>CM053622.1:86158004-86189722 GCA_028646595.1 Phalanger gymnotis
ACACTAGAAAGCATAGGAATAAATGGAGCCTTCCTTAAAATTATAAATAGCATCTACCTAAAGCCATCAACAAGCATTATCTGTAATTGTGATAAGCTAGATGCATTCCCAATAAGATCAGGGGTGAAACAAGGATATCCATTATCACCCCTACTATTCAATTTGGTACTAGAAACGTTAGCTGCAGCAATAAGAGAAGAAAAAGAAATTGAAGGAATGAGAATAGGCAAAGAAGAAGCTAAATTATCACTTTTTGCATATGATATAATGATTTACTTAGAGAATCCTAGGGAATCAAGTAAAAAACTACTTGAAATAATAAACAACTTTAGCAAAGTTGCAGGATATAAAATAAACCCACATAAATCCTCAGCATTCCTATACATTACTAACAAAGCTCAACGGCAAGAGATAGAGAAATTCCATTCAAAGTTACTGTAGACATTATAAAATATTTGGGACTTTATCTGCCAAGACAAACCCAGGGCCTATATGAACATAATTATGAAACACTTTTCATGCGAATAAAGTCAGATCTAAATAAATGGAATATTATCAGTTGCTCATGGTTAGACCGAGCTAATGTAATAAAAATGATAATTTTACCTAAATTTATCTATTCAGTGCCATACCAATTGAACTACCAAAAATTATTTTACAGTGCTGGATAAAATAATAACAAAATTCATCTGGAAGAACAAGAGGTCTAGAATATCTAGGGTATTAATGAAAACAAATGCTAGAGAAGGTGGCCTAGCCATATGAGATATAAACTGCACTATACAGTCATCAAAACTACCCGGTACTGGCTAAGAAACAGAGTTGTGGATCATTGGAATAGAATAGGTACACAAGATGGAGAAGTCAACAACTATAGCAGTCTACTCTTTGATAAACACAAAGAGGCCAGCTTCTGGGCTAAGAATTCACTATTTCACAAAAACTGCTGGGAAAATTGCAAAATGGTAGGGCAGAAACTGGGTATAGACCAATATCTTACACCATATACCAAAATAAAGTCAAAATGGGTTCATGCTTTAGGAATAAAGGCTGAAACTATAAGCAATTTGGGAGAGCAAGAAATAGTTTACCTATCAGATTTATGGAAAAGAAAAGAATTCATGACCCAACAAGACATAGAGAGCATTACAAAATGTAAAATGGACAATTCTGATTATGTTAAATTGAAATGATTTTGTACGAAAAAAGCCAATGCAACAAAGATTAGGAAGGTGGCAAAAAATTGGGAGAAAATCTTTACAACTAGTGTCACTGATAAAGGTCTCATTTCCAAAATATACAGGGAAATGAACCAAACATACAGGAATACAAGTCATTCCCCAATTGAGAAGTGGTCAAAGGATATGAACAGACAGTTTTCAGAGGATGAAATTAAAGATATCTATAGACATATGAAAAAAAGCTCAAAATCACTACTGATTAGAGAAATGCAAATCAAAACAACTCTTAGATACCATCTCTGTCCTGTCAGATTGGCTAAAATAACAAAACAGGAAAACGATAAATGCTGGAGAAGATGTGGAAAAATTGGAATAGTTACATTGCTGGTGGAGTTGTGAACTGATCCAGCCATTTTGGAGAGCAATTTGGAACTATGCTCAAAGGACTATAAAAATGTTCATACCCTTTGTCCCAGAAATACCACTCCTAGCGTTGTATCCCAAAGAGATCACACAAGTGGGAAAAGGACCCATATGTACAAAAATATTTATAATGGCTCTTTTTGTGGTAGCTAAGAATTGGAAATCAAAGGGATGCCCACCAATTGGGGAATGGCTGAACAAGCTGTGGTATATGAAGGTAATGGAATAGTATTGTGCTATAAGAAATGGGGATGATACGGACTTCATAACAACCTGGAAGAACCTACACGACATAATGCAGAGTGAGTGGAGCAGAGCCAGGAAAACATTATACACAACCACAGATGTATGGATTCTGTGATCACTAACCCTATAATATGTGTACATAGTTGTTTACATGTTGCCTCTGCTATTAGGCTATGATGTCCTTGAAAGTAAGTAGTATTTTCTTGGGTCTTTCTTTTTTTTAACCTGTTAGTGAATTCCCTGGCACCTAATAGAAGAGTATATTTAATGATGCTTGTTGACTTGACCTTTAATGGTGATAGGCAAAGAGTTTTTGGCCTGACAAAGGAAAGCATGATGGGAGATAAGTTGTACGTTTTTGAAAAGATAAAATTGGAAAGGTTTTCCACAAATAATCAATGTAGATAAAATTAGAAGGAAAATAGTTAACTAGGAGGAAAAAATCTAGAGCAAAGTTTCTCTAAACAATACATGATATCCAAGATATATAAGCCATAGATAACAAAAGCATTCTCCAACAGACAAAAGTATACTGACATGCAGTTCTCAAAAGAAATACAAATTATCAATATTTTCAATAACTGTTGAAAAGAGATGGTTTCAGTGAAACCTGGGAGGGCATGAATGAACTGATGCAGAGTGAAGTGAGCAGAAGCAGGAAAGCAATTTATAGAATAATAACAATATTATAAAGAAAAATAATTTTGAAATACTTTTAACAAATCTTATCATAAAATGAACTTCTATGACTGCCCAAACCTGTAAGATAGCATGCTACCCCTCATGACAGAGACACGGTGAGAAACTAAGGTGAAGAAAAAGACATATTTTTAATAGGGCAGATATGAGAATTTGCTCTGCTTTAACTATGCTTGTTACGAGGATTGCTTTTTTCCCCCCTTCACAAGAGGCTTTTTACAGAGATCTTGAATATATTCACATAAAAATAATAATGATGGTGATGATAACAATGATAAAGATTGTAACAATAGCTAGGATGTATGCAATGTTTTAAGGTTTGTAGAGCTCTTAAAGCATATGTGTTGGTAAGCAAAATGGGCTCTTAGCACATAGCTCAACAAGTGCCCTTGAAGAGTTTAGCTTTTGTTTCCTTTGAGTAATTCAGTGTATTTAATTGAGTCTTACTAAGTGCTAAGCCCCAGGCTCTAACCCCTATTAGGTGTTAACCTAACCTATGTGGATGTGAACTGCCCTGGGTCCTAAGGGGAGGGGCTAACTCAAGAGCCAATCATAGCTGCCTAAGTTCTGGTCATTCAGATGACATTTGATGAGGTCTGAAATCCTATAACACGAGAAGACAGAGCCATTTGCACAGGGCTCTCACTTGTGGGGGTGCTGAGGCGGAGCCTCCAGGCAGCTGTAGCTAGGAGCCCTGCAGCTTGTAACCCAGATGTTGAGACTTTGTTAAACTCTGGTAACTGTGTATTGGGATTTGAATCAGACAAGGTCTCTCTGTTGACATTTGTAATTTGTTCATATTTGTTCTGAAGTTCAGGGTGCTGGCTTTTCCCCCTGAACTAAGTGAATGATATTTGTATGCTGAATTAAAGTAAGCTTGTCAACCCCTTTGCGTAGCTTTCCTTAGTTAAGCAGATCAAAAGAACCTGTGCTTTTGCAGCATGCTGGTAGCATTCTTATTGTTGGGCTTTCACCCACACAACAGCTGCTAGTTGCATTGTTGAAACAGCATATCATCTCATTTGATCCACGGCAGTAGGTACTATTATTATCTAGTAAGTGAACATTGGGCAATAGATGCTATCATTATCACCATTTTACAGATAAGAAGACTCCAAATAAAGGTTAAGTGACTTGCCCAGTGTCACAATGCTAGTAAGTATATGAGGTAGGAATCAAATTCAGGTCTTCCTGATTTCAAGTATAGAAAACTTAAGTGTTTATGAAGAAGATCATTTATAAGCAATAGAGAGACAAGTAAGAGCACAAAAAAAGAAGAATTTACAACTAACTTTCATTATAATGACAGTTATCTAATAAGATATTTCTACGTGGGTTTTCTACCTGCCCAAAACACAGGTTCAAAACTGAAATAATTTGGTCCTCTTAAGATACTTCCCCTCTTACGTCCCTTATTTTTGTTTACTATACCTCCAGTCTCTCCCAAGGATCTGAGCTTATCACCTGAATCACCTTTGCCTCTTCCCTTTCAATTGCTAAGTCTTATTAATTTTACTTCCCATCTTCTTTCTTTCAAAAATTTCTCTCTCTACCCACCCTCATTGGGGGAGTAGTATGGGAAGGAAACAAAACAAAACTCTTGTAACATACTCATAGTCAAAGAAAAATATGCCAAGATTATCTGTGTCCAAAATTACAGGGTTCCCCTAATGTTTTAGTGCCATTTTAAGCTACAAAAGCTAATGAAGCTTAAAGCAGCACTATGATGCTTGGGACACCCTGTACATATGTTTCTTTTTGCATTTTTAGTTCACTACCTCACTGACTGTATTTATTTGGTATAAAGGAGGGCTTTTATTTGGGAGTTATGATTAAAGTTATGGGGAGAGTAGAAAGGTAAAAATGACTCCCAAATAGCAGAGTGCCAAAGAAGTATTTAAAAATACATAGGAGAGGAAAAGGAAGTTCAGAAAGGAATAAGTGTCAGGTTGGACACTGAGAAAATGATTATACATTTAAAACTGGAAATATACTTTTTAAAAAATCATAGGTAGTGGGGATTCATGGCTTCATAACTAGTCCTCTTTATTATTTTTTTAAACAGTGAAATCTTTGTTGGTGCTTGTCAAGTACATGAGTGTAGTAAGAAAAGTAAAAACAAACCCAGAAGACATACATATATGTGAGCAAATCTCAAGGTGGATATATGATAGACAATATTGGGTACAGGTTAATGGGGAGGAAGAATAGAAATTACTTTGTTAGTAGAGCATACTAAAGTAAAAAAAAAAATTTCTCATTTTGTTGTCCTTAGCGCCCTGATACGCTCATTCTTAGAATTACTTCTTTCTTAGAATTAGCATTTCTGACACTATTTTCAAGGACTATGCTATCATACAATTATATTCCATTTTGCTGTCTGGAGATACTTCCAAACTATCTTTTCAGCCTTAATCTTTCTTTCTCTTTCCTTTAATGATAGATGGATGAATATAAAGATATCTATCTGATAAATAACTTTGTATTAATCTATCATTTTATCACTCTACCCCAATGGTTTAGTGGACATAGAACTAGCTCTAGAAAACTCTCAAAGATTTTAAGTTGTAGAAAAGGCACCTGTGTATATTGTTGGACATTTGTTTCTGTATCTAGGAGTCCTCTATACCAGTTACATCACAGGTCTAGTCTTTATTTCTATTCTCAGTGTTTAATACAGTGCCTAGCACATAGGGACATGGACACCAAAAAGCCATACTAAAACATTTTTTCTAGAGAAATGGATGGTAAGGATGGTAAGCTTCAGGGCAGCTAGGTGGCGCAGTGAGTAGAGCACCGGCCCTGAAATCAGGAGGAACTGAGTTCAAATCTGGCCTCAGGCACTTGACACATGTACTAGCTGTTTCACCTCCACCCTTCCTACCTTATAAGTGTAATATGCTTAAGTTACCAAATCTCTTATTATCCACAATCACCTGGAATGGGGCTTAAAAGTTATGTTAGACAAAGATATCATAGTACAAAATACAGATAAGGATTTCAGAAGAAAATCAAGGAGGGAATTTCATATTTAACTGTTCAAGTATATTATTTAGAAGAAATAAAATTACTAACGGGAATGAGAAACTTTTTAATTTCTTCCAAAGCGTGTCCCATTCGAGCATATGCTTCTGCTGGAGGGGCAAAAACTTCAATGAGAACATGCAGATCATCATTTAGGTGGAAGTACTTTGCTTCTCCACTTTTTCTCAACTCTTCTTCCTGAAGAAAAAAGAAATCATTCTTGAGAATGTACAATTATTAGAAAAATAATGATTAAAATATATGAGTCTATTTCGGGATGTGTCACAAAAGATTAAGTGAAAATCAACTTAAGTACCCAACACAATCTTTACTAAAATTAAATTAGAGGCTAGAAATATGCAATCAGGTACTACCACAAAGGCGGTTTTTGTGTAATAATGAATAAAATAATTTTTGTTCAAAAAATATTTTGAAGGAATAAAAGTAGCTGAAGTAGTAAAATATAAAGAGAAATAAAAGAACTGGGTGAGAGGTTGGCTTTACCTCTCTTCTTTTTTTTTTTAAATTGAGTTCTGAGGGTGAATATCAGAAAATGATACCTGCAGATATCACCACAGTAGAGTCAAAGAAATGTAGCATATTAGAGATCAAATGGACTCTTTCATTAACCAAGCATGATATGCATCAATTGTAAGAGCCGGACAGGACTTCAGAGGTTACAGACCCCAGCTCATCATGGAAAAAGAATCACTTCTACTACATCCCTGACCAAGAGCTATCAGTCTCCATGTGAAAACCTTCAAGGATGAGGAACCTCCAAGACAATCCTGTCTACTTTAAGATCATTTTAATAACACTATTTTTCTTGTATCAAGCCTCAGTCTTCATCTCTGCATCTTCTGACTGTTGCTGTTACCACACTCTAAGCCTATGTAAAACAAGTCTAATCTTACTGCAACTTAAAAAGGTTTCAAAACACTTCAGGATAGCAGACATGCTCCCCCTAAATCTTCTCTTCTTCCCACTAATCACTTGCAGTTCTCTCTAAAAACTGCATAATGCTTTTTATGACATATTGTCCAGACCTCTGGGTATGTTCCATCTAATATATCTTTTTTTAAAGATATGGTGCCAAAACTTGAATATAGCATTCCAGATGTGATCTGACATGGTAGATTTATTTCTTTTCTTACTCTGGAAACTATGTTTCTTCGTGCAATTTAAGTTGGCATTAGCATTTTTTGTGGGCATGGCACAACTCCCATTAATATTTAATTTACAATAAGCTAAAAACTGGAGACTTTTCTCAGATTAAATGCTATCTATTGTACTTCCTATATCTTATATAACAAAGTATAAGACTTTACATTTATCCCTATGAAATTCATATTATTCAAGTTTACCTATCAATCTAACTTAATTGAGAACTTTTTGGATTCTGATTCTTTCATTTGTTATTACTTATCTTGCTCAGATTGAAAACTGATGAACAGGCCTCTTCTAACAGGGATAGAATCCATTACAAAAACATAGAACAGCACAGAGCCAAGAACGCATCACTGGAGGACTCCACTAGAAATTTTCCTCCAAGATAACATCAAACCATTAATTTCTAATCATTGGGTCTGTACAGGGAACTGTTTTTATGGAAATCTGGGAATACTTGTACAGAAATACTGTCAGGGCACCTGGGTAGCAGAGAGATACATTCCTAAATTAATGTATGTTATTAACATAATGTATGTATGTTAATATATGCAATTAGCAATAATAACAATAGCATTTTATAGAGTGCATGGCCTACAGTCAGGAAGACCTGAGTTCAAATCTGGCCACAGACACTTACTAGATGTGTGAACTTGGGCGAGACTTTGCCTTGTTGGCCTCAGTTTTCTCATCTGTAAAAAGAGCTGCAGAAGGAAATGGCAAACCATTCCAGCAGCTTTCACAAGAAAACCCCAAATGGGGTCACAAAGAATCAAACGCTACTGAAACAACTGAACAATAAATATACTGTTATTGTGCCAACAGGAGTTATTTACAAGACTACTTTCCCTATCCAAAAGGGGAATGAAGTTAGTCTAGTATGACTTGTCTTCATGAAACCATTCAATCTTTGACTGATCATTGCTTCTCTAGTATCCTTTTAAACAATGTAGTCTAGAATTTTATCAGGAATAAAAGAGAAGGTCGTTGGGTTTATAATTTGTAGAATCCAGTCTGTTATCTATTAAAATTTAGGATACCTACCCTACCCAAGTTCTATGGCATTTTTCCCATTCTCCAAAATCCTTCAAATATAAATGATAGGAGACCAATAATCATAAGTATCAGTTCTTTTCAGTACCCAGGGGTTTCATTCATCTAGGACTACTGAAGTGAACTCACTTAAGGCAACTATATTGTGGTCTACTAGTATTACAGGGCAGAGGGGAGACAATTTCTTTACTCCTCACCTAAAGTTTTCCTACCTGTCTAGTGATAAGTGATAACTCTCTTTTAAAGGAGACAAAAACTCTTCCTATATGATAATTCATAATTTAAAATATATATCATAGATCAGAAGTGGAGGACCTGCGGCTCACAGGCCGCAGGTTCCCCACCCTTGTCATAGATGATCTGCAGAATACTTTTTAAAAAATTATGTCACATTCCAAAATTAATGTATGTTAGTATATGTTAGTATATATGTATAACAATAGCTTTTTATAGAACTTTAATATTTGCAGAATACTTTACATATATGATTTCTTTTGTGCCTCTAACAATAAACTGATGTAGTAGATATTGTCATGAGTAAGGCTAGGAGAGGTTAAGTGACTTGCCTCTAGTAAGTATTTGAAGCAGGATTTAAACTCAGGTCTTCCTGACTCCAAGTCCAATGCTATATCCATCAATTTGCTTTACAAACATTAAAACACTATATATATATATGTAAATTAAAGATGGTGCAAGACTAGAAGCCACAGAGGAAGCACTAGATAACTGGGATCCTGATCCCAAAAAAATCCTAAGGCACACAGTGAAGCAATTACAAGAACCAAAATAGGTAATGGAATCTTAGGTTAAATATGGCCAGAGACGTGATAATTCTATTGTGTTCTGCTTTTGTCCAAACATGTCTATAGTACTATGTTCAGTTGTGAGTAGCACATTTTAGGAAAGAAATATATATTATGTAAAATATCCAGAGAAGGGTAATCAGATTGGCAAAGCAAAACAAGATAATGCTATTTATTCAAAGACAGTCTGAAGTAACTCACAATGTTTAGCCTGGAGAAGAGAAAGTTGGTGGTAACAAAATAGCTATTAAGTATTTGAATGGCTGTCCTATCAAAGAAGAACTAGACTTCATCTGCTTTGGCCCAGAGGGCAGAATGAGTTGAACTTCAAAATGGATATTGTTGCCTCTGTATATAACGCAACACTATACAAATGTGGAATAGGCTGCCTCAGCAGGCAGTGGTTTCCCCCCTCTAGAGATCTGCAATAATAGGCTGGATGACAACTTGTTACATAAGTTGTAGAATGGATTCTCAGATAAGCATAGCTTGAAAGTCCATGAAATGCCAGCCTCTATTAAATTTTTATAATTATTATTAGTTTTTCTTCTATCAGAAGCAAGAATCTCCTCTATGATAACAAAAGTGCTAGTTATGAAGTCAGAAGAACTTGATATTAATTCAGGAACTTCTACCTGGTGACCTTGGTTGAATTACCAAAACTCTTGAGTTTCATTTTCCTTGTAAGATATATAATCATATTGAACTGTTCATCTTGAATATTTCTTTATTCCTTGCAGCCTATTATCAATGCCAAGTGGTGATCTACCTTACATGAATATTTCCAACGATAGGGAATTCAGGATAAGACTTACTAGAGTTAGCACTTGAATTCACAGAAAAATTCATTAGAGACTTTCCTAAGGAGGTGAACAAATACATCACCAAAATGCAGGATATTGGAAGGTGGCTTCTTGTTGTCCTTTGTGTTTGAAGAGGACAATTATGGCATCATTATGTCAAGGTCAAAGAACAGTGTTTCCAAATTTGGCTGTTTAGACCAATATGAGCTTAGAAGACTCTATCATAGGCTGGGCACAATTAGTTTATATGAACATTTGGGATAGAGATCTCTCTAAATCCATGCATCTCACATTTGAGCTGGAGCAATTTTGCTTTGCTCATATAGCATAGAGCCTTCTTTGCTGCATGCATGCGATAGTGGAAAATCCTATGTCTGTGGGAAGCTGGCTATATCCTGGTTACTATTTAGGCCTCATTAGACCTCTGCGAAGCAGCCTCGTAGACCTCTACACGGCAGGATCACTTGAGGATCAGTCTATGCACAGCAAAGGCCATTTTTAGGATAAGAAGATGTGGCAAAGAAAACCCACCTTTGTAGCTGATTACCACGTGGGAAAGAACAGAAATGTTTCAGTATGATTATCCCCATGGGAAAGAAAAGAAATGTTTCAATTTGTTTAGCCTGTAGGAGACTGGCATCTCATTCCCAGGAACAAGGAGATAAAAAATATTAACCAATGCTTCATTGTACTCTTCTGAGATGTCAGGATGACTGATCAATTAACCTGTATAAAAAACTGTCAGTAACTCTATTAAGATTAGTCTATAGCCAGACTACACGACTCACCTAGCCCCATGTCTTTGTCTCTTTGTGTCAATTACGTCATAGTATATTTGCGCCATTGCTACCACATATGCCAAAGTCACCCATGTCTCACAATCAAAACCAAAGTTCTTCAGAGAGACCTTGAGAGTGTCTTTCTATCACTTCTTCTGACTACCATGTGACAGCCTGCTTTGTGTGAATTCTCCATAAAACAGGCTTCCTGGCATTCAAATGACATGGCCAGTCTGTCAGAGCCGAGCTTGAGCACTTGGTCATTCAGCTCAAGAAGGGACTTTAGCATCTAGTACCGCAGTGCTCTTCGGAATCTTCCTAATACAGGTCGAATGGAAGCAATTCAGTCTCCTGACCCAGCGCTGGCAGACTGCCAGAATGCACAAGCAAGCAATAATGAGGTAAACACAACAGGTCTGCAGACTCCCGGTTTGGTAGGCAATATCTCCTCTCCCACACTTTCCTTTAGCCTCCAAACGCTAAATGCATGTGGCAACCTCAACACCGATATGTCCATCCTGGGAAGTACACCACCAAGGTAAGTGAATTTACCCACAGCATTCAAAATTTCTCCATTTGCTGTGATCAGTGGCTCCATGTGTGGATGATACAGTGCTGGATAGAGGAGAACCTGTGTTTTCTTGTTAATTGCCAGGACAAAATTAGCACAAGTAGCAGAGATATGATCCCTATTCGGCTGCATCTCAGTCTCAAAGGCTGTACTGAGTGTATAATAATCTGTGAACAAAAAGTTGAGCACCAACTCTCCCTCTACTTATCTACTGTCAGTGCAGTAACTGATCTTGATGCCATTTCAGTCCTCATTGAAGGCATCTGACAACACGGCTGAAGAGCACAGGAGCAAGTGCACAACCTGGCTTCGCTGCACTGGTGGCTGAGTGCAGGAGCAGCATCCATTGCCCAGAACCAATGCAAGCATTGCATTGTGGGACTGGCATAAAAAAACTGGTGAACTTCTCCAGGCAATTCAATTTTGCCATGATCTTCCGCAAGCCCTCAAGACTGACATTGTGTGAGGACCTCTGTTCTGCTCCTTGCATTCCTCTTGGAGTTGCTGGGAAGCAAGCACCACATTAACCATTCCCCAGAACCTTCTGAAGCCATACTGGCTCTCAGGTAGATGACCATCTTCCAGGTGAAGGATCAGGTTATTAAGGAGAACTCTGGAAAGAATCTTACCGGCAATGACTAAGAGAGATGCCCTGCCCCTGTGATTGCCACAATGTCTTGTGCCTCTTTCTTTTTCCTTTATGGAGAGTGACAATGGAAGCATTCTTGAACTTCTAGGGGATATATCCATCTCTCACCATTTAACCCACAAGACTTCAGTCAGCAGAGCCATCTGTCTGGTAAGTCTCAGCTAGAATAAAATCAGCACCACACACTTTGCCACAGTAGAGGAGCTGAATAGATTCAAAACTTCTTCTTCAGTTGGAAGTTCAGCTAGAGAGGGACTGACTTCAACATGAATAGTCAATGGATTCAGCACTGATGACAATCTGCTGAGAAGGCTACTGAAGTATTCAGCCCCTCTCTTAGAATTTTGTCCTTATCACTAATCAATGTGGCTTCATCAACACTGAGAAGCTGAGATCCAACACAGGTCTTTGGTTCATAAATAGCTTTCAGGCCATCATAAAAGCTCTTTGGACTGTTACTATCAGTATAAAACTGAATTTCACCTATGTTCTTGCTGCTCCAGGAATCCTGCATCTCTAGTCTTCACTTGCACTTCACTTCTGATAGTTAAACTCTGCATTCTTAGAGATGGATGAATTATCCTGCTGGTAAACTCTGTGTAGTTATTGTTTTGTGCTTCTGAATTTCCCCATCATTTTCTTCAAACCAGTCTTGATGTTTGCAAATGTTCTGACCTAGATGAGTAAATGTGGTACTGTACAGCAAATTTCTGAAGTCTGCCCAATCCTTTTTTTCTCCACTGTTGCCAAATGAATATTGGCTCAGCTTTCCCTCCAAGTCAGTAACAAACTATTCACTCAAAGAGAAGTGCTCTAACCAGCTGACATTAAGTCTTCTGGTAGTCATCTTGCCTTGGGGCCACTGCTTTGGCTGAATGCAAATGTTTAGCTTGGAGAAGATAAGTCTATGATCAGGATAGCACTCCGTGGCATACATTGCCTTCATCACTCTCACATTCTGCCTCTTCCATTTACAATAACACTATCTGTTAGATGGTAATGTTTGCTATGAAGGTGCATCCATGCAGTTTAGTATGTTTAGGTAAATGGAAGACAGTGCTGGTGATGAGGAGGTCATGAGATGCACAAATTTTCAATAGTAGGTGACTTGCTATTGCTATTGCTGTTTACAATGCCATTCCTCCCAAGGACTCTCTGCCAAGTCTAACAGTCTATGCCCACTCTGGCATTAAAGTCATCCAGAATTCCAAACTTTTCCCCTCTAGCACATTGACAATGAGGGTTTTGAAATCTTCATAAAATTTTCCTTTGGCCACATCAGGGAGCATACCCACTGATGATGGTGGCATGGTACTTTTCCCATGTCATAAGCCTGCCATTCACTCCTTTGGAAAGCATACAAGCTTGCCAACTAGATTAGTTTTCATTGCAAAGCCTGACAGTTTCATGGCATTTGCCGTCACTGCGGCCACTCCAGAAATACATGGATCCAGCTCCAAGTTTGGTAAGCTGGCCTTCACTTGCCTTCCTTGTTTTAATCAGAGATGCTATTTATATGTGAGACCTGTTGGGTTCTCCTGCAACAAGAGCTATTCATCTTTCAAGTGTACTGTCCATAAGTATGTGTACATTCCATGTATCAATGGTGAGTGGAATCAACTTTGCAAAAATTTTTGTATTTTTTTTTGTTTTTACCACAAGGTGGGATCCCTTCTTGCAGTAGCAAACGGCAGGGTTAGAGTAGGTGACAACTTTTAGGGCAGCCCCTCCCTCAAGCCAGGAGATGAGCAGTGTGGTCGTTAAAAAAGCCTGCTCAGACATCCAGAGGGCTACTGAATCCTACTGCTGGTTCAGTTCAGTGAGAGTATGACCCTATGGCTTGGGCTGCCTGTGTACAGGTTTGTGACTAAAGCTCCGACTGTATCTGCACTTGCTGTTTTGTCACTTGCCTGTCACCACAGGTCTTTGAGGTAGGTAAAAATGGTAAAATGGTATGGGTGATGTCTTTTGACTCATACTGTATTTAAGTGAGGCACTTGTTTGAAGTCACTTACTTCTCTCATTCTCTCTTCCAGAGTCATCAAAGTCCTACAGTATGACAAAAATTCAGGATAACCGGAGATGACTTGAGATGAAGTAGATGAATTTGGCATCTTTGATATCTAACCAAACTTTAAGTGTTCCAGAACACCTGCTTTCATTACCTTCAATGGCTTTTGGAACAAATTGTTCACATCTGCCTATTCTACTGTGGAAGTCTCCACATGCTTAGTGTAGACACCCCCTTAGCCTACCAATGGGTTTGAGGCCCCTTAGTTGTCCTCAACCTGGTTTAGCCCATCTGTCAATATGATTTACTGAGGTGTGGCTGCTGCGCATCCTATAGCTACTAGGAGCCACAGGTGAGGCTTGGGTGGCAGGTGACACCTTTGTTGGACAGCAGCCCTCACACCAGAAGTATTAGTCTCCCTTGAACACTTGTGCACCCTGGAAGGTGATAGAAATGCTATGAAGGTTAAAAAAAGGCCTGGAAGCACAAACTTCTTCCTCAGCTACTTCTAGGTTTAGTTCAGATTTGATCCTGAGAATTCATTCGGAATTTATATGCACACACATACACAAGTACACACATGCATATATTATCTTACTAAAAAGGGTGCAGAATTCTCACAGTAGTACTGGACAATCAGAAATGAGAGTAAGAAAGATATAATGGAAAGAACATGATAAGAGCAGCAGCTAGTATTTATGTAATTTTAAGGTTTGTAAAGCACTTTAAAAATGTCTCATTTGATCCTCACAGAAAGCCTGGGAGGTAGGTGCTATTATCATCTCCATTTCATAGATCAGAAAACAGAGGCTGAATGACTTGCCTAGGGTAACAAAGCTAGTAAGTTACTAAGGCCACACTGGAACTCAGGTATTCCTGACTTCAGGTCCAAAAATTTAATTTATAGATTAAAGATATAAAGTCCTAACTGCAAAAAAATGACTCCATTACTTATCTGACTGTGACCATGCAAAGAGCAGTAGAGTGAAAATGATGGCTTAATTTTTAGTACTGGTTCCATCACATTTTAGATCTATGAATCTAAATCTACTTTTTAGTCCTTAGTCTTTTTACATCTATAAAATTAGGGAACTAGAATAAATGATCTCTAAGATTCCTTCTGGCTCTCATACTTTAGTTATCTAAGTCTATTACCTTTGTTTTGTCTCTCATGGAACCTTTTCCAAGAATGGACATTTTAGTCAAGGTTTCTTCCTGTAAACGCTTTAGTGAATTGCCACGTGGACCCAAAAGTTTTCCAACGAAGTTAAACTAGGAAAAAAAGAAAGAAATAAAGAAAAAACAAGCTACAATTTGTAACATACAGATATATTTAAATATTTTTAAAAGAAAGTTGTTTGATGATGATGATAGCAATTACATAAAGTTTTAAGGTCTGCAAAACTCTTTACAAATATTCTCACTTTTAGCCTCACAACAACCCCAGGAGGTAGATATTATTATTGTCTATATTTTACAGATGAAGAAAAAGGGACAGGATCACAAAATAAATATCTAAGTTCATATCTGAACTCAGATCCTCCTGACTCCAGCTCCAGTGGTTTACCCACTGTGCCACCTTGCTCCGAGTCCTCTCATCCTCCTTAAATTTCATATAGTTCCTTACCTTTCCCTCACTTTTGGTCTTATCACATTCTGCTATTATCATCCTTAACTTTGCACATGACTTTTTCCTCCTCATCACCCTCTACTACTCTGTGAAGCCCATATATAACAATATGACAATTATATTATGTGAAGGATACTATTTAAAATTAAAAAAAAATAAGTAGTTGTGTAAAAAACAGGAAACCCCATAAATGTAGAAAATAATTATATACATCCTTTAACAGCGTAAGTTATTATTTAAACATCTCAAAGTTGATGGAGAATCAAAAAATCAGTAAGATAGAGCAATTTTTACTTTACTAAAATTTATTTTCCTCTATCATTTTAAGTAAATCTAGAACCTACAGTTTAACTGTGTGTATCTGTGCAGTGCCTGGCACACAGTTATTTATCAATGTCTCCCTCTTCACAGAAACCTTTATTAGTTCCCAACACCTATTGGACAAAATGCAAATTCCTTAGTCTCAAATTTAAGATAATCCAGTGCAGCTCTAAAATACCATTCCAAGCTTAATCCATTCTATTCCCCTTTCATACAATCTATGATCTAGTCAAATTTCACTATTGAGTGTCTACTCATCTCATCCTCTTTTGTCCTTATTCTCCTGTTCAAATAATCCTTCATTGCTAAAAATGGATTCCTTCTAAGTTGGGTCCTTTCTTTCTTCAAGGCCAAGTTTTTTTGTCAGTTACTCCATAAAGCCTTCCCTCATTATGTCCAGCTGAAAGTACTCACTGCTGCATCTAATTTAATATTGCCCTTTAGCTAATCCTCTCCTTTGGTTCAACCACATTCTATTATCATAATACATATCTGTATACATAGCTACTCTCCCCATGGCATTACACACTCCCCTTGAATACAACTATTATCTTGTTTTCATTTTCTATTCATTGTCCCTAGTACAGTGCTTTCTTCAAAGTAGGCCTTCGATAGATATTAAATTGAATTTGCACTCATTGAATTGAATTCCAAATAATTTAGATGATTTTGCTGGTCTATCTTTTCTATTATAGCTAAACATCATCTTGCTTTTCAATCTACAAACTGCTGTTAGGATAGCATGATCTGAAAATAATTCAACAGACTGTGTCTGGGTGTGTTCCAGATGTTCAGAATTGGCTGAGGGGCTATGAGAGATAAAAACTGTAAATCATGGGTTCATTCTCTCAAAGAGCTTAAAAATGTTTAATTGACAATACAGCCCTAAGTCCTACACTATAAAATACAGACTAAGATACTGTAAGACATCATAGAAAAATAGAAAATTTTGCATTGGAATAAGCTGAGATTTCATTAATAAGTAAGATTTGCTTAAGATGAAAGTATTAAGTAGTGTAATATAAGGTACATACATTATACAGTCTAAATAATTTCTTCCCTAGCCCCTTAATTTTAGTGCCATGCTTCTTTTAATTACTTTCTATTTATCCTGTATATGGCTTGCTTTTTACTATCTGTTTGCATGTTGTCACTCCCGTTAAATTTTAAGTTCCTTGAGGGCAGGGATTGTCTTTTGTCTCTTGCCAAAAAGACTACTTTATGGAGAACTCACATGCAAGCTTTTACATGGTGGTCAGAAGAAGCAATATAAGGACACTTTCAAGGTCTCTCTTAAGAACACTGGAATTCATTTGTGACATGGGAGGCAATGGCACAGGACCATTCAGTATAGCATGCCCAAATCAGAGAAGGTGCTGTGCTCTATGAACAAAGCATAACTGAAATAGCTCAAAATAAACGCAAGATGGGCAAATTTAGAGAATGTACTCCAAATGTTCACACAGATTATTTGTGCTCAACCTGTGGCAGAAGATTCTGAGCTCCTACTGGTCTGATCAGCCATAGTTGGACACACTGAAAATTGCCTCTAGCATAGTGATGTCACTTTGGTCCTCTTCTAAAAGAAGGATAACAAAAAACTTTATCTCCCCAGTACTCAGCACAGTTCCTAGGCATACAGAAGGGGGTTAATAAATGGTAACTGAGAGAGAAAAGAGAGAGAGAGAGCAAGAGGGAGAGAGAGAAAGAGAGAGAGAGAGAGAGAGAGAGAGAGAGAGAGAGAGAGATTGAGAGAACAAACTATATTTCAATATAATTGGCTTAATTTTTAATCCTATATATCTTATTTTATGCACTTAAAAACATTATTCTGAGAAGAGGTTCATACATTTTGCCAATCTGTCAGAGGTCCAGACCACAAAAAAGGATACAAACCCCCAAATATAAGATATTAAACAACCTATCCTACTCTATTGCTTTCCATTGAGCTTCTTACTCTTGACAAGTTTCTATTAGTGAATGTTGTCTTCACTTTTTCTCTGTAGCAATTTTAATTTCCACTATTACTCTGAGTGAAAAAATCTTAAGTCCAATCACAGAGTTATTAAACATAACTAGAAAAATTATTCAACTGTATGGATTTGTTGTTTCCTATGACTCATTTATACAGCTAAAATTAGGAATATCAATGGAAGATTTCTTTAAGCACCTATAAGAATAATCGAATATGTAGTAACCTGAAAATATACAACTACTGTAAATTATTTTCATGCTACCATGACTATATTCCCTTCATTTGGTGAATATAAGTGTTTTCCTCAACAACCTTTAACTGATATACTATACCGAATTAAAAAAAATACCAATCTTTTGGGGAAAATTAAAATTAAAATGTCATTTCACAGAGAAGTATGCTTCATTGATATGGTTTTTTATATCAAGGGTTCAATTTTAATGCATGCTCAACATTAAAATTTCTAATGTTCATAAAATGATACAAGAAGAGGGCCATTTTCCAAGTAGAGCTATATGAATTTTAGTTGTAACAATTAATTTAAGAAAAGAAATAATAGAAGCAGTATTTCAGGACATTCATTTGTAAGAAAAAAAATGAACCAATAATGAGTCCTAGACAACGAAACACTAAACAGTTGGCTGGACCAAAGGAAATAACTCATAATCAAGAAACTGAGCTCAAACTAAATAAGACTGTCTTCATCCTTTTCTACTCCAGAACTCCCTTCCCAACTTTCCTATCAATAGCCCTTTTTTCACCCTTTTGACCAGACACTGACTTCTTCATCTGTGACCCCTGCCAAAGAAAATCCAGAATTCCCTTTCTTCTTTGACCTTTAGATCTATTTTCCCTTCCA
Source organism: Phalanger gymnotis (assembly GCA_028646595.1). Lineage (NCBI taxonomy): Eukaryota > Metazoa > Chordata > Mammalia > Diprotodontia > Phalangeridae > Phalanger > Phalanger gymnotis. The sequence goes on from CM053622.1 coordinate 86,176,199, forward strand.
ATTTGTAGGGAATTGCTCCTGTGGAGCAGACACCTCAGCATACAGCCTAAGAATTCAATTTGATCTTTACAACAACCATGAGAGGCAGAAGTATTTATTATCCCCATTTTCTAATTGAGGAAACTGAGGAAAACACAGCTTACGTGATTTCCCCAAGATCATACAACTCGTGAATGTCCTAGTCAAATTTGAACTCAAGTCTTCCTGACTCAAGATCCAGCAGCTCTATCCATTGGTCCACATAGCTGATCTCTCTTACACATTTTTTTCAGAGTGTCAGTTCCTTAGAATCAGAAGTTGTATTCTTTTTCTGTTATATCCCTAGCACTTAGCATAGAGCATGCATGACACATTGTTTGTTGTTATTAAGTTGTTTACAATAGTGCCCAGCTTTTTTTGACCCCATTTGGGATTTTCTTGGCAAAGGTAGTGAAGTAGCTCGCCATTTCCTTCTCCAGCTCATTTCACAGATGAGGAAACTGAGGCAAATAGAATTAAGTGACTTGCCCAGGGTCACATAGCTACTAAGTATATGAGGCCAGATTTGAATATAGAAAGATAAGTCTTCCTGACTCCAGGCCTGGCACTCCAACCACTGTACTACCTAACATGTACCTAATGTACCTATGGTACATTTTAAGGACATAAAAAAGCTCTGTCATCTGTTAAAGCGATTTTCCCTAGAAATTTTCAAGGAGATAATAAACTACCACCTGTTCTAGAATACTTTGCAATCATCTTCACTTAATGGCCAAGAAAAATCATCTTCTGAAAACAGGTACCTAGAACAAATAAGCATTTGAGATCTCTTTCAAGTTCTATTATTTGATTATTTTTTTAAATCCTTAAGGTAGTATACACTTTAAATTAGACTTTTAATTTCTACTCTGTACTCAATGCAAATCTAGTTTCCATAGCATTCTGAATTAATTGCTTTTAACTCAGAGAATAATTAGTTCCTTGGTACTAGAGGAAAAGAAGGAAAAGTGATTTTCTGTTCTTTCAGGAAAATATTTATGATTAATACCTGTCCAGCTACTTCCCCCCCCTGCACTTGTGAACTTTTTAGGAGCTACATAGACTACATCTCCATGATAATGTCATGGCATTAGTCTATATAAGCAAAATTTGCTCAACCCCTCTCTTACTAAAAGCTCAGAATCTCCCATTACCCTAGCAAGACAGACCTCTTATACTACCTAAGGTACTGTGTCTGTGGAAGCAAAGGATACTATCCCACCATCATTCTCATTAATATCCTTCACTAAGATTCTAATTGGAACCAAAGGACTTAGTAGAAATATTGTAAAAAGGATTATTATTTTGGGCAGGAGTTATACTACACAGCAACTAAGCTGCCATCAAACTGAAACTCTGAGTTTCTATGACTATTTACTCCTAAAAGGAAATCTATTTAACTAGCTTAATTATGAATAAGAAGTACTTCTTTTCCACTATCTTTAACATATGCATTGAGGTTGTGTTTTAATATCCTAATCAGTGAATTTCTGTTATGCTCAACTATCCTTCAAGATAAAAATCTTTTCCACATATTGAAAGACCATTCCTCAGCCAATTCAAAATTATAAACACAAGGAGATATCTGGAGATCAAGAACAAAGAGAAATAAGGTGGATAGAACTAATGAAGACAATTGAATTCTGTTTTCATTAGGGTACAGTTGGATCATTCTAACTGCCAATTAAGTAAGCTGAACAAATTATCTACCCTATTATCAAAAAAGGCAGGAAGCTTGCCCTAAATAAATTAAGCTTCATTGGAATCCCTGGTGACTGAGCACTGATCCCTGAACTCAGGGAACAGATGTAGCAAACAGGTTGTTTGCCATAAGTTAGACACTATGGTTAGTAAAAATGAGCTACCAATCAAATAATAAAACTATTTATGCAAGAGTAATGTATTACGTTATGCACTGGGGCCAGGAGGTGTATAAAAACAAAGCAAAAAGCGGTTCCTACCCTCAAGGAACTTACAATGAACTAAGAATATATGACATATACAAAGATAAATAACATATTTAGTAAATAAATATATAACAAACATTATATAACACATATATATATATGTGTGTGTGTGTGTATGTAAAACATACACAATATAAAAATATATATGATTTTCTGAGGAAGAAGAGAATGCTAAAAATAAGTATTGGGAGCAGGAAAGCATCCCCATAGGAAGTAGTACACGAACTGAGCCTTGTAGAAAACCAGAGGTTTGAGGGGCGGAGCCAAAATAGCTGAGTAAAGGCAGAGACTTGCCTGAGCTCTACCCCAAACCCCTCCAAATACCTTTAAAAATGACTCAAAACAAATTCTAGAGTAGCAGAACTCACAAAAAGACAGATTGAAACAAATTTGCAGGCCAAGACAACTTGGAAGGTCAGCAGAAAAGGTCTATTGAACCAGGGTGAGAGGAGAGCACGGTTTCTCCCAGGGCACACCAATACAGACCAGACCCCAGCAAAAAAGCAGCAGCAGTGGCAGTGGATGTTTTTGGAGCTCTCAGTCCACAGACAGTAAGTGGGTTGAACAACTGGTCCAAAGGAGATTATCAGGGTCATTTTGCTGGTACTGGGGCAGGACTTTGTTGCCTTATCCATACTCATATCTGGGTCACAGTCTTGTGACCAGATCCAAGGCAAGGAAGAGAACTAACACCAAAGAGCTTGAGGCTCCAGTGGAGGGGGACCCTCCTCACAGATCCAGGGTAGAAAAGAATGCTTGTGGTCACTCACAGACAAGAGCACAGGCCAGCAGAGTAGTAAATACCTCTCCTAGAAGGTGTCCTAGAACGTATCCCCTTGCAGGAAGTGAGAACTAACAGGTGCTTAGAAATATCTCTGAAAACAGCTGCACAAAACTCCAGAAGCTTGGGACAGGGTACTCTCCACCCTGGAAGAAGAGTCCTACTTTAACAAAGTGTTAAAAGTCAAGTAATAGGCTGGGAAACTGAGCAAATGACAGAAATAAAACCCTGCTATAGAAAGTTACTATGGTGACAAGGAGGATGAAAACACACACTCAGAAAAAGAGGACAATGGCAACGATTCTACATCCAAATCCTCTGAGGAAAAATATGAATTGGTCTCAGGCCATGGAAGAGCTCAAAAAGGATTTTTAAAATCAAGTAAGAGAGGTAGAGGAAAAACTCGGAAGAGAAATGAGAGTGATGCAAGAAAATAATGAAAAATGAGTCAACAGCTTGGTAAAAGAGACACAAAAAAATACTGAAGAAAATGACATGTTAAAAAACAGAGTAGGCCAAATGGCAAAAGAGGTCCAAAAAGCCAATGAAGAGAAGAATGCCTGAAAAAGCAGAATTGGCCAAATGGAAAAAGGAGGTCCAAAAGCTCAATGAACAAAATAAATACTTAAAAATTAAAATGGAGCAAATGGAAGCTAATGACTTTATGAGAAAACAAGAAATATTAAAAGAAAACCCAAAGAATGAAAAAATAGAAGACAACATGAAATATCTCACTGGCAAAACAACTGATCTGTAAACAGATCCAGGAGAGACAATTTAAAAATTATTGGACTACCTAAAAGCTATGATAAAAAAGAGCCTAGACATCATCTTTCAAGAAATTATCAAGGAAAACTGCTCTGATATTCTAGAACCAGGGGGATAAAGAGAAATGGAAAGAATCCAACAATCACCTCCTGAAAGAGGTCCCAAAATGCAAACTCTCAGGATCATTATAGCCAAATTCCAGAGTTCCTGGGTCAAAATTTAACAGCTTCTACACTAAAGATTTGGAGGGCTTGGAATAAGATATTCCAGAGGGCAAAGGAGCTAGGATTACAACCAAGAATCACCTAGCTAGCAAAACTGAGTATAAGCCTTCAGAGGAAAAATGGCCATTCAACGGGATGGAGGACTTTCAAGCTTTTTTGATGAAAAGACCAGAGTTGAATAGGAAATTTGTCTTTCAAATATACAACCCAAGTGAAGTATAAAAAAGTAAACAAAAAGGGGAAATCATATGGGACTTAAGGTTAAATTCTTTACATTACCACATGGGAAGATCATATTTATAATTTATAAGACCTTTCTCATTATTAGGGTAGTTAGAAGGAACATATATAGACAGAGGGCATAGGTGTGAGTTGAATATGAAGGGATGATATCTAAAAAATAAAAGTAAGAGGTGAGAGAGGAATGTTCTCGGAGAAAGAAAAAAGACGAGGTAGAATGGGGTAAATTATCTCATATAAAAGAGACAAGAAAAAGCTTTTGCAGTGGCGGAGAAGAGGGGGGACGTGACAGGCAATGAAGAAACCTTACTCTCATCAGAATTGGCTCAAAGAGGGAATAACATACACACTCAATTCGGTATAGAAATTTATCTAGATGCTGGCTGATCCAGGAGTGGGGTCTTGCAGTTAATTGGTCTCACTACTAGTCCACAATGAGGGCAAGGCCTCAATGGTAGCCTGTGCTGAGGTGGGGCTTGGCTGTGATGTACAGATTGGAGGACAGGACCAGGCCAGTGGATTGCACCATGTCTGAAACCTTGATGCAGGCCCCCTGCTTTGAGACTGGCTGTTGCTGCTCTTGGACCTCTTTCTTCCTGCCCCAGTCAGACAAGATCTTTTCTGCTATTTCTGAGGTGGTTTTCAAGTTGTTTGCAGAGGGGGCTCCAGGGATTTCCTTCCTTACTCAGTCATGTTGGCACTGAAAGCCTCAACCTACTTCTCAATGGTCTCACAACTGCCAAATCTCATATTTTGGGTTTTTTTTCCCAAAATAATCTTTCTTGATGTATTTTTTGTCTTTGACTTTCCTGAACCCAGATATTCTCATCTCTCTGAGTCTTTGAGTCTTTGTGATACTATTTTCTTCTGTTTTGCCAACTACCTACCTAACTGTTCTTGTCAATCTCCTTTGCTGGTTCATCATGCATATCATTTCATCTACTTGTATATTCTTTAAGGTTATTTTTAGGCCATTTTCCGTGCTCCCTCTGTACTTTCTCACTAATCAGCATTGGCCTTCTTGCTATGCCTCACACATAATACTCCAGTTACCCACTCCATTTCTTTTCATTGACTGTTTCCTATGCTGGAAATGTTCTTCCTTCCCATCTTTCCCTACAGCTTCCTTCAAGACTCAGCTCAAATCTCACCTTATCCAAGGAGTTTTTCCTAGTCCACCTAATTACTAGAACCTTCTTGAGATTATCTCCAATTTACCTTGTATATTACTTTGTTAAGTGCATGTCGTCTCCCTCATTAGAATGTCAAATTCTTGATAGTAGAGACTACTTATACCTTTTTATCTCCTGTACTCCACACAATACCTACCGCACAATAAGTGACTAATAAATGTTTGCTGTCTTTACTTTGCTGATGATCACCAGATCTATAGATCCATCCTATCAATTCCACATCACCAATTGCCTGTCTGACATATCAAACTATATGTCCAAGAGAGATCTTAAACTTAATATGTCTAAAACCGAACTTGTTACTGCTCTTCCTAAACTCATCCCTCTCCAATAAATCAATAAACATTTATTAAGCACCTCTTATGTGCCAGGCACTATGCTAAACATGGGAGATTTTTTAAAAAGAGGCAAAAGACAAAAGAGCTTACTAATAAGGGAGAGAACATGCAAACAAATATATACAATGTAAGCTATATGCAAGATAAATAGAAAGTAATTAAGAGGGAAGGCACTACAATTAAGAGGAACTGGGGAAGGCTTCAATTTTAGTTGTGAGGTAAAGGAAGCTAGAAAGGTCAGTAAGTGGACAATGGGGAACAGCCAGAGAAGATGCCCAGAATTGAGAGATGGAGTGTCTTGTTGGTGGAATGGCCAGGAGGCTAGCGTAATTGGACTGAAGAGGATGTGGGGGAATAAAGTGTAAGAAGACTATAAAGATAGGAGACTAGGTTATTAAGGGCTTTGTATACCAAGGGAGCATTTTGTATTCAATTCTTGAGGCAATAGTGAGCTACTAGAATTTATTGAGGAGATAAGGTCAGCTCTGTACTTTAGGAAAATCACTTCAATGGGTGAATAGATGATGAACTGTAGTGGAGAGAGATGTGAGGCAGGCCAACCCACTACCCAGCTATTACAATAAACCAGGTGTGAGGTGATGAGGACCTTTACTATAGTGGTGGTAGTGTCAGAGGAGAGAAGGGGGGACATTCAGAGATGTTGCAAAGGTGAAATTGACAGACATTAGCAAAAGACAAAATATTGAGGTGGGGCGGGGGGAAATAGTGACGGGAAATAGTGACAAGTCCAAGATGATTCCTAGTTGTGTTACAAGCCTTTTCCATACTTCTCTATTTCTATCAAAAGCAAGGCCATACAGTTTGCAAGTTTCATAACCTTGGTATTATGCTATATTCCTAACTCTCCCTAACCTTACATATCAATTCACTTGGCAAACCTTGCCCTACCTTTACATTTCTTGCACCTGAACCTTTTTCTCCACTTGTTTTCAAGATACCACCTTAATTTAGGCCTTCATCACTTCTCACAGAAATTACTGTAACAACTTCCTAACTGGTACCCCTGCCTCAAGTCACTCAGTGCTCCAGTCCATCCTACATACTCATGTCAAAGTGATTTTCCTTAATTGCAGATCTGGCCATTTGACTCCTTTATATAACAAACTCCATTGGCTTCATATGGCCTTTAGGATAAAATATAACTTCCTCTCTTTACTTTTACACTTTACACTTTACTCTTTACACTTTTGTACAACCTAACCCTGATCTATTTTTCCAGCCACAAATAGACTCTTTCATTTTGAGATTCAGTCAAATTAGCCTCTCTTTGCCTCAAACCCAAAGTAGTCTATCTCTCATCTCTGTGACTTTGCAATGGTCATGCTACATGCCTGGAATGTGTTCCCTCCTTGTCTCAAATTCTTAAAGTACCTCACATCCCTTTAGATGAAGCTCAAGCAGCAATTTCTCCATGATCCCTGCAATTACCAGTCCCCTCTATCCCAAACCATACTATGGTTAACAGTGGATGTAATTGTATTTTTCACTTTATAGTTAATGTTGTATGTATTTACGCATATACTTGCTATCTCCCCCGTTAGAATATAAGCTCTTTGAAAAAAGTGATTGCTTTTTTTTTCTTTTAATCCCAGCACCTAGCATGATTCCTGAACATAGTGGGTGGGTGTTTAGTAAATATAGGGTATCCCAGAAGTCTCAGTATAGTTTTAAGTTGTATAGTGCCCTGTACTCAGAGCTTTATCACTGAGTGCACTATAGCTTTTCTGTTTCTTTAACTGAGGAACGTTTTGTTAACTACATCATGTTCTATCCAAAGTTGACTTGCAACTTTCCACAAAATAATTATAAGCAGAAATAAACAATTCTATACATTCAATGGTTTAAATCACTAAGCAAGGAATCTCTCAGTACTGATTTTCAGAAAAGACAGAAGTTGAGGTCTGAGAATAAACTTATTTCTTGTGGGAATTAATGATACATGCCATCTTCCTGGTCCCCATCATCCCCATGATCACCCAAAAAGTGAAGTTGAAAAGAGGACCCAAAACTAGATGATATATAAGATCCCATCAAGCTCTAAATATAACTTCCTTTAACTTTATTTTATACAACTCCTCATTCAGAAACACAAAGTTGGCCTATTGATTTTTGAGTAGATGGTAGCAAAAGTGCCATGATTCATAGTTTTGTTAATAATAAAGAGCTTAGAAATTTCTATAAGTTATTTTCATGTAGTCTTTTGATGTCAAAATACGAATGGAAAGAATAGCTTCCAAATTCCTGAAATGAGATAATTAAATTAAAATACTTCAAGCAGTTAATGAAAGAAATAGTAGCTCATTTAAGATTAACTGAATTACTTACCTTGGGGAATTGTTTTACAGGAATTAATACTTTCTGTCCCAGTTTCATGTTCTTATTAATCACAACATCAATGTACTTTTCCTCTTCCTTGCTTTCTCCTTTTTGGAATTTTTCAATTTCTGTAGGGTAAAAGGAGATAAAAATCACATATGATGAAGTTGGTAACTTACTATATTCTAGAAGTCACCAACTTGGTCATCGTTATCATGGTTCAAAACACATACAAGAAAGCAAAATATGAAGTGGCTATAGAAGAAAACACTGACTTTGATAATTAATTTCAATGATACTTTATTTTTTTCTTTTTTACAAAATTTATTTAATATATTAAGTTTTCAGCATTGATTTTCACAAGAGTTTGAATTACAAATTTCCTCCCCATTTCTACCCTCCTGCCCACTCCAAGATGGCATATATTCTGGTTTCCCTGTTCCCCAATCAGCCCTCCCTTCTGTCACCTCACTCTCCTCCCATCCCCTTTTCCCTTATTTTCTTGTAGGGCAAGATAAATTTCTATGCCCCATTGCCTGTGTATCTTATTTCCTAGTTGCATGCAAAAACTTTTTTTTGAACATGTTTTTAAAACTTTGAGTTCCAAATTCTCTCCCCTCTTCCCTCTCCACCCACCATCCTGAAGGAGGCAAGCAATTCCACATAGCCCACATGCATATGATTACATGAAACTCATCCACAATACTCACGTTGTGAAAGACTAATTATATTTTGCTCCTTCCTAACCTATCCCCCTTTACTGAATATTCTCCCTTGACCCTGTCCCTTTTTGAAAGTGTTTGTTTTTGATTAAATCCTCCCCCTATCTGCCCTCCCTTCTATCATCCCCACCCCCCTTTTTTATCTTCTTCCTCCCTCTTTCCTGTGGGGTAAGATACCCAAATGACTATGTATGTTATTCCCTCCTCAGGTCAAATCTAATGATAGCAAGATTCACATATGCATACACATATATGTATATTCCCTTCAGTCACCCTAAAACTGAGGTATCATGAATGATACATGTCATCTTTCCATATTGGAGTGTAAACAAAACAGTTCAACTTTAGTAAGTCCCTTCTGATTTCTCTTTCTTGTTTACCTTCTCATGCTTCTCTTGATTCTATTCAGCTCTGGTATTTTCACTGAGAAAGCTCTATTTTATTGAAAATCCATATTTTGCATTGGAGAATGATACTCAGTTTTGCTGGGTAGGTGATTATTGGTTTTAATTATAGCTCCACTGACTTCTGGATTATTGTATTCCAAACCCTTCGATCCCTTAATGTAGAAGATTCTGGATCTTGTATTATTCTGATTGTGTCTCCACAATGCTCAAATTGTTTCTTTCTGGATGCTTGCAGTATTTTCTCCTTGATCTGAGAGCTCTGGAATTTGGCGACAATATTCCTAGAAGTTTTCTTTTGGGGTTCTTTTTGAGGAGGTGATCGGTGGATTCTTTCAATTTCTATTTTACCCTCCCGCTCTAGATTAATATGAGGGCAGTTCTCCTCGGTAATTTCTTGAAAGATGATATCTAGGCTCTTTTTTTGATCATGGCTTTCAGATAGTCCAATAATTTTTAAGTTCTCTCTCCTGGATCTATTTTCAAGGTCAGTGGTTTTCCCAATGAGATATTTCACATTGTCTTCCACTTTTTCATTCCTTTGATACTGTTTTGTAATATCTTGATTTTTTATAAAGTACTAGCTTCCACTTGCTCCAATCTAATTTTTGAGGTAGTGTTTTCTTCAGTGGTCTTTTGGACCTCCTTTTCCATTTGGCTAATTCTGCCTTTCAAGGCATTCTTCTCCTCATTGGCTTTCTGGAGCTCTTTTGCCATTTGAGTTAGTCTATTTTTTAAGGTGTTATTTTCTTCAGTATTTTTTGGGTCTCCTTTAGCAAGTCATTGACTTGTTTTTCATGGTTTTCTTGCATCACTCTCATTTCTCTTCCCAATTTTTCTTCTACTTCTCTAACTTGCTTTTCAAAATCCTTTTTGAGTTCTTCCATTGCCTGAGACCATTTCGTGTTTTTCTTGGAGGCTTTTGATGTAGGCTCTTTGACTTTGTTGACTTCTTCTGGTTGTATGTCTTGATCTTCTTTGCCACCAAAGAAAGATTCCAAAGTCTGGTTCTGAATCTGAGTCCGCTTTCCCTGCCTGGCCATGTTCCCAGCCAACTACTTGACCCTTGAGTTTTTTGCTGGGTTATGACTGCTTGTAGTGTGTAGAATACTTTGTTCCAAGGTTGAGGGGCTGTGCTGTTGTTTTCAGAGCTATTTCTATACAGCCAGCTCTGCCACACCAGCACTCCTCCTCCCCCAAGAACCACCAACCCAGATTAGAATCAGATCTTAAACAGGCTCTGCAGTACTGCTGTGATCTGCCACTTAATTCCTCCCACCAAGTAGGCCTGGGACCAGAAGCAACTGCAGCTGTAGTTCTATAGCTGCAACTCCCCTGCTGCCCCCGGGGCAGTGGCCGAACCAAGAACTCCTTAACCCTATTCCTGCAGCTTTTCCCACTAACCTTCTCTGTTGTGTTTGGTGTTTGTGGGTTGAGAATTCTGGTAACTGCCACAGCTCACTGATTCAGGGCGCCAGGGCCCGCTCCACCCTGCCCGTTCTGGCTTGTCTGGTGCAGCCCATGCTGGGCTCTGCTCCCCCTGCTCCCAGCTCTGGGGAATAGACCTTACCCAGCAACCATGCAGGCTGTCCTGGGCTGGAGCCCTCCTTCCCTCTGCTATTTCACGGGTTCTGCAGTTCTTCTCTGTTGTCTTCAGTGTTTGTGGGTTGAGAAGTCTGGTAACTGTCACAACTCATTGATTCAGGACTCTAGGGCCTGTTCTACCCGGCTCCCCGTCTGGTTGGTCAAGGCACAGCTCATGCTGGGCTCTGCTCCACTCGGCTCCCAGCTCCCTGCGTGATAGACCTTACCCAGCGACCATCCAAGCTGCCCTGAGCCGAAGCCCTGCTTCCCTCTGCTATTTTGTGAGTTCTGCAGTTCTAGAATTTGTTCAGAGCCATTTTTTATAAGTTTTTGGAGGGAGGTGGTGGGGATCTCACGCGAGTAGGTATGTAGGTATGTTTTGGAGGGGAGAAGGTAAGACAATTGGAGTTAAGTGACTTGCCCAAGGTCACACAGCTAGTGTGTCAAGTGTCTGAGGTCGCATTTGAACTCAGGTCCTCTTGACCCAAGGGCCCATTCTCTACTCACAGTACCACCTAGCTGCCCCAAGACGATATATTCTTGACGTAACAAGAAATAGAATCAATTACCAAAGACAAAATAGATAATTTTGATTACTTGGCACTGAAAAACATCTGCACAGATAAAATTAATGCACCTAGGATCAAAAAGAAAGCACCTGAATCAGAGAAAAACCATTCCCCAGTACAAAGATAACTGGTAAAATAATAGTTCTTAAAAGAAGAACTGCAAAGTAGTCATTATGCTCCAAATTACTAATAAGAAAAATATAAATTATAACAATCCTGATGTTTCACTTTACAGCTTAGAAGTTGGGAAAAGTAACCCACTCCCCAAAAATAAGTGGTGGGATAATAGGAACACTATTGCATTGTTGACCGAATCGTGAACTGGTAAAGCCACTTTAGAAAACAATTTGGAAACGTATGAATAAAGTAATTAAAATGGCCATATCCTTTTAGCCAGAGGTTCTATTACCGGGCTACTATCCCAAAAAAGCCATTAACAAGAAAAATATTTATAGCAACAGTTTTTGAAAAAGCAAACAACTGGAAACAAAGCAGATTCCTATCATTTGAGGAATAGCTAAACAAATTGCGTATTGAATGTGATGGAATAGCACTGTGTCTTAAGAAACTATGAATGTGAAAAATACAAAGAAGCATGTAGAGATTTACATAAACTGAGGCAGAGTGTAGTAAGCAGACTTCAGAAAACTATATATGCAATGATTACAAAAATGAAAAGGGGGGAAAAACAACCAAACAAAAAAAATGAAAAGTGAATTTAACAAAATTATACAGATCAAACATGATCCAAAAAAAAGGAGAAGACACTCCCAACTCATCCCTTTATAAAGGCAGGAGGGTCACAGCTGCACATTGCATGTTTTCAGAATTTTTCAATGTATTAATACATTAGTTGTGCAGGGTTTACCCCTCTTTGGCTGTCAGGGAAGGTAAAAAAGGGATAACAGGAAAAGTATGAAGATGTAAAAAAAAGGTTAATAAATCTTAAAAAAAAGCAAATATGACACAATCACTGTGTCCACTTTCTGTCCTCTTTTCTATGTTAAAATTAGATTTTATTTCTTCAAATAACAAGCATTTAGTTGTTCTCTCTCTTACCTCCTTCCCCTGTTGAAAAGTGAAAGAAAAGCAAAATCCATGTAGTAAATATGCATAGTCAAGCAATACAAATTTCTATCTTGACCATGTCCAAAAACTGTGTACTTAATATTAATACTACACATTCAGTACATAACCTCTCTGGCAGGAGGTAGGATTGTTAATAATCAATATCATAATTTCATTAATAAGAATTTTCAATTATTTTTTAAAATGTATATTTTATGATATTGTTATATATTATATGAATTGTTTTCCCAGTAGTACTGATTTCACTTTTTAACTCATAGAAATCTCAGGTTTTATAAGTAAATTATGAATCTGTTTGGAGCTTATCATTTATCTTGTGTGAGCTATTGCTCTCTACATAATTTCTGCCAGGATGCTGTTCCTATTCCCAGCAATTTTTGGTCAAATGGAAACTCCTTATTCTAGTAACTGGATTATTTGGCTTTACCAAAAAATAGGTTACTGTGTTTGGTTGTAAAAGTTGTACACCAAATTGCTCCACTGATTAACCTAAATTCTTTTCAATTCATCAAAACAACTTTAATAATTAGCAATTTGGAGAACAGCTGGACATTTGGTGCTCCTAGGGCCCCTGCCTGTCCATTTTGCCTCCCCTCACTATTTCCTATGAGATTCTTAACTTTTGTTTCTCCAGATGAATTTTGTTACTTTTTCTAGTTCTATATCTTTCGGTAGTGTGATTAGTCTGTTACACTAAATGATGAAATTAAGTACCTTATTCTTCATTATTATTATTCTGTTTGCTTATCTTACCTATGAGCAATAATTATTTCTCCCATTATGTAGGTATGTCTCTACGCATACTTATTTGTATCCTGATAAACAAAACTCCCAAGCATTTTACAGATTCAGTGGTTATTTTAAATTGCATCTTTTTCTATCTTGCCCTATTGGGTTTTGTTGATAATCAACAGAAATACTGAAATGTGTGGATTTGTTTTATATAATGAAACTGAAGGGAAGGAAATAAGCATTTATATAAAGCCTACTATGTCCCAGGAATTTTATAATTATTATCTCATTTCATCCTCCCAACAATTATGAGAGGTAGGGCACTATTATTATACTCATTTTACCATTGAGGAAAGAGAGGCAGAAGTTTAGTGACTTGCCAAAGGTCACTCAACTAGTGTCTGAGGCTGGATTTGGACTCGGGTCTTCTTGACTCCAGACACAGTGCTCTGTGTATTGTGGTGCTCCCTAGCTGCCTCTACTAAAGTTATTCGTTCTTTCAAATTATTTTAGTGGATTCTGTAAGTAAGCCATCATTTGAACAAAGTAATAATTTTG
>CM053622.1:86190222-86212392 GCA_028646595.1 Phalanger gymnotis
AACTCATTGTTGTATGTCTATGAAACCTGGACTGTATGCCAGCACCATGCCAGGAAACTGACTCACATGCATTTGAATTAATTAATTGTCTTAAGAAGATTCTGAAGATCATCTGGCAGGGTAAAATACCAGACACTGAGGTCCTTTCTAGAATTAAATTGCCAAGCATTCAAACTGCTGCAGAGTGTGCAACTCCAACAGGCTGGCCATGTTGTTCTAATGCAGGACGTATGCTTGCTAAAAATAATATTTTATAGAGAACTCACAAATGGCAAGAGACACAAGTACACTCTCAAGGTCTCTCTTAAGACCATTGGAATTCATTGCATAGCATGGGAGATGCTGGCATAGGCTGGCTCCGCATGGCATGCCAGAATCAGAGAAGGTGCCGTGCTCTATGAGTAAAGCAGAATTGAAACACCTCAAAGAAAAACATGCAAGATTTGCAAATTTAGAGAATCCACCCCGAATGTTCACATATACTATTTGTGCCCAACCCGTGGTAGAGCATTCCAAGCTCATATTGGTCTGATCAACCATAGTCAGACACAATGAAACTTGACTCTAGCATAGTGATGTCATTTCAGTCTTCTTTGAGAAGGAAGGACAACAACCAAGAATTCAACTATAAAACTGTCTTATTCTAGATGTCTTTTTCACATTTGGACTTTCACTGATGGCTTATTCTATTTATTTTTATGAGATTGCTTAAATTTTCTCTTTCTTGTTCTCATAAATTGCATATTTTATAGGTTTATAAACATTATCCTATTTTAAGTTGTTACTTTTATTGTCATATAGTACGGCAAAGTATATTCTAATAGTATTCTTTTGCTAATTCTTTTTATTTTTAATGATAGTAATTTGACTTTCTTCTATCTTTTTAATAAAATAGTCTAATGATACTTATTTTTAAATCACCTACTAGTTTTAATTATTAATCTAACATTTTTAATTTAAAATTTTAATTTTTTTCTTTTAGTTTTCAGGATTCAGGTATTTACACTATTTTTTAAGTTGCATGCACAATTTATTGATCTTTCTTTTATAGGTAAAGATGTTTAGAGATCCTGCATTTTCCCTTAGGTGGAGAGGAATGCAACACAGACAGCATTTTTTTTAAAAATGGTTTATTTAGTCATTGTTATCATTATCTTTAATGAGCTTGCCATTGGTAAGAATAATTTATTGGCCCACTAATTATTCAAGATTAAGCTATTTAGTCTGCAGTTACTAATACCTTAATAGGGTTGAAGACTAGTTTGAACCTAAGAAAAAAACATTGAATTCATTTTTCAAACATTTATTTTGTGTGTAATATACATAAGATGCCAAGTGAGGTGTTGACAATGCAAAGACAAATGAAATGGTCTCTGTCTTCCCGGATATTTACATTCTAGTTAAACAGACAGGGATAAATGTATAATCTTACAGCTAAGTTTAAAAAAAAAAAACAATTTCACAAGTCCTACAAATCAGAAAAAATTACTAGATAATAGTTCATGAGAAGACAAAACAATCTGGGAATTTTAGGGAACTTTCAAGTTCAATATGAGTCTACCATATGATATGACAACTATAAAACAAATATGAGCTTAAGCTTCAATAAAAGAGACATTGGTATGCATAAATATAGAAGTGAAATTCCCATTTGATTCTACCCAGTAAACCTAAAGTTGGAATAATAGGTTTCATTCTAGGTAATATGTTTTACAAAAGACAATGACAAGCTGGAAAGCAGCAAGTATGGTAACTACAGTAACTGACCAAGGTGCTGGTAGAAAAGATAAAGCAAGTATGTTCAGCAAGGAGTAAACTGGGAAATGAGAGATAGTACAGAATGATTATTTTCTTTAAGTGTCTAAAGAACAACAATATGGACTTTATTCTGCTTGCCTCAGAGGGCAGAATTAGAAGCAACGTGTGAGAAAAGTTTGATTTAGGCAGAATAGAACAGGTACCTAAAAATTACAGCTATTTAAAAGTAGAACCAGTTGCCTCAGGAAATAATTTATTCTTCTCAACTGAAAGTCTTCAAAGGCAAGAAAACCTCATCAAGTACAATGTAGAAAGGACTTTTGTACTGGATTTTATGTACTCAGTCAATGGAGTACTTTGACTTGCAACTCTGAGACCCTATGATTCTATGTAAATTTGCTGTTAATAAGGCAAGAAAAAAGGTACATGGATACCTATGCCACACATAACATTCAAACTGCAGTAGAATGGGTAACCCTTTTCAAATAGCTTCAAGTTAAATTTTATTTCAATAGGTGTACAAATGGGGACAATAATATGGCATGAAGCATGACAAATATTCTGAATTTAACGAAATTATTTAGTATCAAATTATTATTATTAAATGTTCTCTGTGAAAGTCTAAGTAGTAGGTTAAAGACTATCAAAACTTCAAAATATTTAAGAAAATTAATAGCAGAAAAGTGAGGCAGATATTTATTTAGTTAGGTCTTGACTTGGATTCAGGAAGAACTGAGTTTGAAGATCATCTCAAAAACCTGGTTCTGTTCCTTATCACCTCTCATCCTGGATAACTGAAATAGCCTACAACTGATCTCCTAGACCAGGTGTGGCCTTCTGACTGAGGCCAAATTTTAGGAAATAAATCCTTTTATTAAGGGGATTTGTTCTGTGAAGTTTGGATTCAGTAAAAGGGCTACACCTGAGGACCTAGAGGGCCACAGGTGACCTTGAGACTGCAGGTTCCCCACTCCAGTCTATTTTATACACTTCTACCAAAGTAATTTACCATTAAAAACAGATCTAACCGTGTAACTCCCCTAATCAACTAACTCTAGCAGTTTCCTATTGACTCTAGTATAAAATAAAATGCAGATTCATTTTTTTAACTTTTAAAGTCCTTCACAACCTGGCCCCAACCTAGCTTTCTAACCTCACTGGATAGTACTCTTCACTCTATAATCCAAACAAACTGTCTTCTCTGTTCCTCCCTCATGACTCACTATCTCTTGCTCTGTGCCTTTGAAACCCTCTTTCCCCATGCTTAGTATGCATTCCTTCCTTCTACCTCAGTCACATTTTTCATTTGAGATGCTGCTTATGCATCATCATCAGATACCTGTTCTATCAGAGGCAATGAACGATCTCAGTGGAGAGAAAATTAGTTGCTGATTGATTGACATATTGTTGTATATAACTAGGTAAAACACTTAGCTTCTGTGAGCCACTGTTTTCTCATTAACAAAATTGGGGAGTTGGGTTAGATATCTCACCTCTGAAACCTATTCTCCTGGGATCCAGTGTAAAATGATAGCAACCAGAGGAGCTGCTAACCAATCACTCTGAACTCCTGGTTAAAACAATGGACATAAATATTCAACTGGTATATCCATTTTTATCTAACTTCACTTTGCTATTTTACAAAGCCAGAACAGAGAAAATCCAATCAGATTTTCAAGAGGTCAGATAGGCAGAAATATTCATTTGCCGTAATACTAAATTTACATTTTTTTACTATTTGATTTTATATACCAATGCAATATCCAAACTCAGAAACTGTGATTAAATGTGTGACTATGATTTTATATCATACAGGAGACCAAAATCATAGGTTTTGGGGTTATGACTAGCAAATGTCAGGCAATTCAAGAAGTAAGCTAAAACAATAATTGCATTATTTTCATTTAGTGCATAGATTGTCAAGCAATGACTGTTTTCCTTTTAACCTAAAAAATACTATTATTGAATCCATTAGGCAAAAGTCAAGAAGACTTGTTTTTAATATGAGTGAAGGTGCTTTTTTTCTTTGTCTTTTTCTTTAAAAAAAGTTATTTTTAACCTTTTCTTTTAAAATTTTGAGTTCCAAATTCTTTCCCTCTCTTCCATCCCTCCCAACCTACTGAGAAGGAAAGCTCATTTCAATTACACATGTGAAATTGTGTAAAACATTTCCATATTAGCCATATTTTTTAAAAAATAAAGAAAAATAAAGAAAATTGTATTTCAATTTGCACTCAAGAGTTCATCAGTTCTCTCTAAGTGGATAGCAATTTTTTTTTCATCATAAGTGCTCTGGAATTGTCTTGGATCATTGTATTGGTCTTTCACAGCTGATCATCATTACAACATTCCTGGTACTGTACATGTTTTCCTGGTTCTTCTCACTTCATTTTGCATCTGTTCATATAGGTCTTCCCATGTATTTTCTGAAACTGCCTCCCTCATCATTTCTTATAGCATAATAGCATTCCACTACAATCACATTCCACAATTTGTTCACAATTTGTGCCCCAACTGATGAGTACCCCCTTGATTTCCAATTCTTTGACATCACAAAAGAACTGCTAAATGTTTTTATACATATAGGTCTTTTTCTTTGATTTCTTTGAAATATAGACAGTGGTGGGATTCACCTAGTTCACACTGGTTTGCTAGAACCCATACATAATTTTAGGTTGAGTTCTGCAAACCCATTGTCAGCAGGAGCAGGGCTTCTGCTGAGTTTCGTGGAAAACCAGTTAATTCATTTGAATCCCACCACTTTGCTAGGTCAGAGTATGCACAGTTTTATAGCCCTTTGGGCATAGTTTCAAAAACTTCTCCTGAATGACTGGACCAGTACACAAATCTACCAACAGTTTATTAGTGTGCTTATTTTCCTGAATCCCCTCCAGCATTCATCATTTCTAATAGGTATGAGGTGGTACCTCATAGTTGTTTTAATTTGTATTTCTCTAATCGATAGTGATTTAGAATATTTTTTGATATGGCTATAGAGAGCTTTGATTTCTTCTTCTGAAAACTTCCTCTTCATATGTTTTGCCCATTTATCAAGTGGGGAATAGCACTTTCTTTTATACATTTGACTCAGTTCTATATTTAGTATGTATTTGAGAAATGAGGTCATTATCAGAGAAACTTGCTGTAAAATTTTTTTATATTACTTCACCGGCTACGGTACCTTTTAACAAAATGTCGTCTCCCTGATTACCTTTTAATTAAGTCCATTTTTGCTTTTGTTTTGTTTGAGATCATGATTGCTACCCCTGTCTTTTTACTTTTAGCTGAAGCATATTAGATTCTGCTCTAGCCTCCTCTATTTTAACTGCATATGGGAGATGGGGAGGTGTTTTTCTTTTCAAGTGCATCTCTCGTAAACAACATGTTGTCTAATCTATTCTGCTATCTGCTTCCCTTTAATAGATGAGCTCCTCTCTCTCTCTCCCTCTCTCTCTCTCTCTCTCTCTCTCTCTCTCTCTCTCTCTCTCTCTCTCTCTCTCCCTCTCCCTCCCTCTTTCTCTCCCTGTCCCTCCCTCTTTTTATCCTCTCCCTCCTCAAAAATCTATTTTGCTTCTAACTATTAGCCTCCCTTAATCTGCCCTCCCCTTTATCATCCGCCCCCCCCTTCTCTTAGTCCCTTCCCCTACATTTTCCTTATGGGTAAGTTACATTTCTATGCACAACTAAGACTGTATGTTATTCCCTCTGAGCCAATTATGAGGAGAGTATCAACCATCGCCTGCAACCAACACCACTAATTTTCCCCTCCATCATAAAAGCTTTTCCTTGAGCACCATTTTTATTTGAGAAGAATTTTACCATTCTCCTCTCACTTCCCCCATTTCCCCCCCTTCAATTTTTGGGAAGATAATTCCAACACAATCAACTTACAACCATGCCCTCTATGTAAACTCCTTTTTAACTGTCCTAATAATGATAAAGTTCTTAGGAGTTACATGTGTAATCTTCCCATGTAGGAATGTAAACAGTTTAACTTTATTGAATCCTTTATGATTACTCATTTGTGTTTACTTTTTTATATTTCTCTTGAGTCTTCTTTTTGGCCAATTTTGCTTTTAAGGTGTTTTTTTTCCCTTCAGTGAATTTTTGTAACTCCTTTTTCATTTGACCATATTCTGCTTTTTAAGGAGTTCTACTCTTCAGTGAATTTTTGTGCCTCTTTTACCAATGGGACAGTTCTATTTTATAAGGTGTTATTTTTTCCTCAGTATTATTTTTGTGCCTTTTTATGAAGCAATTATCTTTTTCATAATTTTCTTGCATTGCTCTCATTTTTCTCAATTTTCCCTCTACCACTAATCTCTTTTTCAATTTAATTTTATTTTAGAATCAAGGGCCAGAACACAAATACAGAATGGAGAAAAGGAACAAAACATATCATAAACTTAAATACTGAAACTTAAATACAAAGTAAGGAAGAAAAAAAGCATGTAGTATGCTTAGCAGAATGTAAGAGAGGATTCAAAATATAAAACACTATATTTGTATTTCGAGAAATAATAAATAATAGAATGTTGTGTTGAGAATTATCCATCTTTTCTTTTCTGCCTTGTGAGTTTTCTTTTGTTCTGCTGTGCATTTTTTTACTTTGTTTTTTCTCCCTCCCCCCACCCCACCCCCGAAGGTTACAATAAAGTTTAGATATGTTTCTCTATAGCTATACATACACATATATAATGCATATAAAGACATATACTTTCCCAAACATATTCTACTCCTGATCTTTGTTTTTATATTTTTGCATATCTCGTTTCCTATCCCACCTGATTCCTAATGAATACCTTGCCCTATTACTTGCCTACCCCCTCCAAACATCTCTCTCCTATCCTCCCATTCCCATAAATCTAAACACCCTTCTATACCCCCCTTTTACCTATTCCCTCATTCTACCCTCTAAAAATTCCTCTCTTGTCCTCTCCACACTCTCTATACCCCTTCCATTTTATTTCTTCCATATTTAGAAGACTTTTATACTCTTCTAACTATATATGTATTGTTCCCCCTTAAATCCATTCCCCATGAAAGTAGGTTACCAGAACTGCCAGCCCTCCCTCCCCCATCTAACTCCTCTATATCCTTTCTTCCTCTTGCACCTCATTTGTATAAAGTAGTTACTCTTTTTAGCTGTTTCTAAATGGTTTGTTTTTAAATTCATGCCATAGTCAGGTTTACCCCCCTCTTTCTTATGAGCTCACAATTGTTAATAAGAATATTAGACATATATTTTACATTATATAAAAGGTAAACAGTCTGTCCTTATGAATCCCTTATACTCAGTCTTTGGTATGAAACTTATATTTCTCTTGGTTCTTGTATGTCTAATCTTCTATTAAGTTCAAGATCTTTTTAACAAAGTCTTGAAAGTCTGAGAGTTTATCAAATGTCCATTTTTTTCATTCAAGATAATACTTAAATTTGCAAGGTATGATATTTTCAGCCCAAGCCCCAGGTCCTTTGCTCTTCAATATACTGTGTTCCAAAACCTGAGGTCCTTTAATGTCTCTGCTGCTAGCTCTTGTGTAATTCTAATTGTGGCACCATCACATTTAAATTGTTTTAATCTTGATGCTTTTAATATTTTATCCTTGAGCTGGGGGTTTTGGAATTTAACTATGATATTCCTATGAGTTTTACTCATAGGATCTCTTTTAAGTGGTGTTCAATGGATTTTTTTTTTCTATTTCTACTTCCCCGCCTTGTTCTAATGCTTCAGGACAATTTTCTTTAGTTATTTGTTCCGTTATTTTACCAAGATTCTTTTTTTTGATCGTAATTTTCAGTTAGTCCAATTATTTTTATATTTTCTCCTCTCGATCTATTCTCCGAATCTGTCATTTTTCTTATAAGTTGTTTTACTTTCTCTTCAATTTTTTTCATTATTCATGTTTTGTTTAATAATTTCTTGATTTCTTATAATTTCACTGGCTTCACTTTGCCCAATTCTAATTTTCAAGGTGTCATTTTCCTCCTTGAGATTCTGAATCTCCTTTTCTAATTAGCTGAATTTCCTTTTATAACCTCCTTGTTTTTCGTGATTAGTTTTTTTTTAGTTTTTCCTCTATAGCTGTCATTTGATTTTTAAACTCTTTTTTAAGATCTTCTATAAATTCTCTTTCAGCAGGTGATCATTTGACATTACTCTTTGGGAGTTTCTTGACTTCAATATCCTCCTCTGAAGATGAACCCCTGGCATCTCTATTCCCATAATAAGTTTCTATGGTTGGAGTCTTTCTCCTTTGCCTGTGCATTTTTTTTGTGGTAATAGCCTGATTTTTGTAATCATCTCTAGCCCTGGGGTTTAGGAAATGGTGCCTCTTGACCGAGATCTTCAGTTCTCCCCTCTAGCCTGGAACCAAAGCCAAACCTCCAACTTCCTGTACCCACAGCCAGGAACTTTCTGCCCCATTGTTTCTGCATTCATTGGGCATATGCTGATTCCTTCTCATCCCCACCACTCTTTGAAGCACAGCTGGGTCTGGTGTTCCTTATCAGCAGAGGTTCTCTCAATCTTTTGGGCTCAAACACCCAACTCCCCTCACTATCTGGGGGTGAAAAGTTCCTATGGTTGGGGGCCAAGGCAGCCTCCCAAACCAACTAACCCCAGAGCTTGCAACTAGTTGTTTAAGAGACTTGCTTTTTGCTAAAAATAGAAACTAGCCTGGAGATGTTTACTCCTTACAGGGACCATACCTCCTCCTGGGATTTTTCTTCAGGTATCCTCAAATAGTCCCAGGAAGATTGTAGCTGTGCCCCTATTATTCTTTGTCTCCATCCACACTTTGTTTACCCTAAGGTGTTATTTTAAGTCTTTTGTAGGGGAAAATCTTTAGAGCTTGGAATTTTCTGACCTACTCTACCATCTTCCCAGACTCCTCTCCTCCACTCATCTGTTGCTTTAACTCTCCCAGGAATTCTTCTTGGGCTTGAGGTGTAGTAGTATTTTTGAGGGGTTTTGTAGCTATTTTCACATTGTGATCTTCTTCTAGGTTTATGTCTTGGTCTTCCCTGCCACCATAGTAGCTTATTATGGTCAAATTATTTTTGTAATGTTGTTTACTAATTTTTTGAACCTATTTCTTGACTCTGAACTCTATGTAAAGTTGGGCTCCGATCACCTGGGGGGGGGGGTAGGCACTGTCCCAAGCTTTAGGCATTTTGATGCTGCTGTTTACAGAGCTAGTTCTAGGGGGTCTGCAAGTTTTTGATGCTTCACAGATGGTATGATCACTACTCTCCTGGTCTGCCCTCTGTTCTTTAACAAGGAAGAGCTGCTGGTCTCTTGCAGCTGCATGTGCTAGCCCTCATCTCTGCCTTGGTACTGTGACTAAGACCTCCCAGAGCTCCTCTCCACCCTGGAACTGCAACCCAGAACTGCATATGGGCAACAGAGTTTCCAATCATCACTAGCTATGCCCAATGCAAGCAAAGGTCCCCTATAATCTCTTTCTGAGCATCTATCTGCCTCCTCCCCATTTTGGGGCTACAAGTTCCCAAAGCTGCTGATGCAGCCATTTTTGACACCACCACATGTGGTCTCCAGATAGACCTCCACCAGATTTGTAACCAAGTATTACATACTCTCCTATGTACCATTTAAATTTTCTTAGGCCAGAGAAATATCTCACCCCAACTTGTTGGCTCTACCACTCCAAAATTTGAAGTGTCATTTTTAAATTGTTTGGAAGGGAATGTGGAGAGAATTCAGCTGGGTGCCTGCCCATAATACACCATCTAGAGGTCAAAAAGCAAATTTAAATGGGGCAAATTTTTATTAACATTGTTTGAAATTCTGAACAGAGGATTTAATTTTGACTTTAAGCAACTACTATGTAAAACATCTTTATTGTGTTATTAATCCATTAGATTGTGAGCCTTTCTAAAGTTAGACTCTCTTTTGCCTTTCTTTGTATCCTCAGCACTAAGCACAATGCCCCAAAGACACAGCAGGTGCTTAATAAAATGCTTACTGACTGACTGACAATGGTCTATGCCATGTTAGTAGTTGACTTTCTATTAGGGAAACCAATGTAGATGTAAACTGATGTAGGATGTAATTTAAAGAGGTGAGAAGCTTAACTAGCTATGCTCAAAAACTTAACTGATATATATGCTAGACACTGTAGAAGCTAGGAGGGTTAAAAGGTACAAATCCAAAGTTTATTTAAAACAATGGCTGATATAAGCACAGATTTTATAAATCTATAGGCTCTGAGCTCATGATAATAATGTATTCAATGTGACTGACTACTTGAGTGTGAGAAGATAAATTCATTATTTTGAATTTCTAGGGAAAACTATCTGGCAGAAGAGGTATATCTCACTTTACGAATCAAACGTTTCCAGAAAAGAAACTGGTTAAATGAAATTTTATGTTACACATATTTTAAAAAACAGTAACATTCACTATTAACTGGTACTACCAAGGAATTTTTCTACAAGGCAAAATAATAATGCTTGACTTTTTTTTTTACATCAAGCAACCCCCTTTATGTGACTTCCAAAAATCTAAGTTTTGACTTAAGAAGGGCTTTCTTAAGGCGGGCATACAACCCTTAGCTAAAATGACATTTCTGTAGAAGTATAATATAGAACATGCAAAACTAAGTTCTTTTTAAAGAAAATTCATTTGGTGTAATGCTTAGTAAGCAGAACAATTACCTAAAGATAGATACACCTGTAGAAATCATCAGTCACTGTTAATGATTGATAATTTTCTATTGTGAACATCAAGAATGAATAGGAACCCTTGACTCATAAAATGTGGGTTAAGGAAGCATCTCCTGAATATCAAAAGTACAACATATGCCTGAAATGCTATAAAACTCTATAATTTTGGCATCATTTCTTTTTTCTTTTCTTTTATTAATATTTTTTTATTTTTAGTTTAAAATACTCAGTTCCACAAGTTTTAGAGTTCCAAATTTTCTGTCTCTCCCTCTCTTGCCTCCTTCCCCCAAGATGGCATGTAATCCAATGTAGTTTCCACATATACTTTCACATTGAAATTGCTTACATAATAGTCCAGGTGTAAAGAAGAATTATAAGGAATGGAATGAATCATGAGAAAGGAGAAATGAAATCAAAAAAGAAAGAAAAAAGAGAGAAAAAAGTGTGCCTCAATCTGCATTTAGATTCTATAATTCTTTTTTTGGATGTGCATGCCATTTTCCATCATGAAACTTTTGGAGCTGTCTTTGAACCTTGCATTGATGAGAGGCGTCACGTCTATCAAAGTTAGTCCTTACAGATACTATGTGTCTGTAACTTCCTATAATGACCTACTGGTTCTGCTCCCCTCATTCAGTATCAGTTCATATAGGTCATTCCAGGGTATAATGAAATCCATCTGCTCTTAATTTTTTATACCACAGTAGTATTCCATCACATTCACATATCATAATTTCTTTAGCCATTCCCCAGTTGATGGGTATCCCCTTGATTTCCAATTCTTTGCCACCACACCACAAAAAGAGCAGCTATAAATATTTTTGTACATGCAGGTCCCTTTCCCACTTGTATGATCTCTTTGGGATACAGCCTTAGAAGTGGTGTTGCTGGGTCAGAGGGTATATACATTTTTATAGCCCTTTGGGTATATTTCCAAATTGCTTTCCAGAATGGCTGGATCAGTTCACAACTACACCAACAACGTAACAATGTTCCAATTTTCCCACATCCTCTCCAGCATTTATCATTTTCCTGTTTTGTCATGTTGGCCAATCTGACAGGAAAGATGTGGTACCTAAGAGATGATTAGGTTTGCATTTGTCTATTCAGTACTGATCTAGAGCATTTTTTCATATGCCTATAGATACCTTTAATTTCTTCCTCTGAAAACTGACTATTCATGTCCACCTCTTAATAGGGAATGACTTGTATTCCTATAAGTTTGGCTCAGTTCCCTGCATATTTTGGATATGAGGCCTTTATCAGAGACACTGGTTGTAAAGATTTTCTCCCAATTTTCTGCTACCCTCTTAATCTTTGTTGCATTGATTTTATTTATATAGAAACTTTTCAATTTAACAGAGTCAAAATCATCCATTTTGCATTTTGTAATACTATCTCTTTTTGGGTCATGAATTCTTCCCTTTCCCATAAATCTGACAGGTAAACTATTCCTTGCTCTCTCCCAAATTGCTTGTAGTATCAGCCTTTACACATAAATCATGAACCCATTTTGACTTTATTTTGGTTTACGGTGTGAGATATTGGTGTATGCCCAGTTTCTGTCATACC
Source organism: Phalanger gymnotis (assembly GCA_028646595.1). Lineage (NCBI taxonomy): Eukaryota > Metazoa > Chordata > Mammalia > Diprotodontia > Phalangeridae > Phalanger > Phalanger gymnotis. Next base: position 86,202,241 of record CM053622.1, read on the forward strand.
ATTTTCCAAGTTTCACAGCAGTTTTTGTGAAATAGTGAATTCTTAACCCAGAAGCTGGATTCTTTGGGTTTTTCAATGACTAGATTGCTATAGTCATGGACTACTACATCTTGTGTACCTAACCTATTCCACTCATCCACCGCTCTGTTTCTTAGCAAGTACCAAGTAGTTTTGATGACTGCTTCTTTATAATACAGTTTAATATCTGGTATGGCTAGGCCACCTTCCCCAGCATTTCTTTTCATTAAGTCCCCTAATATTCTGGACCTTTTGTTCTTCCAGATGAATTCTGTTACATTATCCAGCTCTGTAAAATAAATTTTTGGTAGTTTGATTAGTATGGCACTAAATAAGTAACTTAATTTAGGTAAAATTGTCATTTTTATATTAGCTCAGCCTAAACATGAGCAACTGATGTTTTTCCATTTATTTAAATTTGACTTTGTGTCAAAAGTGTTTCATAATTGTGTTCATATAGGTTCTGGGTTTGTCTTGGCATGTAGACTCCCAAATATTTTATACTGTCTACAGTTACTTTAAATGGAATTTCTCTTTCTGTCTCTTGCTGTTGGGCTTTGTTAGTATTATACAGGAAAGCCGCAGATTTATGTGGGTTTATTTTATATCCTGCAATTTTGCTAAAGCTATTCATTATTTCAAGTTGTTTTTTTACTTGATTCTCTAAATAAATCATCATATTATCTGCAAAGAGTGATAACTTAGTTTTTTCATTGCCTATTCTAATTTCTTCAGTTTTTTTTTCTTTTCTTATTGCTAAAGCTAACATTTCTAGTACCAAACTGAATAACAGGGGTAATTGTGAACATCCTTGTTTCAGCCCCAATCTTACTGGAAATGCCTCTAGCTTATGTCCATTACATAAAATGCTTGCTGATGGTTTTTAGTAGATGCTACTTATCGTTTTAAGCAAGGCCCCATTTATTCCTACACTTTCTAGTGTTTTTAATAGGAATGGGTGTTGTATTTTGTCAAAAGCTTTTTCTGCATCTATTGAGATGATCATATGGTTTCTGCTAGTTTTGTTGTTGATATGATCAATTATGTTGAGTTTTCTTAATATTGAACCAGGCTTGCATTCCTGGAACAAATCCTACCTGCTCATAGTGTATAATTCTCCTGATAAGTTGCTGCAATCATTTTGCTAGTATTTTATTTAAAATTTTTGCATCAATGTTCATTAGGGAAATTGGTCTATAATTTTCTTTCTCTGTTTTGACTCTTCCTGGTTTGGAGATTAATACCATATTCGTATCATAAAAAGAATTTAGTAGGACTCCTTCTTCACCTATTTTCTCAAATAATCTATAGAATATGGGAATTAATTGTTCTTTAAATGTTTGATAGAATTCACATGTAAAACCATCTGGCCCCGGTGTTTTTTTCCTAGGGAGTTTTTTGATGGCTTGCTCAATTTCTTTTCCTGAGATGTGGTTTTTAGGTACTTAATTTCCTCTTCTGTTAACCTGGACAATTTATATATTTGTAAATATTCATCCATTTTCCCTCAGGTTGTCTTATTTATGTGCATACAATTGGGCAAAATAATTCCTAATGTTTTAATTTCTGCTTCCTTGGAAGGGAATTTACCCTTTTCGTTTTTGATACTAGTAATTTGGTTTAATTCTCTTTTTAAATCAGATTGACCAAAGTTTTATCAATTTTATTGGCTTTTTCATAAAACCAGCTCTTAGTTTTATTTATCAACTCAATAGTTTTCTTGATTTCAATTTTAGTGTTCTCTCCTTTGGTTTTCAGTATTTCTAATCTGGTATTAAATTGGGAATTTTCAATTTGTCTTTTACTAGCTTTTCAGTTGCATGTTCAATCCATTGATCTACTTTTTATCTATTTTATTCATGTTAACATTTAGAGATATAAAACTTCCCCTAAGAACTGCTTTTGCTGCATCCCATAAGTTTTGCTATGTTGTCTCATTATTGTCATTCTCTTGAATGAAGTTATTAATTATTTCTATGACTTGTTCTTTGGCCCACTCATTCTCTAGGATTATTTAGTCTCCAAATGATTTTTACTTGATCTTTCCATGGTCCTTTATTACAGATAATTTTTATTGCATCATGATCTGAATAGGATGCATTGACTATTTCTGCCTTTCTTCACTGGATTGTGAGGTTTTGATGCACTAGTACATGGCCAATTTTTGCATATGTGCCATGTACTGCTTAGAAAAAAGGTATATTCCTATTTAATCCCCATTCAATTTTCTCCAGAGGTCTATCATATCTACCTTTTTCTAAAATTCTATTCATCTCCTTAACTTCTTTCTTGTTTATTTTGAGGTCAGATTTATCAAGTTCAGAGAGGTGGAGGCTGAGGTTCCCTACTAGGATATTTTTGATGTCTGTTTCTTCCTATAACTCCCTTAACTTCTCCTCTAAAAATCTGTATGCTATAGCACTTTGAGCATATATGTTAAGTAATGACGTTGCTTCATTTTCTATGTTGCCTTTTAGCAGGATACAGTGTCCTTCCTTATCTCTTTTAATTAGATCTTTGCTTTTGCTTTGTCTGAGATTAGGATTACTACCTCTGCATTTTTTACTTTAGCTGAGGCATAATATATTCTAATCCAGCCTTTTACCTTTACCCTGTTTGTATCTTCCTGTTTTACGTGTGTTTCTTGTAGAAAAAATATTGCAGGATTATGATTTTTAATCCATTCTGCTATCCACTGCCATTTTATGAGAGAGTTCATCCCATTCACATTCACAGTTATGATTACTATCTGTCTTTTTCTCCATCCTACCCCCCCCATTTATGCTTTTATTTCACTGCTTTACTTCCTCCCTTCTTTCCCTCTACTATAATATGTTTTTGTGATATAATTTACCCTTTTCTACCTCCTCTTTGCCTCTTCTCCCAGAACAAGCCCTTTGCACTCCTTGGTTATGTTGTTATCATCACATCAGTTACTTTATGATGCCACCCTCGGTCAATGCATATCCCTTTCAATTGTCATAATGACTGTAATCTTCTCAAGATTGATATATATACAACATATATGAAATATTATAAGCCTATATGAGGATGTAAAAAATTTACCCTTATTGAATAACATAGTTTCTTCCCCCCATTGACCTTTATATGTCTCTCTTGTGTTTTGTATTTGAAGATCAAATTTTCCATTGAGTTCTGGCCTTTTCATCAGAAAGGTATGGAATTCCCCTATTTCAGTGAATGTCCATCTCCTTGCCTGAAACATTATGCTCAATTTTGCTGAGGAGTTGATCCTTGGTTGTAGACCAAGCTCCTTTGCCTTTTGGAATATCATATTTTAATTTCTCCTCTTTTTATAGTAGAAGCAACAAGATCCTGGGTGATCCTGACTATAATTCTGTGATATTTGAGTTGTTTCTTTCTGGCTGCTTGCAGTATTTTCTCCTTGACATGGTAATTCTGGAATTTGGCTACAATATTCCTTGGAGTTTTCAATTTGGGATCTTTCAGGGGTGATCGGTGGATTTTTTTCAAGGACCATTTAGCCCTCTGTTTCTAGGACCTCAGGGAAGTTTTCCTTGAGGATTTCTTGGAAGATACTGTCCAGGCTCTTTTTTTCATCGTGGTTTTCCAGTAGACCATAATTATTAGATTATCTCCCTTGATCGTTTTTCCAATTAGGTATTTCACATTACCTTGCATTTTTTCATTCTTTAGATTTTGTTTAACTGATTCATGATGTCTCATAGAGTCATTACCTCCTACTTGCCCAATTCTAATTTTTAATTGATTGGTTTCTTCATTTAGCTTCTGTACTTCCTTTTCCATTTAGTTAATTTTACTTTTCAATGAGATATTCTCTCCAGTTATATTCTGAAATTCCTTAACCATTTTGCCAATTTTACTTTTTAAAGATTTGTTCTCATTGGTAAATTTTTTTTTCCATTTTTTCTTTTACCTCTCCAACTTGCTTTTAAAGTCCTCTTTGGGTTCTTCCAGAAATGCTTTTTGGGCTGGACATCAGTTCACATTCCCTTTTTGGGGCTTCAGATGTGGGTATAGTGTCCCTGCTGTCCTCTTCTAAATTGGTATTTTGATCTTTCCTGTCTCCATAGTAAGAATGAAAAGTCTTTGGTTTTCTGCATTGTTTTTTCATGTTGTGTGTCTTTTTTCCTGGCTTTAAAGTGGATCTCTCCTTCCAGGGCTCAGGGGGCTCTGTCTGAAGCTTCTTGTGCTGGGAACTCTGGGCCTGCACACTCGTTCTGTGTGCTATGGCCTCTGGTTTCATGTGATGTTGGGGAGGGGTAGTCTGGCTGGTGGAAGTCTTCTTTTCCCCTAGGGTGCTAGCGTCTGCCACTTCCTCTAGCTGTGTGAAGGCACACCTGTGGTCCTGGTCTTGACAATTGCTGGCTCAACCCCCCCTAGTGCTCCGGAACACTCGTTGTTCTGCTGAGATGGGGCTTGTTGGGACACCTTTCTTCCTGCCCTAGGTTCCTTCTGTGCCCACAAGAAGGGCCCTCTCCCCAACTTCTTGACCTAAAAGTCTACTGAAGCCCTACTTCTGGCTCCTCTATTCCAGGGTTTCTCCAAGGGAAATATTATCTTGGTGAGGGAGGGAGGAAGGAGAGCCATTTTGCCTTGACATATTGACTCCCAGTAGCTCCAGAAGGTAAGTTTCAAACCTTTACACTGTGGACTGGAGGCCTCAGGGGTAGCTGCACCCACGCCCACAAGCTCTGAGCTGGTGTCTTCACAGACTCCTGTCCTGGGCTGAGACACCTGGGGATCACCGCCATAGCCAGTACTTCTGCATTGGGCCTGCTCCTGCTCCTGCGTTTTGCATGCCCAGCATTCTCCAGCCCTGCTACCTGGCTGGGTTCCACTGTTGCTTCCATTTGATGTGGTCTGGTGCTATTCTGCACGCCCGGCACTCCTACCCCACTCAGTCAACTAGTGGCTTCTAACTCTCTCAAATCTGCCCAGATTCACTTTTTTAAAGGTATCTGATAGAATTTATGAGAGAGCTCCAGTAGGTCCCTCCTTTCACAGCTCCATCTTGGCTCTGTCCCCCCAGCATCATTTCTTTTGCATTGGATACATGGGTTTTTGTTTCCCAAAGAATATAGTATAGTTTTACTACCCTAAGAGGGTGTTCTACTGATATGAAAGAGAATATAATGCAAAACCTTTTTAATTAGCTAAATATATCTACACAAAAATAATTTCAAGATAAATGTTGGTTAAACAAATCTATGCTATTTTTTCTTACTGAAAATCTTCATAAAAAGAGCATAACCCTTATAACCCTCTAAAATATGATTAAATGAGACAAACACTGTGATACTATTTTGTCTGAAAAACTTTCGAAAAATTAAATAGACTTTTCTGACACTGAAAATTGTCCCTCTGATTTCATTTTATCTGGATATTTGTGTCTGATAGACCTGGACACTGACATGATATTTCATCAGTAGTTGCCATTATTTAACACATAATAAGAACTAAAGTCTTAAATTTGAGGTTTAAAGTCATTTAGGTTTAAGTCACTGAACAAGCATTTAAGAACCAACTCTATGCCAGGCAATACAAAATGAATTGTTGCCCTTCTAGAAATCTCTAAATTCAAGATCTACATAAGTAGTCTATTTAGTGTTACTCTCAATGTTCCCAAGAGTTTTCACTTATTCTTTTTGGGATCTTTTTCAGGAGACAGTCAGTGGATTCTATCAATTTCTATTTTACCTTTTGGCTCTACAATATGAGGGCAGTTCTCCTCGATAATATCTTGAAAGATGATATCTAGGCTCTTTTTTTGATCATGGCTTTCAGGTAGTCCAATAATTTTTAAGTTCTCTCTCCTGGATCTATTTTCCAGGTCAGTGATTCTTCCAATGAGATATTTCATATTGTCTTCCATTTTTTCATTTCTTTGGTTCTGTTTTATAATATCTTGATTTCTCCTAAAGTCACTAGCTTCCACTTGCTCCAATCTAATTTTTGAGGTAGTGTTTTCTTCAGTGGGTCTTTTGGACCTCCTTTTCCATTTGGCTAATTCTGCCTTTCAAGGCATTCTTCTCCTCATTAGCTTTTTGGATCTCTTTTACCATTTCAGTTAGTCTATTTTTAAGATGTTATTTTCTTCAGTCATTGACTTGTTTTTCACGGTATTCCCACATTACTCTCATTTCTCTTCCCAATTTTTCCTCTACTTCTCTAACTTGCTTTTCCAAATCCATTTTGAGCTCTTCCATGGCCTGAGGCCACTTCATGTTTTTCTTAGAGGCTTTTGATGTAGGCTCTTTGACTTTGTTGACTTCTTCTGGCTGTATGCTTTGGTGTCCTTTGTCACCAAAGAATGATTCCAAAGTCTGCATCTGAATCAGAGTCCATTTTTGCTGCCTGGTCATGTTCCCAGTCAACTATTTCACCCTTGACTTTTCATCAGGGTATGGCTGCTTGTAGAGTAGAGAGTACTTTGTCCCAGGCTTGAGGGGCTGCACTGTTGTTTTCAGAGTTTTTTCTACATAGCAAGCACTGCCACACCAGCGCTCCTCCTCCCCCAAGAACCACCAACCAGGACCAGACTCAGATTTAAGCAGGCTCTGCACTCTCGCTCTGATCTGCCACTTAATTCATCCTACCAGGTGGGCCTGGGGCCAGAAGCAACTGCAGATGTAGTTCTGTAGCTGCACCACCTCCACTGCCCCTGGGGCGGTGGCTGAACCGCAAACTCCTTTCACTCTGTCCCCACAGTTTTTTTTCCCACTAACCTTCTCTGTTGTCTTTGGTGTTTGTGTATTGAGAAGTCTGGTAACTACCACAGTTCACTTATTCAGGGCACTAGGGCCTGTTCTGCCTGGCTCCTGTTCTGGTTGGTCCTGCTGCCACCCATGCTGGTCTGTGCTCCACTCCACTCCCAGTTCCATGTGATAGACTTTACCCATTGACCATCCAGGCTGTCCTGGGTTGAAGCCCTGCTTCCCTCTGCTATTTCATGGGTTCTGCAGTTCTAGAATTGGTTCAGAGCCATTTTTAATAGGTGTTTGGAGGGACTTGCAGGACAGCTTTAGGTCAGTCCCTGCTTTCTAGCCACCATCTTGGCTCGGCCCCCCCTTAGTGTTACTCTCAATAAAACTTTTGATAGAGTAAGAATATGAAAGACTGTCATCATCTAGAGATTCAACATATAAGATTTATATTTGAGGTTTCTTGGGCTTTCTGTAGAGGAGGAAGACATCATTATTAGTAGAAAAAGACAAGACACAGGAGTTTTGCTTTATACACGAGCAGTCTGAGTACAGCACACATCATCTTGGCTTTCTAAAGGGAAAATATTTTTGCTTTCTGCAAGAAATGAAAAGGGATTTTCACCTATAAGCCAAATAGAGCTGATAAAGAAGTACTAGAGGCAGAGTCAAGATGTCAGAGAGGCAAGAAAAAGCCCAGCAAGCTCCCTCTTACCCCTCAAAACAACAACAACAACAACAAATCCAAACAGAGCTAGAAATCAGAATGAATACTGATCAGAAAATCCAAGAAAAAAATCACACATGGTCATTTTTTTCCAGCCCAGGTCAGCATATAGAGATGACAGAGAGGCCTGCAGACACTGAGGACAACTACACTCTGGCTATATCACACAGTCTGCTCTAATGCTACAAAGAGAATGTGTAGTGGAAAAAGAGGAGGTCCCAATTCTAACAAGGAGGAGCTCAAACATGTATACAGTGCAAGGATAGGCACAAACTGGTATTTCTGTTTCTAATATGCTGTTCCAAGTAACAGAACCAAGGTAGACTGAGGATGAGACTCAAACTTAGGAGGGTCATTCCAAGGTGAAGAGTGGTTTTGATTCTTGGCTGTGAACTAGGAGAGGAGTAACTTCCAAAGGAAGCATCAGCTATATAGCTCTGGCTCCAAGAGCAGAGCAGTCTCAGTTTCCTTATACAACCAAATTGGAAGCCTATGGTAGAAAATCCAGAATAGGAACTGCAGACCAAAGCAGAGCCTGCTATTCTGTTGCTCTTTACCAGGTAGTTACCTGATAGTGGCTCAGTCTAGCCACAGTGTGATGAAATTCCAGAGAGGACCACCTCACAGGCTGATGCTCAGAGCCAAACCCATGGACAGGAACAGGCAGAGTACAGGTGTAGGAGAAATGATCATATTTTACTCTGAATCAGAACACTCTGGGAACATTTTATGCTTGCAGCTCCCTACTCAGTGCTGTGGAAGGTCCTGGAATAACCAAAATACTCAATATTCCATGAAAGCCTAGACATTCTTTCTCAAAATACACAGAGCATAGACCTAACAAAAAGTGCACTCTCAGGAAGTAGGCTGGGTGAATGAACAAAGAAAAAAAGAATTCCACCATAAAGAGTTATTACGGTGCCAGGAGAGACGAACACACAAATCCAGAAGACAAGGACTCCAATTATCTTCAAGCAAAACCTATAAGAAAAACACAACTTAAGTACAAATATAACTAGAATTCTTGGAAAAAAGATGAAGCAAGACTTTAATTTTTTTAAAACTGAAATGAAAGCACAAGAGGAATAAATGGAAAAGAAAGAAGAGTTATAGAAGAAAGAATTGAAAAGGAAATTAACAGTATGGCACAAGAGGCACAAAATGTGATAAAGCTACAATCTTCCTAAAAATCAGAACAGAATAAAAAGAAGCCAAAGACTCCATGGGGCAGAAAGAAATATTAAAACAAAGTCAAAAGAATGAAAAATAGAAGAAAATTTAAGGTATCTCATAGTAAAAGCTGACCTGGACAGACTGAGAGAAAATTTATCAGAGTACTGCCTAAAAACCACAACTATTCAAAATACCTAGAAATCATTTGTCTGAAAATCACTTAACCAAAAAACCAAAACCAAAACCAAAATCCTGATCAGATTTCTGAGAACCAGAAGAGAAGTGGAAATAGAAAGAATATACCAATAACCTCTTGAAATTCCAAAATGACATTTCTCTGCAACATTACAGCCAAAATCTTGTCAAAGAAATAAATATATTGTTTTGCTGTGACAAAGTATTGGAAGCTGAGGAGGTGCCCAATGATTGGAGAATGGCTGCAGAAATGACATGTGATAGAATACAACTGTACTGTAGGAAATGGATGAAGAAGAATGTTTCAGAAAAACCAGGAAATTTTATACTAAATGATGTAGAGTGAAGTGAATTTTCTCTAATGCTCTACATGCAACTGTTTGGGTGTAAATTTCTTCCTCTGAGTTTACTACTTGGGCTTCTCTCAGTGTAAGATACTTTTTATTCTTTTCAGAATTTCTTCTGTTTGGTTACTCAGTCAACAAGAATTTGTTAAGCGACGGGAGCCAAGATGGCGTCTGGGAAGCAGTGACTGGCATGAGCTCCCCACCAAGTCCCTCCAAAAACCTATAAAACAATGGCTCTGAACCAATTCTAGAGCTGCAGAACCCACGAAGTGGCAGAGGGAAGCAGGGCCCCAGCCCAGGACAGCCTGGATGGTCTCTGGGTAAGGTCTGTCCTACACGGAGCTCCCAGCCCCCAGCTGAGGGGAGTGGAGCTGAACCCAGCACACACGGCACGAACAGACCAGACACGGACCTACCAGACCAGGAGACGAGCAGAGAGTGCCACGGCATTCTGAAGTACTGAGCTGTGGCATCTACCAGACCTCTCAACCCACAAAGAGCAAAGACATCAGAGAAGGTTAGTGGGAAAAGCTGCGGGACTGAGTTCGCAGTTTGGCCACTGCCCCTGGGGCAGCGCAGGCGGGGCAGCTTTAGAACTAGGGCTGCAGTTGCTTCTGGCCCCAGGCCCACCTGGTGGGAGGAATTAAGTGGCTGATCAGAGCAGGAGTGAAGAGCCTGCTGAAGATTTAAGCCCAGTCCAGGTAGGGGGTTCTTGGGGAACATAGAACTCTTTAGTCTTTAAATAGCCACACCCCGTTGAAAAATTCAAAGGTTAATTAAGTTGGAGGGGATTATGGCCAGGCATCGAAAACATACCCAGATTCAGTCTCAGACTCTGGAATCCTTCTTTGGTGACAAAGAAGACCAAAACATACAGTCAGATGAAGTTAACAAAGTCATAGAGCCTACAACAAAAACCTCAAGGAAAAACATGAACTGGTCTCAGGCCATGGAAGAGGTCAGAAAGGATTTAGAAAAGCAAGTT
>CM053622.1:86212892-86233798 GCA_028646595.1 Phalanger gymnotis
AGTCTTTCACAACATGAGTGTTGTGGAAGGGTTATGCATAATGTTACGCATGTGGCCCATGTTGAATTGCTTGACTTCTTAGGGAGGGTGGATGGGAAGGGAAGAGGGGAGAGAATTTGGAACTCAAGGTTTTAAAAAAATACATGTTCAAAAGTAAAAAAGTTTTTTTTTTTTTTCACACAACTAGAAAATAAGATGCACAGGCAATGGGGCATAGAGATTTATCTTGCCCTACAAGAAAGGAAGGGAAAGGGGGATGGGAGGGGAACGGGGTAATGAAAGGGAGGGCAGATTGGGGAACAGGGCAACCAGAGTGTACGCCATCTTCGAGTGGGGGTGGAGGAAATGGGGAGAAAATTTGTAATTCAAACGCCTGTGAAAATCAATGCTGAAAACCAAACATGTCAAAAATAAATTAAAATAAAAAAAATATTCCTTTCCACACACACACACACACACACACACAAAAGAATTTGTTAAGCACTTACCAAATGCCAGGCCCTGTGCTAAGCTCTGAAGATATAGGGGAGGAGCCCTGACCAGCAAGAAGTTTGCATTCTAATGAGGGAGACAACACACAAACTATTATGTACATACAAAATATAGATAATAAATGGGAGAGAATCTGAGCAGGAAAGCCCTATTAATAATGAGGGTAACTGACAAAGACCAATTGCAGACAGTACTATTTGAACTGAGTCTTGAAAGGAGAGAAGTTAATGATAGCAGGAGGTAAAAAGGGACAGCATTCAAAGCACAGGTACAAGGACTGAAAAGACATGGAGTTGGGAAATGTGTTATGTGGGAGAAAGAGCACAAAGGTAGATATCGTTGGATCACAAAGTTAACTCATGTCTCTAGCCTCAGTTTCTTAATTGTGCCTTCATTTTTTGGAGGAGGGAAGGAAGGCAATTGGGGTTACGTGACTCGCCCAAGGTCACACAGCTAGTAAATGTGTCAAGTATCTGAGGCCAGATTTGAATTCAGGTCTTGATGACTCCAAGGGCTGGTGCTCTACTCACTGAGCCACCTAGCTGTCCCTGCAGCAAGAGGCTGCCATGCCTCTTAATTGTGTTAAACTGCTCTCCTTTACTCTTGAATATCATGAGTAAGCCTTCTTTGATCTGTCTGGCCTTGTCTACTATGCATTTCAGGTTCACACTGCCTGGATACTGGTTTGGAGATGGGTTGCTTGAATGCTGGGTCAAGATCAGGCTATCTAGATGCTGGATTGGGCACAGGCATCCTGGGTCCTGGTCTGACCCTTTCTCATGCTATTCATGGGGTCCTATGTTGGGTGCTACTTTAGTACAATCTCCAGGTCCTGGTAACACAAGGCTGTTTTGCATAATCTATACTAGTTTGTCTCTTTCACATTTCTTCAAGATTCTAGCATTATTTTTATTCAGTCCTGGAATAGTTGAATGAATCTGTAGCTGATTCTCTTCATTTTTGTCCTTTCTTATAGAAATACATACATAATATACATACACACACACACACACACACACACACACACACACACACACTGAATTTTACAGAGATATTTGTGGGAGACCTGGACTCTTCTGGGTCCTAACACACCACCATTTTCCCACAATTTTTTACTTACCTATCTTATGTTTTTGTTGTTTTGAGTGTTTGCAAGTGAAAGATTCTGCATCTTATGGATTTAAAATAAATATAGCAGGAATGCATCAAGTATCTTGTGATGAATATTCATTTTACAAACTGATAATTAAGCACACGTTGGAACGTTATGTCAGCCTATTTGGGGTTGCAGCTTGACAACTTTTGCTATTCTATTCTATAGTACCCTATATTATTCTACTCTATACTATTCTATTCCTTTTTATGATTTCTGGTAGCTAAGAAAGAATCTTGTGTATCGATCCGAAAGCCATTTGTTGTTCAAATTATTAAATTTAAATACCACATGACTTTGAAGTGCAAGTATGTTTGTGGCAATGATCACTATGGATTTTTTGATCCACCAGACACTAAGGTTCTTACTCGAACTAAAGCATTCAAACTGCTTTAGAGAGGAAAACTCTGATGGGCTGGCCACATTGTTCAAATGCAAAACATATGCTTGCCAAAAAGACTATTTTACGGAGAACTCACACAGGGCAAGCACTCACATGATGGTCAGAAGAAGTGATACAGGGACACTCTCAAGGTCCCTCTTAAGAACTTTGGAATTGATTATGTGACATGGGAGACACTGGCACAGGACTGCTCAGCATGGTGTGCCCACATCCAAGAAGGTGCTGTGCTCTATGAGAAAGTCAGAATTGAGATAGAGAAAATGAAAATGTAGGATGCGCAAATCTGGAGTACCCTCCCCAAATGTTCATATGGACTATTTGTGGCCAACCTGTGGTACAGCATTCCAAGCTCATATTTTTCTGATTAGTCACAGTTGGACACATTGAAACTTGACTCTAGCATAGTGATGTCATTTTGGTCCTCTTTGAGAATGAAAGACAACAACCATCTGAAGTTATGGACATTTTTCTTGTATTATCTCCTACATTAGGGAATTCTAATTTTTTCTCCTATTCTTTTGACATACTCATCATGGTCCTTAAGTTATTTTTGCACATCTTTCATTCAAAGTCATTAACTCTGGCTTCTACGGAGGGCTTTTAATAAAAATGAGGGCTTTTGATTCTCTCTCTCTCTCTATATATATATATCAATAAATTCAGAGGCCTACTACCCATCTCATCCCCCAAAATGAAAAAATAAGTAATCTTTATGCCTCATTAGATGGCAAGTCTCTTAAAAGTAATAATGAATGTTATGTTTGACTATAAGCAACTTACAAGATGAAGGACAGTGTTTCTCTGGCTTAAGTTTTTTTTTTTTAATTTTGCTCTGTTTTTTTAAAGATCTGTCTTTGAAACAAAAATTGAGAAATTAAAGGAAAAAGAGTAACTGAATATATGGCTGCTCCTGCATAGCTTTTTTAAATTACCAGTAATTCAATTTTCAGGTATTTATCTAAGACCTATAGGATGAATAACAAAATACTAGATATTCACTCAATGGAGAGTTTCACTAGATATGGATACAAGTATAAAACAGTTAACAACATGATTATTTATTATTATCTATTTATATTATGTATTTTATATATTTATATATGGGGTGTTCCTAAAGTCTGGACACATAGGCAAAAATGCATATTTTCAAGAAATAAAATGAATGAAATTTTCAATATTTTATTTATTTGGAATATTATCAAGTAACATCTTCAATACGATTTCCATCATTTGTGATGCAAAGGCTGATGCGCTTTGCAAGATTCACATAAACTCGATGCAGTAACTCCATATTGCTGTCAATTTAAACATATTCACTCATTATGCATTCAATCAAGTGTGTTGCATCTGTGATTTTCATTTTCATTTTCATTCACCTTCTTCTTTAGCAAATCCCGGAAAAAGAAGTCGGTGAACAACACAGAGTCTTTGGTGAAATGGTTAATGAGATTTCTATGTGTCCAGACTTTAGGGACACCCTGTATAACATGACCATTATATTCAAAATGCAGAATAGAACAAGTAACTTGGTCTTCGGTCAAGACAGCTTTAATAAACAGTAAACCTGTTTATTTAAAAGCAACAAAACTCAGCACAATTCTCCTTAAAAAGTCATAGAAATGGACTTTCTAAATCTAAAGATAGTGAAAACCATACTTAAGAAATAAATTTTTGGGGCAGCCAGGTGGCACAGTGAGTAGAGCACTGGCCCTAGAGTCAGGAGGACCTGAGTTCAAATCTAGCCTCAGACACTTGACACACATACAACCTATGTGACCTTGGGCAAGTCACTTAATCCCAATTGCCCTGCTGCCCAGCCCCTTCAAAAAAATTAAAAGAAAGAAAGAAATTTTTCTTGTCATAGTTTGATTCTATGATTCCAAAACACGAAGGTACATGTATACTCCAAGATCCAAATCTGGGTAGTGTGTGCTCTTAAATGATGATGAAGAATGCAACTTCTTAAGGTCCTTTCTATGCTAAGAGGCCAAGATATTACCTGGTGTTACTTTTAAAACATATTGTTCACATTCCAAAATATGACAATTCTATTCACTACAGCTAGAAATTCACATAAATGTGACAAAAATAAGAGGAATAAAACATAATAATCCCTTGAAACACCATGTTATAGATGGATAGTAGGTATATATGCATGTGTCTATGTATATATAGGTGTATGGGTGTGGATACACATGTGCATGGATACACATGTGCATACATATGTAATCCAGAAGTAGGATTCCTTCAATTCCACGCTTTCTAATATAACACACATTTTTATGGCTTTTTCTAAATCCATCAAAATACATTTTAGATCAAAATCACATCTAAACCCTATCAAACATGATGACAATTCTCTTAAGAGTGTCTGTGCTATCTGCAAAACTGAATCACTGTAAACATCTTCTCCAAAAATAACCTGCATATTTCCCAAAGATTTCTGTAATATCTTTACTTCCTACATATAGGACCTCTTCGTCCCTAATCTTTTCCCACTTCAATATATCCTGAACACAGGTATAAATACGAACTTCTCGAACAGCTATTTTAATATTTTCAGTGGATTTCAATAGCAAAAAGAATCAAAACGAACATTTTAATCAAAAGGCTTCATGATACCATTAGCCAGTTCCACAGTTCAAAAGTTCAAAAACTTTTTCTCTTATATCTATGCAATGCAAACCTCCTGATACTTTAGGTTATAATGTCAAATAGGCATTATTAAGGAAACCATTCAAAAATTCAGAAGTGACATTCATAGCATACCACACCATCTTACATAATACCACCACTCTGTGGACTATTAATGTGCTGTACGAGTTTAGGCTACCCTGCTACTTTACTTCATCTTAATCTCACTAAATACATGTTGCTCTTCTGTTAATAGATATATCATTTAGCTTGACATAGAGAAGGGTAGTGGCTAGATGGCTACAGAGCACAACTGAGTAACTTCTCTCAGTTCTGAAATGAAGGCAGCATATTTAATTTTTAATTCTGGCTCCCACATAGATCTGGAACTATGAATGATACCAGCTTCATTTGTTTCTGCATAACTGAAAGAGGAATATACAGAGCTATATATGCACAATGTATTTTTGTACATGTGCCAAATATCTAATGTAATTTTTCACAGTGTCTAAAAATAAATATTAATAAATAATAGATTCTCACTAAAGCTTTAATATTTGAATCAAAAATAATTTCTCAGAGAATATTATAAATTAAACCTATTTTTTCAAGGAAAAATTATTACTGAATCTTTTCTATGAAAAGCAGTCTATCACAATAAATAGCAATTTAATAAAATCCATGTTATTTGAAATGTAGATAATTTAATAATTCAAGAGAACTTTTACAATACAACTACTAATATGAGAAAAGATTGTTGCTGCCATCTCTACTTATTATATTCAAAAGAATCTCCTTTTCTCTGTCACCTTAATTCTGCACAAATAATTAAAGGACTTGTTTTGCCTGAATTCTGCGACAAAGTGAATAGTTCATACTAGAATGAGATTTTAGCACGTTCAGCATCTTGAAATCAATTTCAAGTTAAGAAAATACTCTAATTAGAGGATTTAAATTTATCTAAAAAGATATATCAAGTGTGCACAGCCATTGTATGTACTGTTTAAATGCTACTGTCATTATTGATAAGAAAAGAAAGTGTTTAATAGCTAAAAATTACAAATGTTTTGACTATTGGATTATTTTACTTGAGCAATCTAAAATCAGAGTACACTGCAAAACAGTCCAGGTTGATTCACAGTAAGGATCATTGCAACAGAATACTAAAAACAAACAGAAAGGGTGAGGCATTAAGTAGAGAATAACATCTAATCTCTAGGATAAATGTAGGTTAATCGTTAAAACAAATATACGGAGAAAGTAATCTATATATTAAGACTGTTTCTCCAAAAAATTGCAACACTTAATTGATTTGGAGAATCCATGATTTCACAGACAGGGATATCGTCTTCATTGATGAAGCTTGCAATTGCTCTATTCATTCTATTTTGTGCTGATTCTTCTCTATGATCTCCTACAAATATTCCACAGAAGAGTTACTCAAGAAAAGGCCTTTCTCTCATTTTAGTAACTGAAGAGTGGCAACATTCTACTTGTGATGACTGGCCCTTTCACTCCTCGATAATGAGGGCCTCTGGAGTGTACTAAGAAGGGCAATGAAATGATCAGAACAAAGGTTTTGTTTTTTGTTTAAAATTCATAAATATATCGTAACTGACCGTTACATATAAGTGTTCCACTACTTCCTCAATTAAACTTTACTAATGCTTTATCTGAACATGACCTCCTGTAATTCTTACATCTCACTGCTACTCCTTTTGCCCTCATCAAGAACTCCAAATCTTCCAACCTTTATGTCCTCTCTTAGGCCAATTACTCCTACCCACTCTGAATACATAAAGGTTGTACTTAAAATTCTTAGGGCCATTTTAAGCTATTAAAACTTAAAATATCATGAAGACTTTTGGACACACAGTATGAGATTGCCAGAGAAGGAAGTTATTGTTATTGGAAATTTAAATGGGCGCTCACTACAGCAAAATAATCCTTTAATCCATCCCTAAATGATTCCACCTCTCCTATTTTCCACATCTTTTCTTCTAACACAGGCCTCCAACACTTTCACCATCTCTCTCTCAGCCTAGGAAAATCTCTTTAACTAAGGGACTTGAGATGATTTAACACAAGCTCCTTTTTCACCTTTTCTCTTCATCTCTATACCCCTAGAAATCATTCCCTACTTTATCTTCCACTACTATCCCAATTATCGCATTTAACTGTTTTCCTGGCCAAGGCAAATCTTTTTATATAGGGCCTTGGATCCCATCCCCACTTATTTTTCTCCATTCATTGGTAGAGAAAGATCCCATCCCTTAATCTTCAACCTTTCACTGTCCACTGGTTCTTTGCCTATTGCCTTCAAACATGCTCAAGTATCCCCTTCATTTACGAAAAATCTTCACTAGAGCACACTCTTTCCTCAAGTTACCATCTTACATCTCTCTTCTTTTTCTTATCCAAAGAAGAAAAAGCACAGTGAGTAGAGCCCTGGCCCTGGAGTCAGGAGGACCTGAGTTCAAATCCGGCCTCAGACACTTGACACAAGTACTAGCTTGTGTGACTTTAGGCAAATCACTTAACCCCAATTGCCCTGCCAAAAAACAAAAAAAAAATTAAGAAAAAGCTGTCTTTAGTCACTTCCCCCAACACTTTTTTTTCTCACTCATCAGTCCTTTGCAATCTGACTTCCTACCTCTTTAATCACTTCAAACAACTCTCTCCAAAGTTATTAATGATTTAATAATTGAAAAAAAATCTGATTTTTTTCAGTTCTCATCCTTCTCAATATTTCTACTACATTTCACACTGTTAACCACCCTCTCCATCTATAACATTCTTTTAGCTCTGGTGACAATAATATTTCCTGGTTATACAATCTGATTAAACTATTCCTACTCCATCTTTTCTATATCACTCCCCCTAGCTGTGAGTGTTCCCCAAACCTTCTAAACTCTCTTCTCTTCTCTCTACATGCACTCCCTCGGTGACCATCAGCTTCTATGTTTGTTTCCTGTATAACAATTATATAGCTCTATACACCCAGTCTTAGTCTCTCCCCTCAGCTTCAATTCTATATCAACAATTGCTTACTGAGTATTTCAGACTAGATTCAATACGTGAGTATTTCAAACTAGATTCTCCAGATACTTCTCAAACTCAACATGTCCAAAACATAACTTTTTCTCTTTTCCCTAGAACATGACACCTCTTCTAAATTTTCCATTTTCTAATGAAAGCATTACCATTCTTTCATCATTATCCTCAATACCTCACTATCTTCTCACTCTACATATCCAATCAGTTGCCACATTTTGCCATTTCTATCTCCACAGAATCTCTTGCATACAAAAAGTCTCTATTCACATAGCTATCACCTCATCACTTATTGCCAACATTATTTCAATGGCTTCCTAATTTGTCTACCTTTCTCAAGTCTCTCCTCCATCCAGTCTGTCTTCCACATGCATAAATTTTACATATGTGTTTATTATCTCCACCAACAAAATGTAAGCTCTGTGCAAGGAAGAATTGTTTTGCTCATAGTATTTGTATTGCTAGCACATAGTTGGAATTTTCTAAGTATTTAAGTGTTTGATTTGAAAATTACTCTGGCAGCTATGTGTAAGATGCATTGGAGAGAAGGGAAGGGGAAGGAAGAGAAGAGGGAGGAAAACTAATCATAGTAACAGGTAAAGGAAACACACAATTGTAACAAGTCTAGTGAAAACAATATGTGATAACTTTTACCAGGAGGTAAACAAAATAGACAAAGTCAATGGAAGTAGAAGGAACAAATAGTACCACAGGCAAATACCCTTTTTGGTCACGTTCTCAGAATATATATAACACAAAGCAAACATGGTAATCGACTAAAGTAAGCCACATTTGCCATGCCAAATTTAACTCAAGTTAAGTCAATGTGATAGGAATTCCCAACTTTTTTCCTAACAAGAATCAATATTATGATTGCCCACAAAGGGTGAATGTGGGAATTAGAGGAAGATACGTGAGTTTAAAATTGCTAAAAAAGAGGACTGACCAGACTTTTGCTCTCAAAAAAAGGCAAGAGTGACAATCTACATAGATATGTACACTTCAGTAGTCACTGGAAGTTTCTGATTTACTATTAAAGAACCTCATGAAAAAGAAAAATGGATTATTATCATAAAGTTTAAACACCTCAAAACCAGGCCACAAAATCTTATACAGTGGTGATAGTAAGATCAGAGGAGCTTACATTTAGGGCTTAAAGGAATCACAGAGATGATGTCATCAAGTCCAACCTCCTCATTTTACAGATTAGAAAATTAACAGAGATGCCTTGTCCAGGGCCACAGAATTATTAGCAGGAGTCTGAAAAAGGATTCAGACCTAGGTCTTCTTGACTCTTAGATGACTCTATCATCTCAGAAACATATTTAGGATTTGGGGAAGGATACCTTTACACAAATGACATGGAATAATAAAGCTAGCAGGCTTTCTCTTTGAGTAAAACATATTCTTTAAATGAAATTAATGCTTTTTAATACATTTTAAAGACTCAAAGCATTTATGAAATGAGTAGCATATAGAACTAGAGACTAATAGGATCAGCAAGTTAGTAACAACTTAAGTAATTATTTGGGTAGGTTTGTATTATTAAAGCTAGAAAAATGAAGCCAGAATTCACCTTTCAAGCTATATTGGCCTAAGGGTTAAGCTACATTTCTCACTTTTAATTGCCAACATCATTAGGAATACTGCAAAAGACCAGCTATCTTATACAATTATCAGGCTTCAGAGGTCACCAATTAGAACCCTGCAAGGATTTGAATTAAAAAAGGCTTTGTGATTAGGTGAAGTAATGATCCAAAAAAAGAGATTATTTCTGTTCAGACTGCACTCATTATAAAACCCATTTCCTTTGTATGAAGATTCAATGTCTTTCTCATTTGTCCTGCTGGTATTATCACACTATGAGATAGAAATATGACTGTTCTAATGGTATTCTTTAACAAGCATATAATAAATTCATTTAACTGTATATTATGTCAATAGCTATCAGCAGAAAAATGAGTTACTTTTGGACAATTCTACGATAAAAGAGATTATGTCAAACCCCTGGAGACTGTACAGATGGTGCAAATAAGTCATTTGCCTATATTTCATTAGATGAATTTTCTGATCAGTCTTTAATACCAGAGATGACAACTATAGCATAACTGTCAGTAAACTGAAAATAAATGAGAGACTCTAATCATAATATGGAAATATTATTGTCCAGAGACTTTTTGCCATGCTTCCAAGGATAAATGAAATATCCAAGAATTCAGTTAAATACTAACAAAAATGCATCTACTATGATTTGCTAAGTTATTTCATAAAAAGAATAGACTAATCAGAACAAGAATGACTAAAAGTATGGTATTGTGTTATATATGTGTATACACATATATATACATATATATGGATAGAATGATGTTTACAGTCAATCTATAGATGTGTATGCATATACCTGCTATACTATATGTCTAAAAAGCACAAATCTCCCCCATTACATAATTCTACCTGAGGATTTGTTATGGCCAAAATAGAATTCTTTACAACATGCAATTTAAAACAGTAACATTCCAAATATGCAAAATTCCAACAGACTACCCTTTATTTTCAAGTCCAAGGCATTATTAAACACAATGAGCAGGTCAGTGGACATGCAAAGAAAAAAAGAATAAAGTCTCTGGAGGTAAAAAGCTTGCAGTTTGGTGGAGAAATAAAATATTCTCACTGGTAAGTAAATTCAGAGTAAATAAAAAAATAATACTAAAGAATGTCAAGGGTGAGAGTGCAAGAAAGAGCTAAGAACTGGGGGAATTAGAAAATGCTTCAATAGGGAATTGGCCCTAAGTGATTATTAGGAGGTGAGAAGAAGAGGGAGTGCAGCACAGACATAGAGAGCACCTGGACCAAAGCATGGAAGCAGAGGTGAAAATGTGTGATATGACAAGTAGCCCAATCTGACTGTAAAACCGAGTGTAAAAGCAATCAGCTATAGCCCCACACATCCAGTCTAGCAAGCCAAACAGCACAACATGTATTGATACTACCCCATACCTGGGCAGACTAGCAATCTGCATTGCAATTTCCTGGCTCCTACTCCTGGGAACATAGACTCCTGTTAGGACCCCTAGAAATCACATCCTAGTACAGTCAATCCAGTCAAATTTAAAATTTCAGACTTCTCATTTAGCCACAAGTCACAGGGTACAGGCCTTCACTTAACTAGCCACAAAACAGACCATGCTAAAAGGAAAGAACAAGAATGAGGGTGGAATGAAACAGCAAAGGCTGCTACTTTTCAAGCCTGAAGTCTAGAGGACTGGGTCAGGCTCATCCCATTGGGGGGACACTGGAGACAAGACCCAGGAGGGGGAAAACCTATATTGCTCAAATCCAGGCCACTAAGGCCACCTTAAAGCTTATCCATGGGGGTGTATCAACTCACTAAGGAGAGTGTTAATAGAAAGCCATAAGGAGGAGGGAGGCAGGAAATTTAAAAAATAAAAATCCTGAAACATCAAAGACTTCAAGGGAAAAAACCTCAATAAAAGACCAAAACACCACAGATAAAGCATATTTGAAACAAAAGGAGCAAGAGTTATAAACTCAAGAGGTGGTGGTTGTTGTTGTTTGTCCTTAGTTCTCAAAGAGGACCATGATGTCAGGGAGGTGATACTGTGACACGCAAGTGAATTGGATTTAAGTGAGGGAGGGCTGTATAAATTCAAGAAGGTGGGGAACAGGAGGAAAAGAAAGAAGGGAAAGTGAAGAAGAGGAGGAGGAGGAGGAGAAGGAAAAGGAGTTGGCTAATATTATGTAGCACTTTAATGTTTGTAAAGTGCTTTAGAATTATCACTTCATTTTATCCTCACAATAACTCTGGGAAGTAGGTATCATCATTATTCCCATTTTATAGGTGAAGAAAGTGAGGCCAACAGAGGTTAAGTGACTAGATCAGAGTAACATACCTAATAACTGAGGCAGGATCTGAATTCACGTTTTCCTAATTCCATGTACAGTACTCTATCCATTGCTCAATCTAGTTGCCCAAAGAAAATCCAAAGCTCTCATTTAAAAATAGTAAAATAAAAGCACAATGAACCAATGTCTGATAAAATAAAAACTTAGGAGACTCCCAAGAAAGCATGGAACAACAAAAACCTCCATAATAGTTCAAAAAAGAAAATCATTAATAAAAGTAACTAGGAATATATATATATATATATATATGTATATATGCGTATATATATACATATATATGTATATATATGAGAGAGAAATTAAGAGATCTAAACAAAAAAATAAAACAATAAAGAGATTTGGGGGAGGTGGGTAGAAACATGATAATGTTTTTAAAGAAGTGAAAGAGATGAGTAGAGTCAGAACATAAAACTAAGGAAGGAAAATCTGACAGGAAAGAAGCAAAAAGTAACAATGCTAAAATTTATGTATAGTTTTTTTTTCTATACAAGCCAAAGCAACTGACTAAGAAAACAGGACTTATGAAGTATCTTAAGGATCACAGGTCTCCTAAGAAGAAAAATTCTACAATCAATACCAAAATTCAACAAATAACACAAGATAACTTCCCAGAAATTCTGAATGTAGACAACAAAACATCAAAAAAAGCAATAGATCACTAAATAAGACGCACACACACATACACACACACACGCACACACACATATACACAGATACATGTACATACACCATAAGCTAAGACATGTAGTGACATTCAATTTAACAATTTTAACTTTAATGACAAGCAACAAATTATTCAATGGACCAGGAGAGAAAGGTTTTCAAATATAAATAAAAGTCACTTTATAGAAGGAATAAGTAAATAACTCAAAACAAAGCAGCTATAACTTAAAATGACATAACCTATATACCTGAGGCTATCCCTCTCCCCCTCAACAAAAGGAGATTCAATTAAAAATGAATTTTGAAGGCCTTTATAATGGCAAGCAAAGTGGGACTTTTTGTTGTTTTTTTCTTCTGGAATGCTTCTCAGCACTAAGGCAATCAAGTGCCTTTGATTGAGTTTTGCCTTTGTTTGAACCAAGAGTCTTTGATTGAATCAAGTGTCCTTGATGGGAAAGAGTATATATACACTGAGGTTAGCATTTTGCTGGAGGGCTTACTCATTGGAAAAGTGTTCCTGTGATTTGGCCAGTTGAGACTCTGAGTAGCCATTAAGGAGCCCCCCAGCTTTGAAAACCTGGATAGTATTCGAAATCATGAATTCTGCCTTTATGTTATAGTCTCTAAAGCAGGACTCTGGTCCTATGCCCATACTTAGATCAAGGTAATATTCCTGGGTGGTAGACCCAAGGCAAGGAGGATCACCAACACAGCAGAGCTTGAGGATCCAGTGGAAGGGGGACCTTCCTCACAGATCCAGGGCAGAAAACAGTGCTTGTGGTCATTCACAAACCAGAGCACAGGCCAGGAGGGCAGGAAACACCTCTACTAAGCAACTTAGATCATATCACATTGAAAGAACTTAAAGCCTACAGGTCCTAAAAGTATCTCTGACAATAGTTGCACAAAAACCCTGACCCTTGGGACAGTGCACCTTGTTACCATCTTTCAAGAAATTATCAAGGAAAACTGCCCAGATATCCTAGAACCACAGGGCAAAAGAGAAATTAAAAGAATCCACCGGTCACCTCCTGAAAGAGATCCCAAGATGAAAACTCCCAGGATTGTTATATATAGTCAAACTCCAGAGTTCCCAGGCCAAGCAGAACATATTGCAAGCAGCCAGAGAGAAACAATTCAAGTATCATGGAACCACAGTCAGAATAACACAAGATTTAGCAGGCTCTACACTAAAGATTTTGAAGGCTTGAAGTATGATATTTCAGGGGGCAAAAGAGCTAGGGTTACAATCAAGAATCACCTAACCAGCAAACTGAGTATAATCCTTCAGGGGAAAAAATGGATATTCAACAAATAGAAGACTTTCATGCATTCTTGATGAAAAGACCAGAGCTGAATAGGAAATCTGACTTTCAAATAAAATATTCAAAAAAGCATAAAAATGCAAATAGAAAAGGAAATCATAAGGGATCTAATAAAGTTAAACTCTTTACTTTACTACATGGGAAGATAACATTTGTAACTCATAAGACCTTTCTCGTTATTAGGGTAGTAAGAAGGAATATATATATATATATATATATATACACACACACACATATACACACACAGAGGACATAAGTGTGAGTTGAATATGAAGGGATGTTATCTAAAAAATAAAATTAAGGGGTGAGAGTAGAATGTACTGAGAGAAAGAAAAAAAGCAGCAGGCAGGATGGGGTAAATTATCCCACATAAAAGAGGCAAGAAAAAGCTTTTGCAGTGGAGGAGAAGAAGGGGGATGTGACAGGGAATGAGTGAACATTACTCTTCTCAGAATTGGCTCAAAGAGGAAATAACATATACACTCAACTGGGTATAGAAATATATCTTACTTACGCTACAAAAAAGTAGGAGGGGAAGGGAATAAGAGAAGAGGGGTGGGGTGACAGAAGTTATGGCAGACTGGGAGAGGTGGTAGTAAGAAGCAAAATATTTTTGAGGTGCAACAGTATGAAAGGAGAGAGAGAATAGAATAAGAGGGGATATAATGGAGGGAAATACAGTTAGCAATAGTAACTGTGAAAAATATTTTGAGGCAAGTTTCTCAGATAAAGGACTCATATTTCAAGCATATAAAGAATGGAGTCAAATTTATAAAAATAAGAACCATTCCCCAAGTGATAAATGATCAAAAGATATGATCATTTTCAGATGAAATAAAACTATCTATAGCTATATGAAAAATACTCTAACTCACTAATGATTGGAGAAATGCAAGTTAAAACAATTCTATGGTCCTACCTCATACCTATTAGCTTGGCTAATAGGATAGAAAAGGTAAATAACAAATGTTGGAGGGGATTTAGGAAAATGAGACTTTAATGCACTGTTGGTGGAGTTGCAAATTGATTCAATCATTCTGTAGAGCAATTTAGAACCAAAGGACTATAAAACCATGCATATTCTTTTACCTAGCAATACCACTACTAGGTCTGTATCCCAACAAAGATAAAAAACAAAACGGAGGGGGCAGAGCCAGGATGGCTGCTGGAAAGCAGGGATTTGCCTAATCTCTCCCCTGGGTCCTTCCAAACACCAATAAAAAATGGCTCTAAATAAATTCTAGAGTTGCAGAACCCACAAAATAACAGAGGGAAGCAGGGCTCCAGCCCAAGAAAGCCTGGGTGGTTGCTGGGAAGAGTCGATCTCATGGAGCTGGGAGTGGAATGAAGACCAACCAGCCTGGAAGCAAGGTGGAACAGGTAGTAGGCCCCTGAATCATTGAGCTGTGACAGTTACCAGACTTCTCAACCCACAAACGCCAAAGAAAACAGAGCAGGTTAGTGGAAAAAGCTGCTGGGACAGAGTGAAAGGAGTTCACGGTCGGCCACCGCCCCAGGGGCGGCAGAGGTGGTGCAGCTCTAAGGGTGCTTCCAGAGCTACAGCTAAAGTTGCTTCCAGCCCCTGGCCCATCTGGCAGGAGGAATTAAGCAGTGGATTAGAGAGGGAGTGCAAAGCCTGCTTTGCCTTCCCTGGATCTGGATCAAAATCCTGGTTGGCAATTCTTGGGGGAGGAGGAGCACTGGTGTGGCAGAACTTGCTGTGCAGAAAAAGCTCTGAAAACAACAGCACAGCCCCTCAAGCTTGGGACAAAGTACTCTACTCTATAAGCAGTAATACCCTTGCAAAAACCTCAAGGGTCAAGTAGTTTGCTGGGAACATGAACAAGCAGCGAAAATGGACCCAGATTCAGACTCTAGAATCTTTTTTGTGACAAAGAAGATCAAATCATACATCCTGAAGAAGTCGACGAAGTCAAAGAGCTTACATAAAAAGCCTCCAAGAAAAATATTCATTGGTCTCAGGCCATGGAAGAGCTCAAAAAGGATTTGGAAAAGTAAGTAAGAGAAGTAGAGGAAAAATTGGGAAGAGAAATGAGAGGGATGCGAGAAAACCATGAAAAACAAGTCAATGACTTGCTAAAGGAGACCCAAAAATATACTGAAGAAAATAACACCTTAAAAAATAGACTAACTCAAATGGCAAAAGAGCTCTAAAAAGCCAATGAGAATAATGCCTTCAAAGGCAGAATTAGCCAAATGGAAAAGGAGGTCAAAAGACCACTGAAAAAATACTACCTTAAAAATTAGATTAGCGCAAGTGGAAGCTAATGACTTTAGGAGAAATCAAGATATTATAAAACAGAACCAAAATAATGAACAAATGGAAGACAATACGAAATATCTCAATGGAAAAACCACTGACCTTGAAAATAGATTCAGGAGAGATAATATAAAAATTATTGGACTACCTGAAAGCCATAATCAGAAAAATAGCCTAGATATCATCTTTCAAGAAATTATCAAGAAAAACTGCCCTGACATTCTAGAGCCAGTGGGTAAAATAGAAATTGAAAGAATCCACCGACTGTCTCCTGAAAAAGATCCCCAAAAGAAAACTCCTAGGAATATGGTCACCAAATTCAGAGCTCCCAGATCAAGGAGAAAATACTGCAAGCAGCCAGAAAGAAACAATATGAGAATTGTGAAAACACAATCAGGGTAATACAAGATCTAGCAGTTTCTACATTAAGGGATCAAAGGGCTTGGAATATGATATTCCAGAGGTCAATGAAGCTAGGATTAAAACCAAGAATCATCTACCCAGCAAAACTGAATGTAATGCTCCAAGGGAAAATATGGATTTTCAATAAAATAGAGGACTTTCAAGCTTTCTCAGTGAAAAAACCAGAGCTGAATAGAAAATCTGACTTTCAAAAACAAGAATCAAGAGAAGCATGAAAAGGTAAACAAGAAAGAGAATTCGCAAGGGACTTACTAAAGTTGAACTATTTTGTTTACATTGCTACATGAAAAAGTTATGTGTATAATTCATTAGACCTCAGTATTAGGGCAGCTGAAAGGAATACATATTATATATATGTACATATGCATATATACATATATATACATATATATACACATACATATATAGACAGAGGGCACAGCGTGAGTTGAATATGACAGGATGATATCTAAAAATATAGAATCAAATCAAGGGATGAAACAGGAATATATTGAGAGAGGAAGAAAGAGAGAGACAGAATTCAGTAAATTATTTCATATAAAAGTGTCAAGAAAAAGCAGTTCTGTAGGAAGGGAAGAGGGGGCAGGTGAGGAGGAATGAGTAAATCTTGCACTCATCAGATTTGACCTGAGGAGGGAATAACATACACACTCAATTGGGTATCTTACCCCATGGGAAAGAAAGAGGAAGGGTAAAAAGGGGGGACAATAGAAGGGAGGGCAAATAGGGGGAAGATGTAATCAAAAGCAAACACTTTTGAAAAGGGACAGGGTTAAGGGAGAAAACTGAATAAAGGGGCACAGGATAGGAGGGAGCAAAATGTAGTTAGTCTTTCACAACATGAGTATCGTGGAAGGGTTTTGCATAATGATAAAAGTGTGAGCTATGTTGAATTGCTTGCCTTCTTAGGGAGGGTAGGTGGGGAGGGAAGAGGAGAGAGATTTTGGAACTCAAAGTTTTAAAAGCAGATGTTCAAAAAATTGTTTTGCATGCAACTGGGAAATAAGATATACAGGCAATGGGGCATAGAAATCTATCTTGTCCTATAAGAAAGTAAGGGAAAAGGGGATGGGGGGAGTGGGGTGACAGAAATGAGGGCTGACTGGGGAATGGGGCAATCAGAATATATGCCATCTTGGAGTGGGGGAGAGGGTAGAAATGGGAAGAAAATTTTAATTCAAAATCTGGTGGAAATCAATGCTGAAAAGTAAAAACATTAAATAAATATTAAAAAGAAAAAAAAAGGAAAAGGACCTATATATACAAAAATATTGACAGTAGCTCTTTTCTGGGAGTAAAGAATTAGAAGTTGAAACAAAGCCCATCAATTAGGTAATGGCTGAACAAGTTTTGGTATATGATTATGATGGAATACTATTGTAGTATGAAGAAATGATGAGTAGGATGCTCTTAGAAAAATCGGGAAAGACTTGTATGGGCTAATGCAAAGTGAAATGTAGTAGGTACAAAATAACAGCAATATTGTAAAATTATCAGCTGTGAATGACTTAGCTATTCTCACCAATACAATGATCCAAGACAACTCTGAAGGATTTGTGATGAAACACTGTAAGGTTGTTAAAAGAAGGCAAGGTGAGAGGTGATGAGAGCCCATGAACTAGGCAGCTATCTTGTGAAAAGAAAGAAGGTGATGGAAGGGGAGATGTTTTGGAGGTAGGATAAATAAGACTTAGTGAGTGACTGGCTTAGAAAAAGGGGGGGGGGAAGGAAGAGTAAAGAATAATTCCTAGATTTTGAACCTGGAACCCTGAAATGACACTGGTTTGTTCAACAGAAATAACAGTTAAGTCATAATATGGGGACTATTTAAAATAATTTCAGATTCAGGCATTTTGCACTTGAGATGCCAGTGGAACATCCAAGTGAAGGTATCCAGGAGGCAACTGAAGCCTAGAAGAGAGAAAAAAACTGCATATGTAGATTTGTAAGTCATTTCCATAGAGGTGATAGGTAAACCACAGCAAAGCAGTTTCATGAAAACCCAGAGATCCCACTTCTAGACATATTCCCCAAGAAAGTTGCTAACAAAAAGAAAGATCTATATATCCCAAAATATTTATTGCAACACTTTTTTGTGTGATAGCAAAGAAATGGAAACAAAATGGATACCCATCAACTGGGGAACAGCTAAACAATAATGGCATATTAAACTGTGATACTAGGCTGTGACAAATGAAGAATACGATGGACACAAAGAAGCATGAAAAAATTTACATGAATTGATGCATAGCGAAGTAATCAAAAGCAGGAAAAAAATAGACACAGTGACAAAAGCAATGTAAACAGAAAGAATCCTTCCAAAAGATAAAAAATGAATGTGGGGTAGCAGAGTCAGGGAAGGAATGTTGCAAAATTATAAAGACCCAATTTGGCCCTAAAAAATTATAAAGAAGACACCTCATTCCTTTGCAGAAGTGGAATGGGAGTGGTATCATTGGTGTTGAAAATGTCCTTGTTTTTTTTCACTGTTTTTTCCACTTTTTTTCCATCTCCAGCTTCTAGCACAGTGACTGGCTCATAACAGTCATTCAATCAACACATTTTGATCAATCATCTTTCACATGCTACAAAAATTACTCTTTTACAGATAAATCTGTCTCTCGTGTCTTCTTTGCTCAAAACCCTACATTTGTTACCAACTGCCTATGAAATAACATTCAAACTATTTAGCATGTCATTCAAAGTCCTATACAATCTTTCACAACCAAAGTCAATCTTAAGTTCTTCTTTGTGTCTTTTATGCTCAAATCACATGGACTCCTAGTCATTGTGCTCTACTCAGGTAACACACTTGCCTACTCTGGTGCCTTTACTCAACCTATTTACTATAACTGGGTTTGACCTTGCCTTTCCTTTCTACCTGCTGAATCTGCCTTTACAAGACACAGCTCAAATTCCACTTCTAAGAATGCTTCTTTCAGGGATTCTCTAGTCCAAAAACAGTCATAAATTATCTTCCTGTCATTAGATCATACACAGAACTTTATCTGTATCTCTCTTATGAAATCATGTTCAATTATGGAATTATTTATGTTTCTGTCATAACCCCTCACTCCCATTTTACTATAAACATGGTGATGCAAAAGCTAAAGTCGTAATCTTTGTATTTCCCTAGCCTAATGTACTTCTCTGTGAGAAATCATTCAGTTGGATCCCTACTCTGTTCTAAAAAGTATTAATCAGTTTAATATTTTAAATAAATCATATAGAGATAATTAGATAAGTTAGGTTCTTATAGTAGGCCTTTATAGTAAGCCTCAAACTTTAACCTAGTGTTTACCACTTGCTTTCCAGTTATGAAACTCTACTGGCAAAAACAACTCCATCCTGTTCTGATCAAATTCCATGTCCAAACTCAATGTATGTGGGATGCCTTGATTCTTTGGAAAGTGCCCCAACTTATTTTTGTACCTCTAAACCATGCCCCATCTTATCTAACATAAGCAGTCGACCATCTTATGACCACTTAAGTCACTGGAAATGACTACTGCCTTGCCCATTTTATGGCCAATTAGCAGAGATATTGTAGGTTTTGTCCAACCCAGGATGCCCTTGATGATATGCCAATTATTTGGCATTGAAAACAAGGTTTATCCAACAAAGGGATTTTATATTTTGCTTTGCCTCTCCAGAATCTCCAGGTGTCAAAGCCAGTAACAAACCCTATAAAAAGAAGGCCCTAGAGATCTGGAGATCTCAGATCGTGAGAAAGATCTAAGGTCCACTTTATTAGAGGGGGCCATGGACCCTTTAATAAAGTGCTATAGGCTTAGAGTTCTGCCTCAGTGTTTTTTCCTGCAGATTAGACAATTTTGGACCCCACAGCTCAACATTCAGTTGGTGCTTAATATTTGCTCAATTAAGAATGCTTAATATTTTCTTGTTTTGGTATTCCTTTGCTAGTAGTTGTTACTTCTCATTGGGTTGTTAATATATATAATATTGACATAAACTGTCTAATTCACTGATAGAGAATTCCCTCCTCTCTGTTTGTCCTTGAATTATCTGCTTTGCTACTACAACATATATGTGTGTATATATATATATATATTTGCTCAGTTCTAATTTACTGTGGAATAGGAAACCAGATACTGCAGCTTTTAAGCATTTCATGTCAACTAAGGAAAAAATAATGCTGAATGAGGAAACTGAAGGGCTACATGATAAGCAAACTACACTAACTTTTATTATGTGGAAATTGTGATATCTGTTTTAGATCTTCAGAGGTCTTTTTTATTTCCAGGTTCTTAGCTAGGGTTTCTCTGATTGAAGTTGTTACATACATAACCTCCTAAGAAGTAGTAGCATGTTAGGGCATCATCATCACAATAAGCATTATTTGCTGTGAGAAAAATAAACAAGTGATGGTCTCAATATAAATTCTAATGTCGGCGGAGCCAAGATGGCGGCTGGGAAGCAGTGACTGGCGTGAGCTCCCCACCAAGTTCCTCCAAAAACCTATAAAACAATGGCTCTGAACCAATTTTAGAGCTGCAGAACCCACAAAGTGGCAGAGGGAAGCAGGGCTCCACC
>CM053622.1:86234298-86312316 GCA_028646595.1 Phalanger gymnotis
GGGGGGGGAGGAAATGGGGAGGAAATTTGTAATTCAAACGCCTGTGAAAATCAATGCTGAAAACCAAACATGTCAAAAATAAATTAAAAAAAAATAAATAAATTCTAATGTCATCTGCCCCACTGAGAAAAATCAATTTAACACCATCAAGTATAGATATATGCTAAAACAAAAACAAACAATAATCCTGGACATTGAATTACCTGAAATTTTTTTTTTAGAATTAGAAGAAAATATGATTCAAAAATATACCACGACATGTGGTATTTACCTTTAAAAGTACACCTATTGCATTTTAATTCAAATATGAATATATAACCATTCCTTATATTATTCAGAGGAAAAGTATTTATCATCTTCAAAACATTTGCTATTCAAAGAACTAATTAAGTTTACAAACTGTGTTGTGAATACCAGAAGGCACTATGTACAAATCATATTGGTAATTATCCCTCTGACAAGGAAATGATGGTACAGGTATCACATACAAAGGGTGTAAACTAGACAAAACCTCTAAATTCAAAGCTCAAGTAAGGAACGAAGTCAAGCCAAACAACAAACACAAAAAAGAATACAAAACAAAACTTCCCAAAGTCACTTTCTATAAGAGCTAGTGAATCACCTGTCTTCTTAATGGAACTTATCAAAACAATACAACGATTTGTAAATGCGTAATTGCCACCAAGCAAGCACATGTGCCCAGTTTAACTGCTTACTTGGCAATCATTTCAAAGCCATGAAGAGAGAAAGATAGTACACCATTCCCAACTATGCTGACTGCAATTTGGCAATCTTCCTCATCTTCCATTCCACCCTTGCACATCTTCTCAGAGCCTTGGATTCTGTCCCTGAGACTCTACATTCTAAGGGGAGCTTCAATAAGCCTTTACCTCACATAATCAAGTCATTTCCAAACTATGCCCCAGCATATGTACTTCACCCTTTTTAAATTTAAATTTAAATTTAAAATTTAAATTATGTAATGTTTTCCTTCTATTAAAATGGAAGATCCTTGAAGGTAGTGACTGCCTTGCTTGTCCGTATTTGTATTGCTAGCTGGATCATAGTA
Source organism: Phalanger gymnotis (assembly GCA_028646595.1). Taxonomy (NCBI): domain Eukaryota; kingdom Metazoa; phylum Chordata; class Mammalia; order Diprotodontia; family Phalangeridae; genus Phalanger; species Phalanger gymnotis. The sequence goes on from CM053622.1 coordinate 86,235,368, forward strand.
AGTGCTTTAACATACATTCGTTCAAGTATTTTGAATACTGTAAAAAAGAAGGGACGATAGATATAGATGCTAGGAAACAGAAAGAGGAATTTTATCAAATGTCCAAATAGTGGTTTTATTAAAACCTAAATGAAGGAGGGAAACATTAGACCTGAAAGCGAACTTAAAAAGCACCAGCCCTTAAATCTCTCATTTTATAAAGGAAGAGACAGAATTTGGAGAGAATAAATGGCTTTGCCAAAGCTAGTGAGTGACAGAGAGACCTTGAACCCAGATGACTCTCAACCCTCATCCAATGCCCTTTTCTATTTTATTACTTTGGGTAACAAACTTACTCAAAAGTGATAAAAAATGAATATTATACTTATATGTGGTCAATGTGATGATGTGGTCACTTCCAAGAACCCAAGGAATATTACTCTTTGGAAGCCACACCCAGGTATTAATGTGGCTATCTTGGGATGATCCTATTGTTTTTGTCATGTAATCAGTCCTCCAAACTTACCCTGAGACTCTACCAACCAGCAAGAGACGGCCTTTTTTCCATGTTAACTTTACCAGAAGAGTTGGCGATTAAGAGAAATTTGGGTAATGATTATCAATTTTCTTCTAGTGGCTAGTATGATGCACGTGTCTAGTGTTGATAATCTTTTTATGGGCATCATCCTCTAAAAGAATTCATTTACAAAGAATGTGAGGGGCAAAAGAATCTGCATATGCAGTGCCTAGATTCAGGTACAGAGAAGCATCAAAGTATAAGAGAATTGGAGTTAGAAACACTTTGACTCAAATCTCTCCCTTCTCCTAACCCTTACATACTAGTTATGTGACTGTGGAGAAATAATTTAACTTTTTGTGCCTCAGTTGGATTTGATAAATAAATATAATGTTAATTATGTAATGCTTTAAAGTTTGCAAAGCATTTTAATATCTCTCATTTATCTTCACAAAAACCCTGTGCTATTATTCTACCCATTTTACAGATGAGTCAACTACAATTGACAGAGGTTAAGTGACTTGACCAAGCTCATTCAGGTAGTAAGTGTGTAAGACTGGATTTGAACTCAGGTGTACATTACACTGGGCAGTCCCATGTCTCACAATCAATACTAAAGCTCTTCAGAGAGATCTTAAGAGTGCCCTTGTATCACTTCTTCTGACCTCTGTATGAGCACTTGCCTTGTTGAGTTCTCTATAAAATAGTCTTTTAAGCAAACACACGTTTGGCATTTGGGCTACCTGGACAGATAATCACAGTTCCACTCTCTGCAGTAAAGTCTGAATGCCCCCACAGCGATTCAGCTCCAGATAGGGCATCGGTGTCCAGGAACTTATCTTGCCAGGTAATCAGAATCTTCCTAAGACAATTCAAATGTAAGTGGTTCAATTTTCTGGCACAGCACTGGTAGACTGTCCAGGTTTCACAGGCATACAACAATCAAGTCAGCACAATGTCTTTCTAGACCTTCAGTTTTGGCATGCAGCCTAATACCTATTTTCTCCCACACTTTCTTTCCAAGCTTCCCAAATGGTGAGCTAGCTCTGGCCTAACAGAAGGGAGAACTTCTCAAACTTCAGAGAAAATACCATATATTGTGATTTCAAAATATTTCAATAAGCTTATTATCTTATTGTCTAACCAAGAGCATATGAGAAACAGTTCATAGAAAGAATATTTACAATAAGAATAAGTAACAGTTGACTGTAGTGAAGGAGCCAGAAAAAGAAATATATTCAAAATGAAGCCCTGAATCATTAATGAAAGTATAAAGCCATAAATATATTTTTGTGTGTATTATCATTCTAAAAACATCACAATTAATAACATGTAGCTTGTCTTAATGCAATTACAAAGCACTTTCCCCAGAAGAACCTAGTTATTTCTATGAGGTATTCACAAAAGAGACTTCTAGCCAAGATGGTGTAGTGTATTGGAGTACATCAGCTAAGATCTCTCACAAATATATTCCACTATGAATGAAAATGTAACCCCAGATCAAATAATGATCAAGACAACAAAGCAAAAACCATAGTAAATGCATTTTATAGCTCACTTCTATACAAAAGTCAACTAGAAATCTGCACATGCTAGGAAAGGGGTGTATATAGAAAAGAGCAGTCCGGGAGCACTGAGGTGGAAACATTCCAGCACATCGACCAGGAATGAGTGAGGAAAATACGGATCTGCAATTCTGTTGCTTTGATCCAGCACCAGAATCAGACTGCAGGGCTTGGTTGTGGAAGGTAGTGGTCAAGCTGGACTCTGGATCAGACTAAGCCTAACCCTAGATCAAACTGGAATCTTTAGGTAATAAAACTTTCCAGCTCACTACTTTGGGAAGGCCCTTGAGGCACTGGAAGCACAGATCATTCGATACTCATAATAATATGGATCAAGACCTAACAATGCTAGACTGTTTTCAGAAATGCACAGGCCCTGGCCGTAACACAAAGTCCCAATTCAAGAAGTTGTGAAAATGAACAAAAGAAAACATCAGTGATTTTTTAAAACAATTATATGGGGCCAGGATTATCCATGACATGAAAGAAAAAGAAATGAAAAATTCTACAAGCTAGAAACAAAATGTCTAACAAAAATACAACTTTGCCAGAAGGCCTACTAGAAATCTTGGAAGAAATGAATCAAGAGTTTTAAAATGGTATCACAAATGGAATTAGACTATTAGAGAAGTGAAAAGAGAATGAAATAAAATTAGTACATTAGTTACAAAACCTTACTTTAGAAGACTGTATGAAATTAGATAATATCATTAGGAATCAATGACTCTAGAATATTGGAACAAAATCAAGACTAATAAAATAGATTATAAAGTAAGATATCTCTTCTCAAATACAACTGTCCTAGAAATAATCTAAGAATCAAAAGACTACTTAAAAATTATCACAAAAGTTTTTTTTAAAAGTCTAGATGCTATATTTCATGAAGTCCTAAATAAAAAGTTTCCAAACCTCTTAGAACCAGGGAGCAAAGTAAAAAATAGAAAAAAAAAACACCAATCACCTCCTGAAATAAATCCCAAAATGAAAATATACAGTAATGTAATAGAATTTAGAACTTCTAGGGGTAAGAAAAAAAAAATAAAGCAAGCAGACAGAAAGAAAGATTTCTGGTACCATGTGGCCATATCAGGATGGTGTAAGATTTGGCAGTGAGAAAAATGAAGGAAGATAACTTGGAAAATAACACTTCAGAAGACAAAAAACAGTTAACAAAACAAAGGAAAATTTAGCAAAACTGAATATAATATACAGGGAAACAAAGCAATCTTGAAAAAATGCAAAATAGGGTTCAAGAGAAATACAAAAGAGGTAAATACATTTTAATATTTGGACAAGATTATAAAGAAATGCCTGGTTCAACGCTGTAGACCTATATTTCCTCATCTGTAAAATGAGCATTTAGACTGCCCTCTAAGGTCTCTTTTTTTAATTTTTTTTTTAATTTTTAGTTTACAACACTCGGTTCTACACTATTTTGAGCTTCGGATTTTCTTCCCTCCCTCCCCGTCCCTCCCCAAGATGGCATGGAATCCGACATATCTTCCACGTATAACTTCGCATTGAATTAATTTAGACACTAGTCAGGTTGTGGAGAAGAATTATGACCAATGGAATGAATCATGAGAAAGAAGAAACAGAATAAAAAATAATCCCCAAAACAAGAACAAAAGAGAAGAAAAAAAGGGGGGAAATGGCGCATATAAAGTGCACCTCAATCTGCATTCATACTTCATAGTTCTTTCTCTGGATGTAGATAGTATTCTCCATCCTGAGTCCTTTGGAGTTGTCTTCGCACCTTGTGTTGCTGAGAAGAGCAAAGTCTGTCAGGGTTAATCCTCACAGAATCCATATATCTGGGATTGTGTATAATGTTCTCCTGGCTCTGCTCCGCTCACTCAGCATTATGTCGTGTAGGTTCTTCCAGGTTGTTATGAAGTCCGTATCATCCCCATTTCTTATAGCACAATAGTATTCCATTAACTTCATATATCACAGCTTGTTCAGCCATTCCCCAGTTGATGGGAATCCCTTTGATTTCCAATTCTTAGCTACCACAAAAAGAGCCGCTATAAACATTTTTGTACATATGGGTCCTTTTCCCACTTGTGTGATCTCTATGGGATACAACCCTAGAAGTGGTATTGCTGGGTCAAAGGGTATGAACATTTTTATAGCCCTTTGGGCATAGCTCCAAATTGCTCTCCAGAATGGCTAGATCAGTCTAAGGTCTCTTCTAACTCTAAACCTATGATCCTATAGTCTTATGAACTTTACATTAATATTCCTCATTCCCATTCTAAGTAAGGTTTGAATAGAATGGTAAGATGACAGGAAATCATGCCATATGGGGATCAATTAAAGGAAGTAGGAAAGTTAAGCCTAAACATGATTGGATTGGTTTGTTCTGATTCTGGAAACAGGCCTAGAAACAAGGCTTTAAAGTTATTTGCTTAATAGGTATATTTCAGCTCAACATGGGGAAAAAAGTTTCCTAAATGCCTTAATACCTTCAATAACTACATAAATATCAGTTATGACAATTCTATTATTGTTGATAACAACTTTAGCAGCAATTAAAGCTGTCCAAAAGTATAATGGATTACCTTGTAAAGGTGTCACTGGAGGTCTTCACATACTGGCTGAATGACAATTGTTAGGTCTGTTATAGTTTGAAGTCATAATTTCTCGTATGTATAATTTATTACATGTTTTCTCCCTCATTAGAATGTAAAGCCCTTGAGAGCAAAAAATGTATTTCTGTTGTTCTTTGTACAGAGAAAGAACGTAAATGTCAGCTTAGTAAGGGTTCACAGTAAGGGATGAACAAAATGACCTTTCAAAGTCTCCTTCATTCTGGAACATTTTGGCTAATCTATAAAAGAAAGAATGTTACAATCTTGAATATTCCACCATCAAAATAATATTTATGAAACACTTTTTATGCTGATAGATAATACTTAAATACCTACATAGTCTCTGGTTCATGACCTCTTTGAGTAGGCATTGCTACAGGCACTTTATAGTGTTAACAATATAATCTATGTAATGTAGCTTTGCTTAGAGATAGGTTACATTCCAGTTTCTGTGCCCATGCTGGTATTGGGGACCACTGGAGAATTAGTCTTTTATATTGGCCATTGATATAAAGGCAGTAGTATCCTATAAAGGAACAGTGGATCTGGAGTCAAAGGTCCTGGCTCTGTTACTTGTTCTGTATATTATCTTGGGCAAATTGCTCTCCTCAGATTCCCAATATAACTTGGGGGAAGGAAGGAGGAATCTAGGGGTGGAGAAAGATCCTGCTCTGGAGTGCTGACATGATAAACATTGGAAATGTTCATTCCTCTACTATAAATTGATATTCTATTTGCTTAATAGAAAATCCAGTGTTCTATGGTCACTTCTAGCTCTAAATTGATGACGTATGAAATCAAATATTGGATCTAGTATGATTTGGTATCAAACACTAGATTTGGTATCAAATACTTTTTTCCTTGGTCTATAGCAAAGGGAAATACAAATGAAAAACAGTTATTAATCACACAGATTATACATGGACTAAAACTATATGCTATATACTTCCTCTTATCTAAATTGGCAGAGAATGTGAACAGTTCTCACAAGAAAAATGCAAACCATCAAAAACATGAAAAATGATACAGATTATTAATAGTAAAACAAATTCAAATTTTAAAATTGAGGTTCAAATTGTACAACAAAACAGTAACATCAAAAGTTATCATATAATGTCAACTGGGTCCTCACAGTAACAAGAATTTTCATGTTTCATTTGCCCCAGTGTCTATTCCAAACTATGCTTCCCACTGTACTCCTTCACCAAACCTGAAAATTTCACATCACATTTGACCAAAAAAATAAAAGGAAAAAGAAAAAGAAAGTTGCAACTGCTTGAGAAAATTCTGCCCTTCTCCCATCATGCTCACAAGACACCTTCTTCTGATAACTTCTGCCTTTACATTAGTTTGAAGAGGAGAGAGAATCATTCCCTTTGCCAAAGCAGATTCCTTTACATGCACCTGTATCTCTTCCTCTTCCAACCTCTCCATCAAACTATCCCATTACAATATTCATTCACTCTTCTTATCAGTCTCTATCTACTACTCCCTCTCTGCTGCCTACAAAAATGACCACATCTTCTCTATCCTTAAAACCCTCACTTTATCTCACCATGTTTCCTCCTAGCTTTTGTACCATATCATTCCTTCCTTTCACAGCTAAGCTCCTTGAGAAATCACCCTATATTTGGGATGTCCACTGTCTTCCTTCTTATGCTCTTCTAAAGCCTCTGTAACCAGGGTTCTGATTTCAATAGACAAGTGAAACTGCTCTCTCCAATGTTACCAATGATTAATTGACAAATATAACGGCCTTTTAAAATTCCTCATCCTTACAGACCTCTCTGTAGCATCTGCCAATGTTGATTTCCCACTTCTTTTAGATATAGTCTCTCCTCCAGGTGTTTTTGTACACTGATCTCTCCCATTTCTCCTCTGATCTGTATAACTAATCTTTTCCAATCTCCTTTCCTAGATCAATGCATACCCACTGACAATGAGTGTCCTACAAGACTCGGTCCTGGGCACTCTTCACTATTCACTCTATATTTTCTCACTTGGTGACCATCATGACCACATGAACCATAGGGGTTCAACTGTGATCTCTATTGCAGATGGTTTCCAAATATACATGTATGTGTGTACATACGTATACGTGCACATGTACATAAGAATATATGTTTAAACACACAGAGCTCTAGTCAATCCCCTGAGCTGCAGTCACATTATCACTAACAGCCTTTGGTATATCTTGAATGAAATGTCCCTATAAAAATCGCAAACTCAACATGTCCATAATGGAGTTTTTTGTCTCCACCCACTCCATCCTTTTCAAAACCTTTTCCTTCTTTTCCTCTTCCCAACTTCCTAATTGCTGTTGAGGTCACCAACGCTGCCCCCCTCAGACACCCAGACTCACAACCTAAATTTCCTCCTTGAATCCTCACTTTCTCATCCTACATATCCATAAACAACATACCCTTTCTACCACTGTGAAGCCAACTACAGCAGCACACTTGAGGTCTGACACTGTGAATAATTTTAAGGGACTAATTACATAGTATAACAAACTATTTATTCAGAACTAAACATTGTTCAATAAACTAAATCATAACATTCATAGCAAAATCCTTAAGCAAAACATATCATTCAGTATATATCTCATAACACTCAATATGTCACATGACATATGGCATATATCACTGAATTCAGTAGCATTCCCCAAAATACCTCCCCAGTACCACATATCATCCTTAAGGGGTAGCAGAAAATACAAACACCATCCACCTCAGGTCACAGTAAGTTACAATGTCTTCAATCAATACAGAGTATCCGAGTAAAGTCCTCTTTTATCTTGACTTGAGGCTGACTTCCAAACCCAGTGACTACCCCTCCATGGGCTGACCACTCCCAGCTCTTGCCTGGGTTCACATGCAGGCAGTTCTCCACTCTTGTTCCTTGTCTTGGCTCGTGAGGACTGCTCCACTCCAAGTTCTTCCTGCTCTTGCCTGACAGTAGACTCCAGGAGCTCCTGTCTACAGTTTCTGTTTCTGGGAAAGCAACACTTAACAAGGCTACAACAATATTTACACACATTACCAGCACCATCATTAACACAGACCAACACATTGAAACATTAACAGATTAACACATTAACACTGATCAACAGGGCTTCTGTCTGAGAAATCAACATGGATCAAAAGACAGGGCACTGACATCACAGTCTTTCTGTTAGGCCTCCCCACAAGCAAGCTCCCCTAGCCCCCTCACAGTCTCTCTTAGCTCTGCTTCTCTTTCTCTACACACACCTCTCCTTCCAAGCAATATATACTGTTTCCAATCAAAGACTCTTGATTAAATCAAAGACTCTTGATTCAATCAAAGGCACTTGACTGGCTTACTGCTGAGAAGAACTCTAATAGAAAAAACAGCAAAAAATCCCACTTTGCTTGCCATTACAACCACCTGCTCTTTATACCTTCCTAACATTTCTTATATTTATCCTTTTTTGTAACCAGCTACAATCTTAGTTCCACATCAACTCTTGCTCCAAGTACTGCAACAGATTTTCAACATGTCTGTTTTAAGTCTCTCCCCACTCCAATCAATTCTCTACTCAGCTACCAAATTGATTTTTATAAAGAACACTTGACCATGTCATGTCCCTGCTCAATGAGCTTCAGGGACACCCTATTACTTCCAGTACAAAACATAAATTACTCTGCTTGGCTTTTAAATTTCTTTATAATCTAGGCCTCTCCTACATTTTTCTAATTTTCCAATACTGCACTCTTCTTCAAAAACTATGATCCAACTACGCTGTAATTTCTAAAACATGACAATCCATCTCTATTTCTCCAAACTGTCCATATCGGCTTTCTTCTATCCCTGGAATACTCTACTCTATCTCTGGCTCAGTTTCTCTAGTTATGAAATCCAATGGTGTAAGGTTAATGGGGTATAAGATCTTACTTGCTCATTAATAGGCCTCACATGGAGCCCATTAAGAGAAGCTTGCTTAAGGAATGCTTGCTTTGTAGGAAGGCTTTCATACCTTTTGGTACTAAGTTGTTTAGGCACTGAGTCACAAGGGTTGCAATGCCTTCTGGATCTAAGAAGTGTACATATACTCTGTGTTATTATTTTGCTTTGGGGGTTCACTTATGAGAAGGATCTTGTGATTTCCTGGTCGAGACTGAGTAGCCATATGTTCACACCCCCTGACTGCTCAGACGTATAGGCTCTCTCGATCCAGTGGTGTATGTAAAGTGTATAGCAATATTGCTCTGATTCAGGCAGTCAGAGCCCTGTATGCTGGCCTAATTTTTCTGCTTGTATTTTCTCTGCTTATATCTTCTCTGATGCTCAGGGTGCTGACTTTTCCCCTGAACTAATGAATGTAATTAAAGAAGATTGCTGACCCCTAAAAAGCTATCTTTTCTAGGAAAGCAGATTAAAGAACTTGTGGCTATCAGGCCATTGTGGGTATGCTAGGGTGCTTGCTGTTACAAATGGGTAGTGCCTTCTCATCCCATATTATCTTCCAGTTACTCTTTATCTTTCCTGTATGTATTTAATTGCATGTTGCCATTCACACATACAATCAGAATGTACGATCCTGTCACTTAATCAACAAGCATTTATTAAGTGCCTACTATATGCCAGGCACTGAGTTAAGCAACGGGGATACAAAGAAAGGCACAAAACAGCCCCTAATCTCAAGAAGCTCACAGCCTAATGGGGGAAAGGGCAAACAACTTTTTAAAAGAGGCCTGTTCACTGAAGGGGTGTTGCCTCACTCAAAGTGACAACCTGGAAAGACCTTAGCTTAAAAAAGCCAAGGTCTCCCATTGCATCCTGGGCCATCTCCAGTCATCCTGATCACTATCTAGCCACTGGACCCAAATGGCTCAGGCGGAGAAAGTGAAGCTGGTGACTCTGCACAGCCCTCCCTCACTCAAATCAACATCAACTGCAAGTCATGTCATCATCTCCCTGATGTCATGGTCCTCTCCGAGAATGAAGGACAAACCATACAACAATATACCAGATACTCAAGGGTCCTTCTCAGGGGGAAAACACTAAAAACAAGGCCTGGAAAAAGTGTCTTGTAGAAGAGACTTTAGCTAACACTTGAAGGAAAGCAAGGAAGTTGGGAGGCAGAGATAAGAAGAAAAAGCATTCCAGGCATGGGGGGATAGTCAGTGAAAATTCATGGAGTCAGCAGATGGAGAAACAATGGGGGAAAAAAAGCATTAAAGGTCATTGTCACTGGATCCAAGAGTATATGGAAAGGGAGATAGAACCAAGATGGCAAAGAAAAAGAAAAGACAGAGACTTGCTTGAGTTCTCCCCCAAACCCAAACACCATTAAATAATGCCCCCAAACAAATTCTGGAGATTCAGAACCCACAAAAGGAAAGAGAAAAACAATTTTCCAGCAAAGACAACTTAAAGGTCAGCAGGAAAGGTCTATCACACTGGGGTGAAGATGAAACACAGTACAATGTGGACCACACCAATGCATACCCAGCCCCAACAAACCAGGAGTAGAAACTGGGAATGACTGAATCAGCAGTGGCAGTGGCTGCTTCCAGAGCTCTCAGCTTACACACAGTGAGGGGATCAAACAACTGGTCAGAAGGAGATTACAAGAGTCTCTCTGATGGTACTGAGGACAGGACTCTGTTCCTTTGCCTATATTTTGTCCCAGTAGCAGTCCTGGGTGGCAGTCCCAGGTACAGCAGGAATAGTGGCACACTAGAGTTTGTAGCCATAGTACATCAGGGATCCTTATCACAGTTCCAGGGCAGAAAAGAGTGCTTGTGATCATTCAAAGACCAAATTAAAGTCCAGGAGAATAGGAAACACACCTCTTTTTAGAGAATATCACCTTGGAAAAACTGAAAACTTACAGGTCCCTAGGAATATTTCTGAAAACAGCTGCACTGTTACCCCTGAAGCTTGAGACTGTGTACCCTCCGCCCTGGAAGCAGAGCCCCACTTTAGCAAAGACTTAAAAACTTTAAAAAACAAATTAAAGGCTGGAAAAATTAACAAACAACAGAAAAAAATTCACAGAAAGTTACTATGAAAGATCTAAGAAACTAAGAAAGATCAAAACATACACAGAAAAAAAAAAACAAAGAAGATCAAAACAACTTCATCTGATGCCTCCAAGAAAAATATTGCTTTAAGGCCACAGAAGAGCTCAAAAAGGATTTTAAAAATCAAGTAAGCGAGGTAGAGGAAAAAACTGAGAAGAGAAAAAACTGGGAAGAGAAATGTGATTGATGCAAGAAAATCATGAAAAAAGAGTCCACCACTTGGTAAAGGACACACACACCAAAAAAATACTGAAGAAAATAACATCTTAAAAAAGAGACTAGGCCGGTAAAAAGAGGTACAAAAATCCAATGGAGAAGAGAATGCCTTGAAAAGCAGAATTAGACAAATGGAAAAAGATATACAAAAATTCACTGAAAAGAAGAAATCCTTAAAAAGCAGAATTGCTAAAATGGAAAAAAGGAGGTATAAAAACTCACTGAGGAAAATAATTACTTAAAAATTAGAGTTGAGAAAAAAAAGAAGACAATGTGAAATATCCCATTAGAAAAACAACTGACCTAGAGAACAGATCCAGGAGAGATAATTTTAAAAATTACTGAACTACCTGAAAGCCATGATCAAAAAAAGAGCCTAGATATCATCTTCCAAGAAATTATCAAGCAAAACTTCCCTGATATTCTACAACCAGAGTGTAAAATAGAAATGGAAAGAATCTACCAATCACCTCCTGAAAGAGATCCCCAAATGAAAACTCCCAGGAATATTACAGCAAATTTCAGAGCTCCCAGGTCAAAGGCAAAATAATGCAAGCAGCCAGAAAGAAACAATTCTAGTATGGTAGAGCCACAGTTGGGATAACAAAAGATTTAGAAGCTTCTATATAAAAGGTTCAGAGAGCTTGGAATATGATATTCCAGGGGGCAAAAGAGCTGAGATTACAACCAAGAATCACCTACCTGACAGAACTGACTATAATCCTTCAGGTGAAAAAAATGGGCATTCAATGAAATAGAGGACTTTCAAGCATTCCTGATGAAAAGACCAGAACTGAATAGAAAATATGATGTTCAAATACAAGACTCAAGAGAAATATGAAAAAGTAAATAGGAAAGGGAAATCATAACAGACTTAATAAGGTTAAATTGTTTACATTCCTACATGGGAAAATGACACATAACTCATAAGAACTTTCTCATTACTAAGGCAGTTAGAATGAGTATATGCAGACAGAGGGCATGGGGTGAACTGAATATGGTAGGATATATCTAAAAAAAATAAAATTAAGGGGTGGGAATGCACAGGGAGAAAGGGAAAGGGGAGAAGTAGAACGGGGTAAATTATCTCACATAAAACAGACAAGAAAGAGTTTTTATGGTGGATGGAAAGATAAGGGAAGGGGCAGGGAACACTTGAACCTTACTCTCATTGGAACTGGCTGAGAGAGGGACTCAGCTGTCCTCGGCAGTAAAACAATCCAATTCTGAAAGGACTTATGATGAAAAATGCTATCCAACCCCAGAGAAAGAACCAATGGAGTCTGAATACAGATCAAAACATACTTTTTTTTTACTGTCTTGATTTTTCTTGGGGTTTCTTTGGCGGGGAGGGAGGAGATCTCTGTTTTCTTTTACAACATGACTAACACGGAAATATGTTTTGCATGACAACACATGTATAACCTATATTAAATTGCTTGCCTTCTCAATGAGGAGGGCAGGGAGGAAGGGAAAAAATTTGTAGCTCAAAATTTTAAAAACAAATGTTAAAAATTGTTTTTACATGTAGTTGGGTAAAAATAAAAGACTAAATAAATATGTATTTTATACATATATATATTAAAATAGTATAAGGAGGTAAGGTGTAAGAAGACTGGAAGGTAGGAAAGATTCAAGTTACCATGGGCTTTCAAATACAAAGGATTATGTATTTGATCTAGGAGGTAATAAGGAGTCAGTGATATTTTCTGACTGGGTGATTGGGGATAAATTTTGATCAGATGTGTATTTTAGGAAGATCAGTTTGACAGCTGAGTAGAGAACGGATTGGAGTGCTGAGAGACCAACCAGCAGGCTACTGCAATAGTCCAGGCATGAGACGATTACAGCTGACACCAAGGTAGGTAGCAGTGTCAGAGGAGATCAGAAGGAATATATGAGAGATATTACAAGAGCAGAAATGACAAGACTTAACAATATATTAGATATATGGGAAAGAGGTGGTGAGAGAGTAAGTAGTAGGAAATGACACATGAATTGCAAGCCTGGATAACTGGGATAATGGTTTTGACTGTGGTTTTTTTGTTTTGTTTTGTTTTGTTTTGTTTTGGCCTCTATCTCTATCTTTCTCAAATGAACACAGTGTCTGGTACACAGTAAATGTTTAATAGATGCTTACTGACTGATTGAAGAGAGAAAACTGCAGCAAAGACAGCCTTTATATTTTTAACTGACGGTGGAAAAACAAAATGATAGGAGGATTTAGCTATCAGACAACCATGCCAATAATTCAATCTATATATCACGTGACTACCAGAAGGCCTTTTCTAGGTTAAACAAATATGGCATATATATGAGGGACCACATGGTATAACAGAAAGAGAACTGGAATTAGAGTAATTGCACATAGGTTTCAGTACAGGCTCTACTGCTTTCTAGAAGGCTGATTAGACTGGGTAGCCCAAACCACCACACCCCCTCCCCCCCCAAAAAAAAAACCTGGAAAGAAACAAACATCCATTGACACAGGAATGGTTAAATAAAAGATGGGGTACAGATGTAATAGAATATAGGCAATCATAGGAAATGATGAATATTAAGAGAAACAAGAGATTTGTAGAAGTTAATCTAGAGAAAAATGAGGAGCCGAGAGTACACAATGCCTACAATAAATGAAAATAATTTACTACAGTAAATGAAAACAACAGTAAGACATCAGAATTCAGGTAACTGAAATGAATAACCTTAATGCCAGAGGACTGATACTTAGTTAAAGTATGAAACATCTGCTCTAAAATTTAATCAATGTGTCATTTTATTTCAATGAACTGTACTTCTCTGTTAGAATGAACTGGGGAACACTTGCATAAATACAATTAATAATGAATAAAAGTAATTTATGGGACAAAAAAGACATTAGACCTTGAAAGTCTACAAATAGGAAGACTAGTTAGGAGAGTGTTGCAAGAACCAGGTAGTCAATAATAACAGGCTGAACTAGGATAGTGACAACAAAAATAGAAAAGATATGACATATATCTCTACTCTGGGCCTGTGCTTCTTCATCTGCAAAATGAAGGCCTCAGGATCACAGACTACAGACTACAACTGGACAGGCCCTCAGAAGCCATCTTGCCCAAACTCTTCATTTTACAGAATGAATACTGTAATATAACTGAGGCCCAAGAAGATTAAGTAACCTGCACAACCTATCAGATTAGATGATTTTTCAGGTCCTATCTAAATCTAAAATTTTACATCCTTTGCTTCCATGAAATATCTATATATTATATATCACTTGCTAAATGCCACATCCATATGCCCACAGGGTCTTTTACAGTAAAGGCACTGGGGAAAATATAGGTAGTGGTTAGAAGTTCAATAGAGAGGGCATCTTAGTTACAAATCTGCCTATTTACTCACATTCCTAAGTATGGAGATTATGATAGTGTTTTTTATTTAAGAACAATATAAGTAAAAGCAAGTATAGTAGCATAATTTTATTTATAGAAATGCATAAAAATCATCATATTAATAAAGACCAATGAAGTAATATAAACTGATACCTTAAATTTACTATTTTTCTTATTGGTTAGCACATTGGTTATTTATTATCTAATAAACCAAGCTAAAATATTACAAGGCAGCAATCAGAAGAAAGACAATGTGCTAAACAAAAAAAGCAGGAGTTCTTAAATTTTATGTACAATAGAACCCTTTCCCTTTGCTAGTCCAGTGAAGTTCTATGAACCCCTTTTTCAGAATAAGGTTTTAAATGCATAAAATAAAAAAACAGAAGATTACAAAGAAAATTAATTATATGCATTCATACTACAGCAACTAAACATAGGTAAATAATGGAAAAACAGAAAAGATACAAATTATGGTCAAATACTTAAATTATATATTAAATGCAAGACACCACTGAAATGCTGAAAAAAGTGTGACTTGACCAACCATAAGATTATAAAATCATTTTACATGAATTTTTTTGAATAACAATTACTTAAATAAGAAAAATAGACATGTTTTACAGGATATCTGAGGAAAATTATATACCACTTTCTCTACTTCTGTAGAAGAGGAAAAAAGTACAAAGGAAGAAATATGAGAGAGGCAGGTGAAGAGCCAAAGAGATAGAATAAAAATGACTTTAAACTGGGAAGAATGTGTCTTGGAATCAGTTAAAAGGAAAGGGATCTGTTAGGTCAACTTGGATAAGTCTGCTGGGCATAAGTGATGATACTTGAAGTTCAGTGGGGGTGAAAGGGATAATAGGGCAGGACAAAAACAACTCAGAAGTCAAAAGATGCTACAGAGAATAAAATTCAAGGAGGCTAAATTAATGAGTAAAAACTTGATGAAGTAGAAACCTGTGTTACAAAGCAAATGGAAACAAGGGCTAAGAATATGGCAGAGGAAGGTGCAGATATCAGAATACTTTGTTCAAAAATAAGTGGAAGTCCAATTAGAAATGATTTTTCACATGGAAAAAAACAGTTGGGTGGAAATCTACTCTAATAGACAGAAGGATTTGGTAAGAAGCAAAGCTACCAGAGTAATGAAAGGGAAAAGGAACCACGAATATGGCAGCTGTAGTGTGCTGATGGAAGATTTCAAGTCAAGCCTTGGCCCCACAACAGAAAGGGAGAATATTATTTGCAGAGTTTCCAATCTTTAGTGTGCTGATGCTATTACTCACATCTTTTATTAAAATCAAGGGGAAGCAAAAGGATGTAAAACATTATATACAGTGGAAGCCCCCAAAATGCCTTGTCAGCCCCCGTCTATCACTAATAGGTTAGTCTAATAGTTTCCCTAGGAAGAAAAGGAAAATCACTGTCCTTTTTAGAGAACCTTTGAACTGCTTAGAATGGTGGCAAAAACTTTTTTCAATCAGGAAGTCTCAAACTCCACTTTAGAGATACACAAAATAAGGATTTCCAGTTCTACACTGAACATGTAATCAGAAGATCTGGACTCTGGTCACAGGTCTACAACTTGGAGTATATGAACATTTCACAAGTCATGTTACATTCTTGAGTGTATTCATGTGTAAAATAATTAAATGCTTAAATTTATCCATATTTACCTTGATAAGGGGTACATATCTGTGTCTTTTTAACCTGTCCAATTATTTTTCATATTTTATTAATGCCCAAATATAAGCTCTAACTCTAGGAGGTCTTCTAATTGTCTCAGCATTTCATGCATATATAGAACACTCAAGCCATCTATTCTTAATCCTAGCTCTCACAACATAAGCAGCCTAACCTCCTTTTCTAATATTTCCTATATGACGGCCAGTTCTTCTATGCACATTATTGTTGATAATATATTGTGGCCAACTTAAGCATATTATATCTCTCCATTATACTGCAGGCCACCCACAACTCTGGTTTACTCATAAAGAACCACTGTGAGGGATATTTTTGACTCTAAACTTCTGTGGCAGTGTCATAATCAACGATTAGGAACTTCTGGCTATTTCAGCAAAGAAGAGACAATAAAAATCTAGCAACTACAAGTGCAGCTTAAATACAAGGGTGTCACATATATGGCACATGTAGATGCCAGGGTTGCTATCCCCTACAGCATTTATGCCCCTAGAACATGACCACTATGTATCCCCCTGAGAATCTCGCTGTAGCCCTAAAAGGTTGAGAGTAATCTTTGTATTTTTATGGTTCATCACCCTCCTCAGTGTGTCCCCTCATGATTATCAGATAAGATCAATTAGGCATCCAGATTTAAATTAACTTTTAGAAAAAGGTATCAATAGACTGTAGGCTACTTGAGGACTAGTACCATGTTTTGGCCTTTTGTTGTATCTCCAGCATTTAGCAGAGTGCCTAGAACATAGTCAAGTACTTAAAATGCTTCCTAATTGCTGTTGATGATAGGATTTAGTAGCAACAACAAACACAAAATATGACTCCATAAATCTGTGACAATCACCCACCTATACATAGAGAGCTGCGAGGAAAAGAAGTTGTTGTTTATCCTTCGTTTTTGAAGAGGACCAACGACATCACAGGGTGACATCTTGACTTGTGTGTGAACTGGATTTAAATGAAGCAGAGCTGCACGACATCATCAGCTTCAATTTCTCTTCCTGAGTCACTGAAGTCTAGTGGCAGGACAAAAAGTCAAACAACTGGTGATGGTCTGGGTTGCAGTGGATGACCTTGGCACCTTTGATAACTAATCAAACTCTAAGCACTGTATAGCACCTGCTTTAGCAGCCTTCATGGCTGTTAGAACAAATTGTTTTCATCTACCCATTCTGTCTTCAAATGCTTGGAGCAAACATCCCTCTAACTTACCAACATGTGTGAGGCCTGTCAGTTACCCTCAACCAAGTTTAGTCTGTCTACCAAGATGGTTTAATGGGGTGCGGCTACTGCACATGCTACAGCTTCTTGGAGTCACAGGTGAGAGTTGGCCAAAACAGGTGGACACCAAAAGTGGATGAGCAGCCCTGAAAAGGTCTTGGCAAGTCATCATGCCTGAGGTGCTAGCCCTGATGAACACCTCATACAATGGAAAACAGTAGGTTCATGTTGAAAGGGTATAGATGGCAAAGAGGTAACTCAGAGCTCCTAGGAGTCTTGTGGCTGGTGTCTTCAAGAGTATGTTCTCCTTATCTATAGTGTGGCTTTTCAGATGGGATTTTTGTAGACCTCGGAATCTGTGTCCAGTCTGTTCTTGGCTGGACACTGCTGTCAACTGTTCCACAAGTGCTCCTAGGAAGCCAAGGGGGAGACGGAAATTCCAAAATTCCTCAATACTTTTGGAGTTTACAAGGTCTTCATCTGATCAATGCAGGAAGGGGAAAAGATCAAAACATTCTCATCTACCCTCTCCCTCCACTCCCAACCCTTCACATATGAATGATTCTCAGGGCTGGCTCTCCCTTCCTCATCTCAACCTGCCTCCACGAAAATAAAGTAATATTAACCCCTTATCATGTCTCCATTGTCTCTTTCATTTGGTCCAGATCTAGTGCATCTGCAGGGAGATGAGCTCCTGTCTTATACCTTCTCAGGTTCATGAATTACATCTTCCTAGTAAAGTTTTACCAGGAGGCTGAGTTACCCTTGGAGAGGAGCTATGGGGATGGTTTGGAAGCATATGACTCTTAGTAAAAACCACTAAGTGAAGCTTTAGCTAGATCTTCTACTTTTAGATATGCTTGCCCTTTTTAGTGGGTAATGATGCAGCAGCTGTCCAAAAGCGTGCTCTAGGCTATGTTCTTCTTTCACTGAAGGACAGAGAAGCTGAGGCAAGGCTAAGGTCTTACCTCAAACTTTTCCATTAGCAGAGGTATATTCGTTTAGTATCTACTATGGACTAGGCATTATCGATTCAAGTAGAAAGAATGAAACAACATACATATAAACACATAGACACAAACATATAAATATGCTTATATGTATGTATATAGGAATACAAAGTATATTTACATATATATATACATACACAGTATAAAGTTAGTACAAATAAACAGAAGTAGTTAAATATAAGATAGCTTGGGAGAACAGCAGCATTTGGGTGGATCAGCAAAGGTGTCATACAGAAGATGGAACTTGAGTTGTGTCTTAAGGGAAGAGAGGAGCTCTAAGACATGAATGAATTCCAGGATTAGAGAATGGAGCTCCATTACACCCAAGACAAGTATTATCAAAGAATCATAGAATCCGAGAGTTGGAAGAGCCCTTGCCAGCTATCTAGTCCATTCCATTTACAAAAACAATCCCTACTATGACACATTTAACCACACAGCCTTTGCTTGGAAAACTCCAAGGAGAAGGACCCCACCATCTCTTGAAGTAATGCATTATGCTATTGAACAGCTTTAATTCTTAGGAAGGACAACTAGGTAGCACAGTGGACAGAGTGCTGGGCCTGGAGTCAGGAAGACCTGAGTTCAAATCCAGCCTCAGACACTGACTAGCCATGTGACACTGGCCAAATCGCTTCTGTTTGCCTCAGTTCTTTATATGCAAAATGAGCTGAGAAGGGAATGTGTTAACTGACTTGCCTAGAGTCACACAGCTAGAAAGTATCTGAGGCCAGATTTGAACTCAGGAAAATGAGTCTTCCTGGTTCCCAGGCTCTGTGCTTTATCTACTGCAGCCCCTAGAGTTATTCTAATCACTATTCAATATGACAGTTCTTCAAATACTTTGAGACAGCTATCATGTACCCCATGAGTCTTCTGATCTCAAAAACAATAACAATGGCATGCACAGTTACTTCAACTAATCCTCACATATACTGAAAAGCCCCTTCACCAACCTATTTTGCCTCCTTTGGATTTCTCTGCTTTGTCAATGCCCTTCTTAATATAAATAAGATCAGAGTACATAATACTCTATAGACATGATACTCTACACTAGGACTAAGAAAAGCAGAATACAGTAGAATAATCAGCTCCTTTATTTCTAAAATATATTCCCTTCTTAGTGCCCATTGTCACTTTAGCTTTCTGACTGCCATATCACACTGATGACTCATATTAAGCCTGCAGTACACTAAAACTCTTGAGATCTTTTTAATAACTGCTATATAATCATGCCTCCCCCCATCTTATACTTGCGAAGTTATTTTTTTATAACCCAGGACAAGCCTTTATACATTTATCTCTAGTGAATTTCACCTTATTAAATTCAGCCCATGTTCCAGACCATTGAGATGCTTCAGAATCCTGATTCCATCAGTACTAGTTATTCCTCTCAGTTTTGTGTCATTTGAAAATCTGATGAGTTTACAATCTATGCCTTTGGTAGAAACATTATCTTAACCTTCCTCCCTGCCCCCCACTACCAAGCAGATAAGGATACTTTTTCCTTAAAAGGTACTGAGACATTCCTCCAGCCCTCCTTGATTCAGCAGCCTAAGGGCTCAGACTGCTGCCATCACTTCCTCAGGTAATGAGACACAAAGAGCTGGATGGGGGGAAGAAATGTTACACGTTTGGTTGGTGGATCACAATGAGAGCTTCTGAGAGCTCAATCAACTCAAAGTATCATCAGTGCCTGTCCTTGAATATCATTCTCATGCTTCGGCTAAGTAAATCAACTTTTGATAACTATTGAACGACCTACTAGTAACTCATTTTGTTCCAATATCAAACACAATTACCAGAGGACTGCCCTAAATCAGACCTAGTCCAGAAAACGGCTTTATCCAAATACTGATAAAGATGTTAAACAGCACATGGCAAACACAGATGTTTTGGGACCCTACTAGAGACCTCCTGACACAATGATATTCAACTGCTTTTTGACCATTCAACCAGTTCTGAATCTACCTGATTGTATTATCACCTAATCCATATTGCTCCATCTTCTCCACAAGAAAAATATGTGATCCTTTACCAAGTTTTTCTATAATAGAGGTAAACTTTATTCCCAGCATTTCTCTCATTCCTCAAGTTTTTTTGATTCTTATCCAAAAAGAAAATGTTAAATCTGAGATGACCTGTTCTTGACAAACTCATGCTATCTCTTTCTAACTGGCACTACCCTTCCTAAATGTTTGCTAACTATCCTTTCTAAAATGTTCCAGGAATCAAACACAAACTAACTGGACCTATGGTTCGCAGATTCTTGTCCTCTTCTCTTTTTGGAAAGATAGGATATTTGCCATTCTCTAATTTTGTGATGTTTTCTCTTTTTCCTATTCTTTCAATTATGACTGATAGTGTTTTGGCAATGATGTCTATAGTTCATCTTAGCCAGGTGACATGAATCCAGGAATGGCATATTTTCCCTTTTCCTTTCCTTAAATGTTTCATGAGTATCGATTCCCCATTACTCATTCCAAATGTAAAAGTTATTCTCCATTACAGAAATAACAAAGAAAATAAGAATTAAGATACTATTTTCTCTGTTGTCAGTTATCTTCCCATTCACCCCAAGCAAAGGTTCTATCGCTGCTTTAATTCTCTCTGTTCTCTCAATACAGATTCAAAAAGAAATCACCTTTCTTGTTGTTCTTACCAGTATCTACTCATTATGAGCTTTGGCATTCATAATGCTCTTTTTATAGTATCATGTCATACTCTTACATTCACCTACTCTTACCTAGTCTTACTCCTATATTCTGTACATTTCTCTTTTTATAAACTCTAAAATTTTTTCCATATATTCCATTTTTTCCTCTTCATTGGGATTGTTTCCTTTTTTTGTCCCTCTTGGGTGACTTTCTCCCAGAGCATTTTAGTCTATGACAGCCTAGATATCTTTCCAAGACCTTTGAAATCTGCTTTCCCAACATTTAAAGGTATATCAGACTATGCCTAGATTCCTCTCTTCTATCTATTAAGTACCAGAGCCAGAATGTGAACACCAGTCCTCCTGACTTAAAATCTAACGTTCTTTCCACTACATTAACTACATTGCCTTTCTGACAGAAATAAAAGCAAACCTTCATTGCTGGGCCTCTCTACATATAAAATTGTTCTGTTCACTGTATTGATAATATGTTTTTGCTTAATTTGAAGATCTCCATCCATTAATAGGCCCATGTGACCTGCTTAAATCACATGGAAACCTAAGTCACATGTGTTGGAAGGAGCTTGCTGAATGAATGGAACAGGAAAGGGTGGAACTGAGAGGAAGCTGTTAGAGCAGTTAAAGCTGAGGGGGAGAGAGAAGGCAGGCATCTTGCTATGAGTGTTTGTTAGTGGGAAGAACCCAGCAGGAGGGGGATGATCATGGAATGGAGTTGCTCTCTGTAGTGGTAATTGTCTTAATTTCTTCATTGCTATGATGGATTCAGTTTACTGGTGTTGGGATTTGGCTTTCTGGTGCCTGAATAAATGTTTTGCTTCTGTCTTCTATATGGAGAGTCTGTTACATTTTGCAATTCAGAACCATGCCAGCATACTCATAGTAATAGCAACTGTTGAGAATATTGCCTTGGTGATACATTCACCAGCTCCAGGTCTTTGCTGAGAAAAAAGGAATCAAAAGAGAGGCATGGTAGAACCATTTCTAATGAGCTCCAACGATATTCAATTTTCAGTGTATCTATCTGTCAGAAATCCTAAATAGGATATAAAATATAAATCAGAGTTTACTTTGTTTTGTTAGACTTACCAAAGTGTTAATAACGCAGAATGAACTTAAATGCATGTCCATACTCCACCCTCTCCCCCAGTCTGATGGTTAAACATTTAGCCGTATATCCCCTTGATGAAAGCTTTAAAGAGAGGCTTGTCCGATGGGTCAAAAAGGGCAGGCAGTATTTCATTGGTGAGTGCCTCATACACTTAACTCTCCAGTGTTACTTTAAAAGGTGTTACCTAGTAGGTGCAGGTGTCTCCCATCTGTGATTGTAATTACTACATGTCTGGTGCATTTTTTATTGTTATGCTATTGTGGAGCTTTGAGTTTTGCAGAGAACTATGCATTCTGGATCCTGCTAGTCAGAGATCTCAAATCAATTCAATATAACAAACATTTATGCACTAAGATAACTATTTTCAAACATTTGGATGGAGGAAAATTGTCTGTCATAGAAGAATGATTAGATTTCTTCTGGCTGGTCTGAGAGAGCAAGGACAATACTTGTAGATGTTGCAGAGAGAAATTTAGGTTTGATATAGGGAAAAACTCTCTAGCAGTTAGAACTACCCGTAAGTAGAATGCATGGACTTGGAAGAGATGGTGCATTCTGTTCTCTCTACAGGAATTCATGCAGATACTAATGTTCATTTTTCAGGGGAAAGTGGAAGTGGAAATTTGCTATGAGATATGTCTTACACTACAAGGACACTGAGGTCCTTTCCAATTCT
This sequence comes from Phalanger gymnotis, assembly GCA_028646595.1. Classification (NCBI taxonomy): domain Eukaryota; kingdom Metazoa; phylum Chordata; class Mammalia; order Diprotodontia; family Phalangeridae; genus Phalanger; species Phalanger gymnotis. The sequence goes on from CM053622.1 coordinate 86,258,056, forward strand.
ACAAGTCTCTGATCATGAACTACTGTGTGATTCTAAACACAGTGTGCAAAGTCTTCTGCTAAATACGGTGGATGTAAAACTAAAAATTAAGAGTAACTGCCCCCCAAAATTTTACAGACTATAACCTTCCTAAAAATGGAATGATTTATGAGCAAAAGTCTAGAGTGATGTCTGACAATGGAAAGGGTATCCACCCTGATGAAATAACATTTAAACAGCATGATAAAAACTCTTAAGTGTCACCCTTCACATCCAGGCCCTGCCACATATTAATTTTATGACCCTAGGCAAGTCATTTAACATTGCTCAACCTCATTATGCACATCAATAAAAAAGAATTAGTCTAACACTACAGTATCTCAAAAGACAGTAGAGGAAAAGCACTTTGTAAAACTCAACAGTACTATACAAATGAATATGTTATTATGCAAAGTCAATTAACTGTACTGGATTTTTGGAACTCGTCATAGGTGGAAGAGACCTGCCATTTACTTCAACTCCTCATTTTATCCAAGAGCACAATGAGGTCAAGGGAGGGTAAGTGACTTTGTCAAAGTCATACAGTAAGTAAATATTAGACCTAGGCTAGCCACAGTCAGAAGAGGAATTTGAACCCAGGTCAGGTCCTCTGACTTCATTCAGAAATTGTTTCAGTTTTCTTTGAGGATACAATATGTACAAAGATAAGTAAAATATAAAGTTCAGTCACAGGAAATTGAAGAGAGTGGGAGGTAGCACCTAAGTCTTCTAAAAAGCTATGAATTCTATAATGCCCTAAAGCTTTGTGTGATTTCAATATAGCAGAAGCTATCAAAAATAAGAAAGGAAACAAAAACTACTAATTATATAATTAGTATTTGAAACTTATTTTATATATTTCAACCTATTATTCCCAATTAATATTCCAGAATAATACAATGTATATTAATACACAGTAATGCCTTATTATATAATCCATGTTAGTACTCCTAACAGGGAACTTAGTCGCCTCAGGAGAAAAATAGGCACATTTCCTTGAATAATGACTAAGCCATAATAACTCTGTGTAAAATTAGATTATAATTTTCCCATTGCTATAATCACAAAAATATTCATCCAAATACAGGTCCCCACCAAATATAAACTAGATCCTTCAAATAAAGTATTCTTTGGGGGATGGAACCAAGATGGTGGAGTAAAAGCAGGAACTTGCTTGAGCTCTTCCCCAAACCCCTCTAAATACCTGTAAAATGACCTAATAAATTCTAGAGCAATAGAACCCACAAAATGACAGGGTGAAACAAATTTCCAGCCCAAGACAACCTGGAAGGTCAACAGGAAAGGTCTATCACACCAGGCTGGGAGCAGACTGCAGTCCAGCATGGGCCACGCCAGCACAGATGGGACAGAGCAGGCCTCACGGGACTGAGTCACTGGCTGCTGTGGCAGTGTCCAGACTTCTCAACCCACAAATGCCATGCACAAATTAGAAGGTCAGTAGGAAACATCTGTCAGACCTGGGTGAGAGAGGAGCAAGGTCCAGCCCAAGCCCCAGGGCAGCGGCAGTGGCTGCTTCCAGAACTCTGAGACCACATATGGTGGGGGGTTTGAGTGGCTGATCAGAGGGGGATTGCAGGGATCTCTTTGCTGGCACTGAGGCAGGATTCTCTAGCTTTGACCATTTCTGGTTCTGGGTCGCAGTCCTAGGTGGTGGTCCTGGGGTGAAAAGGAGAGATAGTATGCCAGGGCTTGAGGCAGCAGTGAAGACAGAATCCTCCTAACAGTTGCAAGGCAGAAAAAAAAGTGCTTGTGGTTACTTACAGAACAAAACACAGACCAGAAAAGGAGTAAACACTTCTCTTTTAATCATAAAACCTTGGGAGAACTGAAAATTTACAGGTCCCTAGAAGTATTTCTGAAAACAGCTGCACAAAACCCCTGAAGCTTAGGACAGTATAACTTCCACACTGGAAGCAAAGAACTTAACAAAGAGCTAAAAAGTCAAGTAATTGGCTGGGAAAATGAGCAAACAGTGGGAAAAAATCAGACTATAGGATCTTACTTTGGTGACAAGGAAGATCAAACCACACAACCAGAAGATGATAAATTCAAAGCTCCTATATCCAAAGACTCCAAGAAAAAAAAAATATGAATTTGTCACAAGCCACCAAAGAGCTCTAAAAGGATTTTGAAAACCAAGTGAGAGAAATAGAGGAAAAACTGGGAGGAGAAATGAGATTGATGCAAGAAAATCATGAAAGATTAGTCAACAGCTTGCTAAAGGAGACACAAAAAAATGCTGAAGAAAATAACACCTTAAAAAATAGACTAACTCAAATGCCAAAAAGGTCCAAAAAGCCAATGAGGAGAAGAATGCCTTAAAAAGCAGAACTGGCCAAATGGAAAAGGAGGTGCAAAAGCTCACTGAAGAAAATAATTCCTTAAAAATTAGAATGGAGCAAATGGATTCTAATGACTTCATGAGAAATCAAGAAACATTAAAAGAAAACCAAAAGAATGAAAAAAATGGAAGACAATGTGAAATATTTCATTGTAAAAACAACTGACCTGGAAAACAGATCCAGAAGAGATAATTTTAAAACTATTGGACTACGTGAAACCCATGATCAGAAAAAGAGCCTAGACATCACATTTCAAGAAATTATCAAGGAAAATTGCTCTGATATTCTAGAACCAGAGGGCAAAATTGAAATTCAAAGATTCTACCTATCACCTCCTAAAAGAGATTTGAAAAGGAAAAGTCCTAGGGATATTGTAGCCAAATTCCAGAGTTCCCAGGTCAAGGAGAAAATATTGCAAGCAGTCAGAAAGAAACAATTCAAGTACTGTGGAAACACAATCAGGATAACAAGATGTAACAGAGTCTACCTTAAAGGATCAGAGGGCTTGGAATAAGATATTGCAGAGGTCAAAAGCACTAGGATTAAAAGAATCACTTACTCTGCAAAACTGACTATAATCCTTCTGGGGGAAAATGGACATTCAATGAAATAGAGGACTTTCAAGCATTCTTGATGAAAAGACCAGAGCTGAATAAAAAATCTGACTTTCAAATAAAAGAATCAAGAGAAGCATAAAAAGGTAAACAGGAAAGAGAATTCATAAGGGACTTACCAAAGTTGAACTGTCTACATTCCTACGTGGAAATATTATATTTGTAACTCATGAGACTGGGGAGGGGGAGAGGTGAGAAGGAAGGAGTGAGGTCTTACTCTCATCAGATTTGGCTTAAGGAGGGAAAAACATACATACTCAATTGGGTATGAAAATCTATTGTACCCTACAGGAAAGTAGGTGAAAAGGATTGGGGGGGTGTAAAAAGAAGGGCAAATGAGAGGAGGGGGTAATCAGAAGCAAACACTTTTGAGAAGGGTCAGGGTCAAAGGAGAGAACAGAATAAATGGGGAGCAGGAGAGGAGGGAAGGAAATACAGTCTTTCACAATATGAATATTATGGAAGTGTTTTGCATGACTACACATGTATAACCTATATCGAACTGTTTGCCTTCTGAATGAGGGTGGGAAGGGAAGGACAAAGGGAGAGAATGTGAAACTCTTTTAATAGACTACAGAGGCTTCAGTTATGTCTGCTCCTGTTGTGATCAACAATTACAGAGGAATTTTATGTGACACTTTTGAAAGTTCAAAAACACCTTCCATGTATATCATTTGCTCTCACATGCAGACCACGTAGTAAAATTGTTGCTATAAAAGTCAATAAGGGATATTCATACAAAAAATGATAATGTCCAAATACTGAAAGTTTTATAACAACTTCTTAAAGGTAGCAATTAGATAAAGGTATGTATAACTGATGCTATGAGGTAAGGCAGCAATTTTTTAAACAAACATAATAAAACTTATGTTTGTCTATGAGCCTTTTAAAGTGATAATGAAATTTGAAATTAAATTTAAAAAAGCCACCTGGAGAACCATTTGGAACTATGCCCATAGGGCTATAAAATGTTCATACCCTTTAACCCAGCAATACCTCTTCTAGGGTTGTACCCCAAAGAGATCTCATAGGTGAGAAAGGGACCCATATGTACAAAAATATATATAGTGGCTCTTTTTGTAGCAGCAAAGAATTGGAAATCAAGGGGATGCCCATCAATTGGGGAATGGCTGAACAAGTTGTGGTATATGAATGTAATGGAATGCACTGTGCTATAGGAAATGGGGAATAAATGGACTTCATAATAACCTGAATAAACCTACATGATATAATGCTGAGTGAACAGAACAAAACTAGAACATTATACACAACCACAGATATATGGATCCTGTGACGACTAACCTTGATAGACTTAGCTCTTCTCAGCAATACAAGGTTCAAAGACAACTCCAAAGGACTCATGAGGGAGAGAAATATCTACATCCAGAGAAAGAACTATGGAGCCTGAATGCAGATTGAGGCAAACTATTTCTTCTTCTTCTTTTTTCTTTTGGTTTTTTTTCTCTCTCTTATGTTTTTGGTTTTGTTCATTTTTTGGTTTTGTTTCTTCTTTCTCATGATTCATTCCGTTGGTAATAATCCTTCTTTACAACTTGACTATTGTGTAAATAAGTTCAATGTGAAGTTATATGTAGAAGATATATTGGATTCCATGCCATCTTGGTGGGGGAGAGGGGGGCAGAAATCTGGAACTCAGGATTATGTGAAACTGAGTGTTGCAAACTGAAAATAAAAAATCTTAATAAAAAAAAGAATAAGAAAATTAACAAAGCCAGAATGTAAAGACATAATCTGGGGATGGATGTTATTTATAGCTTTATCATGTATGATGATATAGAAGAGAAGAGACTAGTATATTTCTGTAGTCTACATTTAAAGGAAATTGAATATCGTATTTTCTACCATCTTTCATGGTAATACGATATTTATTTGCATTTTGCAAACATCTTTAAACTTAAGCCTCAAATTTATGCCTAAAAATGAATAAATGGGGGGATTTCCATCTGAAGTGATTCTTTAGTTTTCACACAATAATACCTCTACAGAATCAAATTTCCTACTGTTATTTTATTCCCCAAGTTACAATTTTATCCTATCTTCTGACTACTTTAGAAGCATCACCTTTAGAAGTAGTGAATGTTCATCTCAAATTTTCTCTAAAATATTCTCTATTTGTAGTTCATGCTTTCCGTATGCCTGGAAAGGTAATGAACCAGTGACCCTTAAAAGGTTCCTGGGCTATAGGGTATCATGGAAATTAACAGTCAGAAACATTAAATTAAATCACATCAAAAAAGAACACATGCTCTTGCCCCCTACCCCAATCCCATTTAGGAAAGACATTAACAAGCTACAAAAGATCCAAAACGGGGTGCCTAGGGCGGTGACTGAAGATCATACCACAAAATGATAAATGTAAATAACTAGAAATGTTTAGCCTAGGGAATATTCAGGGAAGCCATGGTAACTATCTTAAAATATGAGAAGGTCTGTCATCCAAACAGCAATTAAAAGTTGTTCTGCTTAGCCCAAGAGACAGAACTAAGAATGGTGGATACTTATCCATCAGTCATAGAAAGTAACAGAAAGGCAGATTTAGTCTAAATGCATGGAAACTGCTGGTTTCCATATCGTATCTAGTTGTCCAAACCAAGAAAGAGTTGATTCAGTTAAATGACTTTCATTAAAGTTTTTAAGAGAATAGGACAGGGAAAGAAGCTTCTGGGCTAAGAATTCACTATTTCACAAAAACTGCTGGGAAAATTGGGAAATAGTACGGCAGAAATTGGGCATAGACCAATATCTTACACCGTATACCAAAATGAAGTCAAAATGGGTTCATGATTTAAGAATAAAGGCTGATACTATAAGCAATTTGGGAGAGAGCAAGCAATAGTTTACCTGTCAGATTTTTGGGAAAGGGAAGAATTCATGACCCAGCAATGGATAGAGAGTATTACAAAATGCAAAATAGATAATTTTGATTATGTTAAATTGAAATGTTTTGTATAAAAAAGCCAATGCAACAAAGATTAGGTGGGAAGCAGAAAATTGGGAGAAAATCGTTACAACTAGTGTCTCTGATAAAGGCCTCATCTCTAAAATATACAGGGAACTGAGACAAATTTAGAAGAATACAAGTCATTCCCCAATTGAGAAATGGTCAAAGGATATGAATAGACAGTTTTCAGAGGAAGAAATTAAAGATATCTATAGGCATTTGAAAAAATGCTCTAGATCAGTATTGATTAGAGAAATGCAAATCAAAACAACTCTTAGGTACCACATCTTTCTTGTCAGATTGGCTAACATGACAAAATAGGAAAATGATAAATGCCGGAAAAGATGTGGGAAAATTAAAACATTGTTACATTGTTGGTGGAGTTGTGAACTGATCCAGGCATTCTGGAGAGCAATTTGTCCAAAGGGCTATAATACCCTTTCACCCAGCAATACCACTTCTAGGGCTATATCCCAAAGAGATCATATAAGTGGGAAAGGAACTCATATGTACAAAAATATTTATAAAGCAGCTCTTTTTGTGGTGGCAAAGAATTTGAAATCAAAGTGATGCCCATCAATTAAGGAATGGCTAAACAAACTGTGGTATATGAATGTAATGGAACTATTGTGTTATAAGAAATGAGGAGCAGACAGACTTCATTATAACCTGGAATGACTTATACCAGTGAGGACAGCAGAACCAGGAGATGATTATACATAATGGCAGACGCACAGTCTCTGTAAAGACTAACTTGGATAGACTTGACTCCTCTCATCAATGCAAGGTTTAAAGAAAATTCCAAAAGTTTCATCATAGAAAAAGCTATGCACATTCAGAGAAAGAATTATGGAGTCTGAATGCAGATTGAGGCAAACTTTTTCCTCTCTCTTTTTTTTCCTTCTGTTTTGGTTTCATTTCTCCTTTCTCATGATTCATTCTATTAGTAATAATTCTTCATTGCAACCGGACTATTATGTAAATAAGTTTAATGTGAAGGTATATGTAGAACCTACATTGCATTACATGCCTTCTTGGGTGTTTTGGGGGAGGAGTGGGATGGAGAGAAAATTTAGAACCCCAAAACTTGTAGAACTGAGTGTTGTAAACTAAAAATAAATTTATTTTTTAAAAAATTCCAGTCCTTTCTTGTCAGTGGTCAGATCATAGTCTAGAGGCATATCAATCTCAGTACTTGCAAAATGGAATTCATTGTCTGGTATAGTGGTAAGAATGTTGGATTTGGAATTAGACAACATTTATTTAAATCTTGGCTTTCCTACTAATTAAATGTGTGACGTTGAACAAGTAAAAAAAAATTCTTAGGTATTTATGGGTTTATGTTTTATATGACTTCACATGTATAACTTATAATATTGGTTGCCATCACAATGGATGGTAAAGGAAAGAGAGAAAAAAATTTGGAACTCAAAATTTTTTCTTAAATGAATGGTTAAAGATAAAATAAAAATATTTATGGGTTAATGTTATGTTTATGCCACTGTAGATAACAGTTCTGTCTGTGATGATGCTTCTATTCCAGTATAATTTGTTAAATTCTCAAGGATATTTTGAAGTTTGTTGTTGTAAAAACAGGGATTGTTCATCTATTAATTCACAAAAGATAGTGTATGATACTAGCCATCAAAACTGTCTTTCTAATGTAGATATTCAGTAGGTGGCAAATTTTTCCAATCTGCAATGATATGCTGTATAGTTTCTACTCTTTCCTTGCAAGGTCTACACCATTCAATTGGCCTCAGATTCTTTAAGAATGACCTTTCTATCATTTCCATTGGTCATCCATCAACTAGTCTTACATTGCTAAACCTCTCCATTTCAATAAGCAAATAGATACAACTCAGCCATTTGTTCATCACATCTTTTTCCATATAGTATTGGTTGAGTTCATGTTAAAGTGAGATATGGAAAGGCTTTTGGTTCCACTCTGAGATCTTAACAATTTTATAGACTCCATCCAGAGGTAACTCAATATCATTTATATAAGTCCTGGGGCATGTGCCTTTTGTCAAATTTACTACTGCTCTATGAAGTCATGTCTGTTTCAAGTATATAAGCATGGGAAGGTAGAGGAGGGCATATGGAGGTGGGGAAGACAGAGATTGGTACATGTGCAAAGCATCTCTAAAACTATTCCTCAAGCAGAAGAGGCTGGAAAGCCTGCTCCCAGGAGAGTCATAATGTTGGGTAAATGAAAGTATCTAGGTAAAATTTGTGTACCCACCCTATAACCAGCTACAGTTTGCTAACCAGGTGGTGAATGGCAGCTTATCTGATCAGAAAGGGAGAGGGAAGGTGCTTTCAAAAGGCCATTTTCCTTGTTTCACTCTTGGTAATTTACTTCTCTTGATTTTGGACTCCTTTACTAACAGTATAGGGTGAGGAACAATGCTCAAAAGCAGACCTGCACAACTTGGCAGTAGGTAGAGGCCAAAATTAAAATAGGCTGAACTTCTTCAGGCCACAGATAGGTCAGACTAGAGACCGACTAATGATGGCTGGTTGCCGTGTGTCATATAACAAACAAGGAGAGCGTGCAGTGACAACCCTATATTTTTCCACAGGCCACCTGAAATCCTTTGTCAGTCTGCCAACTGTATATTGTACAGGCCTGCTCTAAAGGGGGAAGATTTGATCCTCTCCAATGACTCAGAATTTAAAATGCAGCACCATCCTTTGCTTCAAGGTTTGTCCTTTTGTTTTAGGTGAAAGAGATTATTCCATAAACTCCAAACTTTTAAGCTTTGAAAGCTCAGGAGAATAAGCCTTTGGAAGCAAATGACAGTATGTGCTAAGATATCCAGAGAAGAGATATAAAGTATAATCTGGGACCAATTTAGATGTTGTCCTTTAGACAAAATGATGCATGTTTCACTGCCATACAAAAATCATAAGATTATCGGTGTTAAAAAGATGAAACTTTGTTTTAACAAACGAGAACCTTTGAAATTCCATAAAGGGAATCCTCTCTGTTCTCTTCCCATTCAAATTATCCACTAGATATTATCCATTATATTATATATTATCCAGCATATATTATCCATTAGATACTTCTACAAAAAGTGAATGGAGTTAAACTGGCCCATCTTTTCTTAGGGGTCAAGGTGGATCATTGAACTCCACACCATTCAGCTTCAATTGTTTTGCTACTGTGCTTTGTTTCCATCTATATTGTTGTCTACCCCATTTACATGGCAAAGCTGGTGGTGCAGAAGATAAAGTGCTGGTCCTGGGTTCAAATACAGCCTGAGATATTTCCGGGCTATGTGACCCCAGGCAAGTCACCTACCCTATTTGCCTCATTTCCTCATCTATATTATGGGGGAAATAGTACCCACTTCCTGGGTTTATAATATTTGCAAAGCAATTAGTGCCTGATACAATAAACGCTAGATAAATGGCAGCTACTGTTGTAGCTACCGTTGGTATTTTTTTTCTTTTTCTGCTTGATTGAACATCAGTTCATATAGACTTCCATATCATATGTTTCATAAGTGATGGGTATCAGCTTAATTTCCAGTTCTTTGTTCCTACAAAAATGGTTTTCTTATATTCTGGTATAAAAATATGTAACCTTTCTTTTTGTCGGTGCCTCTTTGGGGTATATGCCTAGCAGTAAGATGTCTGGGTTACATACATTTTAATTACTTTCTTGGGATAGTTCCAAATTGTATTCAGAATTCTTGGACCAATTGGTAGCTCCACTAAAAGTGTATTTTAATAAGTTCCATAACCCCTTCAACACTATTTCCATCTTCTGTCATCCTGTCAATATTCAGTATCCATTTCTAAAAGCAATATATCCTCAAAGTGGATTTGTGCCTTTGTAGCAGTCAATTTGTATATCCCCATCCAGAGAATCTCACTGTTATGTCATAATTTGTGGATATAAAAATGTACTGAATTTGTTTATATGTTACAATCCACTTTTTAAGTCTCACACTATAATTTAGCTATCATAATTATTGCTTTAAGAGAAACAAACTGGAAGAGAGTTGACCATTGCATTATATTTGTAATGCAAGAGAATCTGTGTATTAAATAACAAAAGGTGGGTTGAGCGCTAGGTGGCACAATGAATGGATAGAGTACCGGCCCTGGAGTCAGGAGGACCTGAGTTCAAATTCAGCCTCAGACACTTACTAGCTGTATAACCCTGGGGAAGTCGCCTAACTTCACGTGCCTCAAAAAAAAAAGTCAATAACTAGTAATATTAAGTATGAAAGCTAAGCTCTTATCATGTTAAGTGATAAGATTATGATATTAAATATGATGTTATGGTATGATTATGATATATTTAAAACATACAATATGATATTATGATATTATTATGGTATGATATTTTAAAACCTATTGTTTTGAACTTTATTTTTCTCATATGAAACATCCCCATATGCATAAAAGCAAACACATAGCCTAGAAAGATGGTCGGCAAATCAGCATGACAATATCAAATGGAAAATAACTTTTTGAAAGCATACACATTATACAAGTCATTTAGTACACAGAAACAAGATTTTCAGAATGCTATACAGGACAGACTGTCTTGAAAGTTAATTTATAAGTTTAAGAACAAAAATAGTTAAAACAAATGAATTTATTAAAAGAAATTCAGAAACAAAATAAGCTGAAATTGGAAGCAGGAATTGAGTATTGGTTATACACATTATTATTATTCTGACACACGTATAAAAAACAGAATATAATAAAGTGACCACAGCACTTACAATGAGGAGACCTATGTTAAATCTTGGTTCTCTAGCCAAAATACCTTGAGCAAATCATGTACACTCAATGTTCTTTTTCTAAGACATGAGAGTAGATTTAACTAGATGTTGCTGTTATACAAAAGTCTGTAAATATATGAAGAAAAATAATATTACAGATAATCTCTAAAATACCTCCTAATTTGTGAGTATGGTATGCATGAAACTCTTGTTCAGTACAAGTTGAACTAGGGGAATTTTGAGGTATGCACTCAAACAGTATATCATGCCTTCCCCCTTCCAGAGACATCCCCTTTTTCATATTTGTATTACCCAATGCCACAAAGTAGAAACTTAAATGTTTTGGGATGCATCTGGTAAAAACTAATAGTCATTCAAATGAAGTGAGTTATAAGCAGAAGAGTTTAATAAACAAGCTAACTTCTTCCAATCTGATTACATAACAAGGGATCCTTCCAAGAACTCCTCTCTTGTACACTCCTGTAACAAAATGCCTACCGTTACCTACTCTTAAAAGGACATTGTATGTGAAAAGAAAGATGACAATGGGAAGTATTCTATAATTCAATGATGAGTTGTTTTAAGGTAAAGCCCCCAAATTCCACACACCATGGCTATTTTAGCTTTGCTTGTATGATTAACATTCTCTACTCTAGGAACTTCAAATACATCCAGCTACTTTGAGTTCAAAGACTAATGAAACATACATGACATTTTTAATTAACACCTCCTACTGAACTATGCAAAACAATAATGAAAGGGTCTACAGGTGTTTCCACAGGCTCTAAAGATTATTAATTCTATTAATTCTATAATCATATTAATCTTGTCAACTAAAGACTTACCCTAGTAATCAAGCAACCTTAAATTATAAATAAAAAAGCAACTTACAATAGGATGGGAAAAATATCTAATTGATGCATTGTGACCTTATTACAGTATTCACCAAAATATCAGACTGACAAAAGTCTGCAGTATAATCCCAAAATATCCACTTGGGAAATGACAATGCAAATTACACCAATATGATTATCTCAAACCAAATTTGGAAAGCCCCATCCTGGGTACAATATCATCATTAAATAGTTATTCAAACAGATAACAGAAATAGAACACAGAAAACTCTCTGAAGAGATGCTAACATTCATTTTTCAGTCACACAATAAACACTTATTGAATACCTACTATGTAAGGGACAGCTAGGTGGTATAGCTGAACTTGGAAGTCAGGATGACCTGAGTTTGAGCACTGTCTCAGACACTAGATGTGTGACTCAAGGAAAGTCATTTAACCTCTGCTTCAAATTTCCTCACCTATAAAATGAGAATAATAAAAGAACCTACATAATGGGGTTGTGAGGCTCAAATGAGATGTGTCAAGGGCTTTGCAAAACTTAAAACATTGCTATATCAATGTTATTGATATTGTTATTTTGTGTACAATCCTAGAAAATTGCATCAGACTCAAAGATAATTAAGATATACTCACAACCACAGAATCTCAGAATTGTAAAAACCCTCTAGACACATACTACTACTACTACTACTATTAATAATAATAATGGCTGACATTTATATAAGGCTATATTAAAGCATTCAAAGTACTTGACACACATTTTAAAGAGGTAGTAAGGTCCCCCTCACTGAAAATCTTCAAGCAAAAGCTAGATGAGATGTTGTTCAGCCATTAAGTCTTGTCCAACTTTTTTATGACCCCCAGGAACCATAGCCCACCACACGCCCTTCTGTCCTCCACTATCTCTTGAAGTCTGTCCAAGTTCATGTTTGTTCTTTCCATGGCACAATGTATCCATTTCATCCTCTGTCTTTCCCTTTTGCCTTCAATGGTTCCCAACACCAGGGTCCTTTTCCAATGACTCCCACCTTCTCATTGTGTTGCTTAAGTATTTAAGCTTCAGCTTCAGTATTTGACCTTCCAGTGAATAGCCTGAATTAATTTCTTTTAAGTATTGACTGATTTGATCTCCTTGCAACCGAAGGGACTCTCAAAAAATCTTCTGCAGCACCACAATTCTAAAGTATTGATTCTATGACACTCAGCTTTCTTTATAATCCAACTCTCATAGCATATATTGCTACTGGAAAAACCATAGCTTTGACTAGACAAACTTTTGTTGGCAAAGTGATGTCTCTGTTTTTTAGTATGCTGTCCAGATTTGCCAAATCTTTCCTTCCAAGGAACAAGTATCTTTTAATTTTGTGGCTGCAGTCACTATCTGCAGTGATTTTTGAGCCCACTATAAAACCTTACACTGCTCCCATTTCTTTTCCCTCTAGTTTTCATGAAGTAGGGGGACCAGTTGTCAAGATTTTAGTTTTTGGTTTTGTTTTGTTTATTGGTGAGGTAGGGGTTGGTGGATTTCATTTGTTTTGTGTTCAACTTCAAGCCAGGATTTATACCCTTTTTTTAACCTTTATCAAGAGGCTTCTTAATTCCTCTTCACTTTCTGCCATTATCTGTTCTGAAGATGTTGATATTTCTCCCAGGAACATTAATTTCAGCTTTTGATTCACCCAGCCTGGCATTTTGCATGATGTATTCTACATATATGTTAAATAAAGTGACAATATACAGTCTTCTCATGCTCTTTTTCCAATCTTAAACTAATCAGTTATTCCTTGTTCAATACTATTGCTTCTTTGCCCACATACAGGCTCCTCAGGTGATAAGTAAGATGACCTGGTACTCCCATTTTTTGAGGTCTTGCAACATTTTATTGTGATCCATAAGTCAAAGGCTTTAGTGTACTCAATGAAGCAGAAGTAGATGTTTTGTTTTAGAACCCCTTTGCTTTCCCCATAATCCAGTAAAGGTTGGCAATTCGGACTCTAGTTCCTCTGCCTCTTCAAAAATGGAAGCCTAGCTTGCAGAATCTCAAGCCTAAGATGAAGATTACCACCCATTAAATGTAGATAGAGAATGGCTGCAAAATGCTTTGCAAACCTTAAAGCACTGTAAAAATATTCTTCATTGTAATTACTGAATTAACTAAATGTGCTCTGATGTGTTTTCCTACTCTGATATGCCATAACTACTTTAAGTAAGCCTCACTGCAACCCTGTCAATGAGGTTATAAAAAGTATTATTATCACTTATTTTATGGATGGGGAAATTGAAACACAAAGAAATGAAGTGAATTTCTCACAGTCATGAAACTAGAAAGTATGGAGGAAGTAAGATCTGACTCCAATTCCAGGGCTCCTGCCACACTATATAATCTGGCTTTCTGCGATTTTAATCCATGAAGCCTAGCTCTGTCCTCTATGTCCAAGTAAAATAAATCAAAACCCTCATCTACATGAGAACCATTCCTGAATCTGTATCTTCAAGGATGTCTTGAGAGTTTGCTGGAAAAGTGGAGATAAGGTATATACATAAAACTGACTTAGCATATAACAGAGTTTGACCTGGTAGATGAGTAAAAACTCCACAAGAAAAGATAAGGGATGAGAGAATGGCAAGAAACCAAGGGACAGAGAACAGTCCAGTTTGAATGGTGTGTAGAATGTGGAGATAAATAATGAGCAATTAGGTTGGGAAGCAAGAGGAGCAGTAGGAGGGAAACAAGCTGCAAAGATTTTTGAGTTCCAAGTTAATAAATTTGGACTGTATTCATTAATCAATAAAGAGACACTTTAGCAGATGACCTCTAAGATATCTTCCAGTTCTAAATTCAATAATGTAAGAATAAATACTTTGACACAGACTATTTTTCAGCACAAAGACAAAATTAGTTCTTATTTATTTCATCCATGAGTATAATTAACTTCAAACAGATCTATGATATCATTTATTTGGAACTTCCCACCAATGGTACAAGGAGCAACCCAAAAAAAGGCTGCCCATTCTGGGTGACTATTATCAATGACCTTCCATAACTTAACCACAGAAGGACTACTCAATACACTAGAGATCTTACTGACATCACAAGGTAACACTGGAGTACTCTAGCTATCCACATCAGTCATTCCTCACTTTCATCATGTAACCAGTCCATCTTCTCTTCCTATTACACAATTTTTAAGAGAATTTTTATTCCTGTTCTCAATCCCATATTGGTTTTATAATACAGCCTACTCAGGACTTATAGAGGTGGAGCCAAGATGGCAGAGTAATCAGAGCTCAACCAATATTCCCCTCCAAACAACTTTAAAACAATACCTCAAATTGTATTTTGGAGAGGCAGGGCCAACAAAAGTTCAGAGTGAGACATTTTTCCATCCCAAGACATCACAGGAAGTCAGAAAAGAGATCTTTGACATGAAGGCAGAAACTGGCCCAGAGTCCACCTGGATAAAATACCAGTGGCAGGATTACCCAGTAAAGACAGAAGCAGCAGCAGCTTCAGAAGCTAGAGACAGTAAGTGAACCAGACAATTGGTCAGAAAGAGATTAACCCTGTGCTAGCACTGGAGGTTGGACCAGACACAATTTGGCAACTTCATAGTCTTTACTCTCTGCTGGGTCATGGTTCAAGGGCAGTGAGGATGATTTTGGATCAAGGGGGAGGGGAAGCCCCGAGGGGTGCAACTGTTTGACAACTACATTACCTATACACACTTGTGGGTCATAGTTTTTAAGGATGCAAATACGTACTCTTGGGCAAGAGAGAGTGGAAGGTGTGAGGGACAGTATCACTTCTGGCCCCAAGACATCAGGAACCATATCATTTCTGGTCCAAAGGGAGAAGGAGCCCTGAGAAGCAGTATCAATTGAAATCCCAAGCAATCAGAGTCCCTTCCTGGGTAAGGACCAGCGTGCACACCATAAGAGCACTGATCACACCTCTCTACAGATCACAATACCAGGGAAGCACCAAAAACTTCCAGACCCCCATAACTGGCTCTGAAACTGTAGTTCAGAAAGAGCCAGCAGCTTGAACCAGAACCCCTCCCCTCTATGCCAGGAAAAGAGCCTAACATTAACATAAAATTCCAAATCAAGAAATAAAATGAAAAACTGAGCCAAAAAAAAAAACCCAAACCTGATCATAAAAAGCTACTAGAGTAACAGAGAATATGAAGACCCAATCACAAAAGAAGAGAATGAAGCCAAAGCAGTCACAAGAAAAGCCCCCCAGAAAAGTGTGAATTGGACACAAGCCCAAGTAATTCTTGGAAAAAGCTAAAAACTGATTTTCAAAATGAAATGAGCTGCAAAGGAAAAATCATCTAAAGAAATGAAGTCTTTCTTAAAATGATAAGCAGCATCTATCTAAAATAATAAGATCAGGAGTGAAGCAAGAATGTCTATTTGACCACTATTATTCAATATTGTACTAGAAATGCTAGCTATAGCAATTAGAGAAGAAAAAGAAGTAGAAGGAATAAAATTAGCAAATAAGGAAACAAAACTATCACTTTAAGTGGATGAAATGGATATATATTTAGATAGCCCTAGAGAATCAGCTAAAAAACTAGGTAAAACAGTTAACAACTTCAGCAAAGTCACAGGACATGAAATATATCTGCGTAAATCACCAGCATTTTTATATACTACCAATAAAACCCAGCAAGAAAAGAGAGAAAAAGAAATTCCTTTTAAAATAACTGTAGACAATATAAAATATTCGGAAGTCTACCTGCCAAGAGGAACCAAAGGATTATATGAACACAATTATAAAACACTTTTGATATAAATAAAGAGAAATTTAAACAATCAGAGAAATACTAATTGCTCATGGGTAGACAGAGATAACCATGTGGCTCAGTGGATAGAGTACTAGGCTTAGAGTCAGGAAAACTCATCTTCCTAAGTTCAAATTTGTCCTCAGATACTTAACTAGATATGTGACCCTGGGCAAGTTTTTTAACCCTGCTAGTCTTGGTTCCTCATCTGTAAAATCAACTGAACAAGGAAATGGCAAACTATAAAGCCAAGCAGTAAGTGAAAGATCTTCCCTGCCCGTTGAATAGGCTTCAGGTAGGGCCAACAAAGGGAGGCCTGATTAGAGACAGGTCCACAACCTTTCACTAACTAGGTATGAGGCCCCAGGCTAGTTAGCAAACTACTTTGCTGGTTTTCCAAAGGCCTGAAGCCCTCAGGGCCTTAGAGAGTTGCTGAAACCAGAGCCAATGGTTTATGCACAAAGTTCTAGTCAATCAGATAGATCCCTAGGACCCCATAAAAAGAGAACCCAGAACTGGGAGCAGCAGGATTGGGAGCAGTGGAGAGGAGAGCAGCAAGATTCAGAAGCAGAGAGCCAGCATCAAGAGAGACTGCAGAGTGAAGAGTGCTGAACAAGAGAGAGTTTTGGATATAAAGGAATTTGGAGTCAGCAGAGCTACAGGAGAGAGTGCTGAGAGGAGAGTTAGTATTTGAGAGTGATCTTTCTTTAGGAAGGCCCTAGCTGCAAGGAGAAGTTACATATATGGCTTGGTTCCTTGCTATAACATTTTGTTATAATTTCCTTGTTACTACAGTGAGGTGGGCTTATCGGTTTTGGAATTGCTACAATATCGAATTTGTATTGCTACAATATCCAATTGGGGACATTGGTCTTTCGATCTGATCCTCTGGAGTCTAAATAAATGTTATGCTTCCTCTGCCTTCTACCTAGAGAATTTCTCATACTTTGAGATTCTGAACAACTCAGGCATTTCCATGGCCTTCTCCAAGATCATGAATTTTGCCTTACTGCTATACAAACCACTCCAGTACCTTTGCCAAGAAAACCCCAAATGGTGTCACAAAGAGTTGGACACAACTAAAACAACTGAACAATGAACAGACCAAGCCATTATAATTAAAATGACAATTCTACTTTAGTTAATTTAGTCAAAGCCATACCAATCAAGCTACTGGAGAATTATTTTATACAGCTAGAAAAAACAGTAACAAAATTCATCTGGAAAAACGAAATGTCAAGAATATCAGGAGAATCAATAAAGGAACTGTGAGTAGGCTAGCAGTTCCAAAACTCAAACTATATTACAATGTGGTAATCATCAAAACAATCCAATATAGGCTAAGAGATAGGGTGGTGGATCTATAGAATAAATTAGATATAAAATACACAGCAGTAAATGACTACATCAATCTAGTATTTGATAAACCCAAGGTCTAAGCTTTCAGGGTTAAGAATGCAATATTTAACAAAAAATGCTAGGAAAACTAGAAAGTGGTTTCGCAGAAACTTGGCATAGACCAAAACGTCACATCATATACCAAGATAAAGTCAAAATAAATAAATGATTTAGAAATAAAGGGTAATATCACAAGTAAAACAGCATTGGAAGCACAGAAATTAGAATTGGAGCATGGGAAAATGCATGGCAGATTAGGAGAAGAGTTTATGAACAAAATAAAGGAGATGAGGAGATCTAGGAAGTAAAATAGATAATTTTGATTACATGATATTAAAAAATTTTTGCACAAACCAAACTAATTAGAAGGAAAACAGGAAACTAAAAAAATTACAGCAAGTTTCTCTGATAAAGTTGTGATTTCTAAAATATATAGGGAATTGAGCCAAATTTATAAAAATAAGGGCCAAAGCATATAATTGGCACAGAAAAAGAAATCAGAACTATCAATAGTCAAGTGAAAAATGCTCTAAATAAGTGTGGATTAGAGAAATGCAAATTCAAACAACTGTGAGATACCACCTCATACCTATCAGATTGGCTAATATGACAGAAAAAGAAAATAAGAAATGCTGGAGGGAATGTGGAAAAATTGGGAGACTGATGCCCTGTTAGTGGAGTTGTGAACTAGTACTACCATAATGACAAGCAATTTGGAATTACAACCAAAGGACTATAAAACTGTGCATACCCTTCAACCCAGCAATACCACTACTAGGGCTGTATCCCAAAGAGATCAAAGAAAAGGTTAAAGGATTTTTTTGTACAAAAATATTTATAACAGCTCTTTTTGTAGTGGCAAGGAATTTGGAAATTAGAGGGATACACATCAATTGTGGAATGGCTGAACAAGTTGGGTATATGATTGTAATGGAATACTATTTTGCTCTAAGAAATGACAAGTAGGGTGATTTAAGAAAAACCTGTGAAGACACATGAACTCATGCAAGGTAAAATGAGCAGAACCAGGAGAACACCATACACAGTAACAGCTATATTATAAGGATGCTCAATTGTGATCTAATCAGAATTAGCTATCATAGTGGTAATTAGGGCAGGGCTTTTTGCTGTTCTTCTCTTAAGTGCCTTTAATGATTCTGGCTTTTATTTGAATGGGGATGGTAAAGTGGGATCTTGTCTTGGAGTGTTTCTCAGCACTAAGATAATTGGGAGTCATCATTGGAAACCTTATATGGTGGTACTAGAGATTAACTTTCTCACACCCCAAATGGGACTTTTCACTGTTCTTTGTTTGTGTGCTTCTCAGCACTGAGGTAAGCAAGTGCTCCAGGGCCCTGAGACTGGTATATAAGATCTAAGGTTGGTGTTTGACTTTTGGGGCTCACTCATGGAAGTAGTGTTGAGACTCTGGGCAAGCCGTTGTAATTGCGCCATGGCTTTGCTAACCCAGACCCACTGGTTCTTCACTGGTAACTATGAATTGTGATTTGAATCAGACAAGGTCTGTTGATGTTTGTAATTTTTGTTTGTATTTGCCTTGAAGTTCAGTGGGTTGATCTTTTCCCCCAGAACTAAGTGAATGATATATGTATGTTTGATTAAACTGAGATTGTTAACCCCTTACAGTTACTTTCCTTAGAAAAGCAGATCAAAGAACGTGTGTTGGCAGCCCTCTGTGTTGCTGGTGTTGTTGGGTCTTACACCTCAGCTGCAGCTGCTAGCCACATTGTTGCTACAGGTATTATCATCAAGACAATAATCTAAGACAAGTTACAAAGGAACTATAATGAAAAATGCTATCTACCTCCAGAGGCAGATTAAAGCATACTTCTTTTTACTAGCTTTATTTTAATTATTTTGTTTGTGTTTTCTTTTGCAACATGGCTAATATAGTAATATGTTTTGCATCCATAATTGAAAACTAATTGTTTGCCTTCTCAAGGAGGAGAGAACTCAAAAAAATTGGAACTCAAAATTTTAAAAAATGATTGCTAATAAAAACCTTTTATATATAATTGGGATATATCTAATGAAATAAATAAGTAAATTTTAAAAAATAATGCAGCCTACTCATACCTACCATATACCTTTCCATTGGCATTTGTTTGATATTTATATGTAATCTTTTGTACAGTGTTGTATTCTATGTTTTACTGATATGTTATAAGCTGCACTTCTCTTATGTAGTCTGGGATGACTTCCATTTAAGGAGACAAGGAGGCTATCCTGTGGATTTAGTTGGTTGCAGAGGTTCTCAAAGTGGGGAATACCACCCCCTGGGGGGCACTGTACCAATCCAAGGGGGCAGGAATAGCCTTGGGTACAATTGAGGGGAGTTTAATAAAAATAAGGGGGCAGTGGAAGCATAAGGAAAGAAAAGAAGAAAATTTGAAAAACCATTCACACATATTTTATCTCTTGTGTAACAGAGTTAAATTCGTAGTGATTACATTATTTCCCAAATAAAGACACCAAATGCGAGTTATAACCCATCAGTGGTCAAGCCTGCTGACAAGTCTTAACAGGCAAGTGTTGGCAGGGGAGCATGTAGCACGTTATGAGGAAGTCCAGCATTCATAAGCAGGAATATGTGCATGTAATGACTTGTTTACAATATGTTATTATATGATTACATGATGCAATATTTCATCACCAGAATTTCAATGCAGGAAAAACCCACAAATTTACATTATTAAATTTAAGATGCATCATTTAAAAAATATATTTTTATATTTTTTGGAATGACACAAATTTCAAAAAAATTGTTAAAAGGTTAAAGAAAGTAGATTTCTGGGAAGAGAGGAGGAGGCCATGGGGGATGAATAATTTTTTTTTTTTGAAAAAGGCAGTAGGCCAAATAAGTGTGGGAACCTCTGGTATAGAGGACTAGGGATTAAATCACTGGTATGGCTTCCTTATCTCTTGAGGTGAAAAAACTTCTGCCTATAAAAACTGGTGCCAGGTGGTCTAGCAGAATTTATACTAAGGTACATATAAAGTAGCTAGGTGGTATAATGGAGAGAATGCTGGGCTTGGAGTCAGGAAGACCTAAGTTCAAGCCCAACCTCAGACACATACTAGTTTGAGACCCTGGGCAAGTCATTTAACCTCTCTTTGCTTCTGTTTCCTCATCTGTAGAATGGGGATAATTACCTCACAGGTCCGTAATAAGGATCAAATGACATAAGGCATTTAGCACAGATCCTGGCACACAGGAGGTACCATCTAAATATTAATTGTTGTTGCTGTTAGGCCTTGAAGGATATACTTTTGACTTAGTATTGCTGCCGTGGCAAGTGCAGACAATGAAGAAAGCAATACCCATTTGAATAAATTGTATCTTTTTAATAATTTCCTTGTAACTGGGGATATGACTGGCTTGCTTTTGGGTAGGTTTACAATCAGAGCTCTAGCTAAAGATCCTAAGAAATAGAGTCCATTGTCTCAAAGAGACAAAGTCTTCCAGTCATAGAAAAGACAGGGTCTCTCACACAGTTTGGACAAGAATGAGTGGGTCTATGTCAATCTGGGAGTCTGGAAGGGGTCTGGCAATATCAGTGAAAAAAAAAACAGCAACAGCTGCAGAGCAGCTAGGATGGAAGACATTTGGAATGGAAACTTATCTAAGTGCTAAGCAGACACCAGCAAAAGTTTGTAACTGTGTATTCAATGAAAATCCTGAGGAATGATAGGAATGGTCTTTCCTAAGGAAACACATCTGCTAATGAATTGGTTCTCTTCTATCCCCTCCACTTTTCTGTCAAAACTGGCAGAGATTTAAATCTTAACTCTGTTTCCTTTTGCTAAAGTGTTCTAAACTGTTTCATAAGTACCTCAACTCTTGACTTGTTGAAAGAAACAACTGTTCTCAAGTTACTGCTGTCTTTATTGCAAAGAAAATGAAAATGGTGGGTGGCGGTAGTTATGTGATTATATAGATTTTTATAGGCTAGAGATTCGCATATCTGGTCTGGTGATGAGAAGTCACCTGTGGATTCAGAATTTTTAAAATTAATTTTATTGACAATCTACACTAATAAGCTTCTCCAAACTAGTACCAAAAATGGAGAACCATGTGACCCCCTAAAGTCTTGTCCTAAGCTTTAAAAATAAACCTTGAGAAAATATCTCCAAGCAGGTTGGATTTGAGTGCCTGAGGCTAAGCAATTTCCACTTTTCAATGCAAGTAAGGTAGAAGTAGGGGTGTGACTACAGGATAGGTAACCCCAATGCCAAGATATGTAGGCAGAAACAGGAATAGTCTAAGAGATTCATCTACCTCCTTTTTGTTGGTTGTTGTTTAGAGGACCTCTATAGCAATAACTAATAGTTAACTACTGCAAGCAAATTTATTTTTATTGAATTTTATGGTCCACTAGTGTTTCATTGCATTTCAATCACAAGACTGACCTGAACTAGGCCTGTTATAGGGAAACACTTCTAGCATATTGGGTCTTTCCTTTCTGGGGAAGCTCAGGGTCATTAAAGAAGCTCTGCAATTTCCTAAGGCAATCCAGCAGGCTCTTCTCATCTTATTCAACTCCGTGCCAAAGTGGCTGTCCATCTGGACCGTATGCCCCATATATACATACTAATGGATACGCTATATGAATTCAAACGTATGTTATATAGACATCCTTAGTGTTTCCTGGGTCAGTGGTGAATCCAAACTCCTGAGTGACTAGATTTCTTCCAAGAGGTTCTGCTAGGTTTCAGACCTTGATATAATCAGCATAACGTCATCCTCAACCTCAAGTCTCAAAGTGTGAACTCCTTTGATGAGCGTGTACTGCCCTGTTTTATATTTCACATAGTTATGATAAGAATTATTTCTCTTCTTATGCCTTTCAAATAATTCTGAATAATTCTGCTTTGTGAATAGGAAGACAATGGGATTTTATATATTCTTCATATTTTTTAGACATTTGTGAAATAATAAAGATGTGGAGTCCATTGCTGAACATCACTTGCAAAAGGCTTTTAGTGAGTTAGTTCCCTATTAATACTCTTGATGAGGATGACCTTAATGATCCTCTACAAGTTTGACAGAATTCTCCTTTATATCCATTGGACTGGGATTTTTTTCTTTGGCACCTTGATGGTTCTCACAAAAATTTCAATCAGATGGGAGAGTAGACACGTAGACTGGTAGTTACTAGCATTGCTAAGGTAATCTTTTTCAATATTAATAAGATCCTAGAATTTCCCGCCTGCCTTTGGTATCTTCTTTTCCTTAAGAATATCTGTATATCAATACCTCGATGACCTAGCAATTATATCACAACTAATAAATAGCTTCTATATAGACTTGTTTTAATTCAGCTGCTTTTCCCATATTTGTGCACTTATTGCTCCAAAAGCACATCCAAAACTGCGCTGTTAATGTAGTATCATCACTGTATGTGATGAAGAAAGCTGCGTGATAATCATTTTTACAATCATCCATTTTGTTGTTGTCAACCTTCCATTTTCATCAGTAAGTGCTTTTGGCATCACTTTGCTTGGGGGGCTGGTTTGTTGAACTTTCTTTGAACTGGTTTTATTAAGTCCATTTTCCAATGAAAAGCCTAGTTAAGGAGAATCTAAATACTATTAACACAGCAATCCATGAAACAATTAAGTTTATCTAGCCCTCACTCCTACCCAGTTGTTCAGTTGTTTTTCAATAATATCCAATTTTCTGTGACGTCATTTAGGGTTTTCTTGGCAAAGATAGTGGAGTAGTTTGCCATTTCCTTCTGCAGCTTATTTTACAGATGAAGAAATTGAGGGAAAAAGGTTAAGTGACTTGCCCACAGTCACATAGCTAGTGAGTGTCTGAAACTAGATTTGAACTCAGGTCTTCCTGATTCCAGACCTGGTGCTCTATCCATGACACCACCTAGCTGCCCCAATCCTGTGCAGTCCCTTTCTAAATCTGTAATGATGATGGCAAAGAAGCAAGAATGAGGATAGAAGGTAAAAAGAACCGCAGTTTTTAGAAGGCTATATGAACTTTTATTTGAAAATTGGCACTCTAAATTTTATATTCTCACATAATGACCAGTTAATGGCCATATTACAAAGAGAATGTGAATCATAAACCATTGTTTTTACATTCTAAGTATAAACAAAGGAAGAAGGCAATTGCAGCTAAAAGGATAGCTCCCAGGTTTTCCTCGGAGAAAGTGAGAAGAAAGAGTTGGAACAGTATGCTTTATTGCAAACCAAAAAAGCAAGAAACATTATTTCATATCTCATACTGAGATACTATGATATGGAATTTCAAAAGGTCCACCAGAAAAATAACAGCAACTTATATACCAAAGACATAAAGAAATTCTAGTAAAACCTTAACAATACATGGTAACTTCAATGAAAAAGCAGAGAAATGTGAGAATGGGAATAAATATATTAGAAAATAAGATTAAAGAAGAAAGAATGAAAGAATACAAAGACTTATATATCACACATGAGACACATCTTATGTCTTGAACACTTTCTTCAAGGAAAGAAGTAATTGATGCTAGACACTCTGTTTACTTGGCTTTTTTTTTTAGTCTTTTCTGACTCTTCAACCCCATTTGGGGTTGTCCTGGCAAAGATACTGGAGTGCTTTGTCATTTCATTCTCCAGCTCATTTTACGGATCCTCAAGGAACTGAGGCAAACAGGGTTAACTGACTTGCCCAGGGTTACACTGCTAGTAAATGTCTAAGGTCACATTTGAACTCAGGTCTTCCAGACTCAGGCCCCAATACTCTATCCACTGTACCATCTAGTTGCCCCTAAATGGCAGACATAGAGCTCACCAAATAATATCACAAAACAAATTAACCATTATATTTTGACAAGAAAAGACTTCTTACTGATATGGGAGTTATCCCTTAATCAGCTGTCTCTGCATAGAGTCAAACCATCAACTTTCATTGCTAAGATCAGAATTAGTAACAATAACAAAAAGAAAAATATGATATGGAAAGGGCTCCATTTTAAATTAATAGTCATACAAATTATTCTCTTAACAGTTCCCAGGCTTTCACTGTAAAGAATTTGAAAAGGACACAAAATAACATCAACTTAGCTATTAACAACTTGGACCAAAGATGTCAAATAAAATAATCAAAAGACAGACACTTTTTAAAGTGTTATCTGTTTAAGAGATTTTAAAAAGGATAAGCTTTGAAGAGGTAGGCAAGACCCAGAATGCATGCCTCTCTGGATGAGAGGAATCTTGAGTCAATGCATAGAAGACCACACTCCCCCTTAGGAAAATCTGGATTCAACTCTACTTTGGTGAGAGTGGTTGTGGAATATTAGACCAGAATTTGTTTCAGGCAGTTCCCTAAGACAATAAATTATTTCCCAAATCCACTGGTAGAGGGAGCTGTCTCACAAGGAACCAATAAAATCTCAGGTCCTACCCCATTCCACCTTCCCCACAAAAAAGAAAAGTATTATTATGTGCTATTACAAAGACACTTTCACTGTCTAGGAATAAACAATACTTGTTGGGAAGCCAGGAAGGTTTTCATTAAAGTGTACACTTATTCTTTCTGAATAAATGGGTACATCCCCTGAACAGAGTACAGGAGAGTACAAGGACTCAGGCAAATGCCAGTCCTGTTATTGATTCCCAATTCAAATCCCGCCTGGCTCTTCATTGGCCAGATCCAACCTCCTGACCGCATAAGTCATGCTCTCCTTAAATGGCTCATTAAGCATACATACAATACAAGCCTCTAACCTTTCACCAGATCAGAAGTCCAGTCTCTGCTAGATGACAGCTCTGATTAGAAACAGTCACGTGACTTATAATATGCTACCACTATCCTGTGGAAACAAAGCTCCTCCCACTATTTCCCACATGTGCCAAGAAAAAACCATCATTGCTGTAAGACCTATTAGTATTCTGAATATGATTACTGTTTTGCTGCAAAATGATCACATTTCTTTTTAATGCAGGATTATGCCAGTTTTCAGAATTCTGGAGTGTAAATTTTATTATTATTTATTATTATTGGCCAATAATGTTTCCACTGAGAAACTAAATCGAAGTCTTAGAAAACTGTGTTTTTTTTTTTTCAGGGGGAGGGGGGTGGAATCATTTTTTCAAGGAGATGCAAAACTACAAAGAAAATAGTTTTTTAAACTGTTTCTCAGATAGAACATAACATTTAAAAAAAAATACACCAAATAAGGTATGCGCTATAAATATAACTTAGCTACTTTTGCTCTCCCTCCCAAAAACCAGAAAATGAAAATGAACAGAGTGGAATAGAACTAATAGAATGTCTTGAAATTTAAAGTCTTTAGACATAATCACTCATTAAATGCAAACTTAGGCTTACAAAACCAAATGAAAGCCATTTAATTATAAATTAAATAAAGATAAAGAGATAGATAAAGAGAAGCTTTCAGAAAAAAGCAATAAGGTTGTGGGAGCAGGGCAAACCTGGGATGAACTTGCTCAGTGAAAAATGCTGTTTGAATTGAGAAAAGCCAATTTTGTCATGAGGCTTTATGTTTTCAACTCCAAGCTTTTAAAAGAATTGCATAGGAAAGACCAATCATTTGCCCAGTATCATTGATAAGCTAGTAATAAATAACAGAAAATGGACTACCAAACCTTTACTGTGACAACTCCTTTAAAGGAAAAAAAAACTTAAAACTGTTATAAATCCCCATAGAATCAGCTACAGAATATGAAGAAGTCTAAGTAACTACGGTTATATTGTCCCACAACACCCCTAGTTATCATTTCTTAATTAAACTTTCTTAATTACTTACAATGAAAAGATAGATGTTTATAAGGTTAGTTATGCTCTTTGTCATCATGTAATGTCTCTGGGCCTCAGATTCCTAATCAATATAAAAAAGTATCCTTTTTATTGCAAGTCTAAATTACCTCTAAGGTCTCTTTTAGCTGACATTTTATAATTCTAGCTATCTTTTTATTTATATATACACACATATGTTATATGACTCTTAGAGTCTTAGTTCAGAAAGAAGTTCAGGTAAACAAGATTCTAGCCAATGTTTCTTCTCAATATTTCTTGAATACATATTTCATGTAGTATGATAAAGACAGAACAATCGCCTTCTGAAGTAACAGTTAAGAATTCTGCATAAAAATTATTCTAAATGAGAAAGTAGCCCAAAAAGTTTGTGATGATCTGCATTTATCAAGCAGTTTCTATATTGGGAACCCATCAAACAAATAATTCAAGACAGAGACAATCTAGGATGAAATGGAGTTAACTATAAAATTTGATCATCTTGATGAGGTGGGTCAGGAAAGGGATTTAACATTGAAACTTCCAAAAGAAATGGCATAACAAATCTAGAATCTATAGAGAAGGGTACTGTGTATGACTATTTGATGTTGATCCTACAGGTTTGTAGAAAAACATGAGCTCAAAAATCTCTGGGCAAAACACATTAACTCTACATATTTACTCCAAAAGATGTATTTGTGATCTCATCAATGTGGATACTCCCTCCATAGATGCAGATTTCAGCTGCCCTAGGAGTTCTAAACATGTGAGATCTTGTCCATGTCTTTTCCTAGGTACTCCACAGAACTGCCACCCACACACCAGAGGTCTTCCCTGGTACTTTCTCTATCACACAGATAATATAACACTTGGACTTTTCTGTCAGTTGTCTCTAAGTGACTAGTCCTTTATTCTCAGCCAGAAATGTCCTTCAGGAAATGTTTTTCAACATTTCTCATATGTAAATCATCAATGATAATATATATCTATACCCATTATGGATGCCTTTCCATTGTTCTACTGTATTCAATGTGACAATTACATATACAATTACACTTAGGTGAGAGTCTTTGAGGGAGAATGGCAAATGTAAATGAAATGACCAAGGGTTGTGGAATTTCTTGCACAGTTCTGTTAATTTGTTTATAGATCATTTTGTAAATAAGACTGCTTTTAAGTAATAAGATATTGGGATCTGAGCACCATCTAGTACTTTGTGGTTGAAATATGAAGCAGTAGAGAGAACAATGTATTTTCATCAAAAAATACTAATGACCATCATAAGTCAATTTCTAGAATTCTAGAATGTGTCTTGCTGTTTGTAAGTTCAATGCCAGAGAACACTTTAGCAAATATCCCAAACAAGGGTTGAATTTTATCAGATTGAATGTGACAATAAACACTCAAATAAGACTTAAAAGTCATCCTTTGATTTTATATTAGGAACATCATAGATTTCATGTGAGAAACAGTATCTGATGTGGTAGGCACTTAAAATTCAAATTTCACCTTTTTTCCCTACAGCTTCTCCAGGACTAGGAGTTAAAGGGCAGTGGAAGACCCATATTAGTGAAGAATTGAGAGAAAAAAGAGAGAAAGGGTAAAAAGAGAGAAAGATGACTATCATATCTACTACTCTCTCCTGACCTCCAATCACTTATTAGACATTTCAAACTGGTTATCTCATAGACATCTGAAACTCAACATGCCCCAAACTGAACTCATTTATCTTTTTCTTCAAATCTTACTTTTCCTAACTTCTCTATTACTATTGAGGACCAGTTCCCAATTAGGAATTGAGTGGGATGGTGAAGCCCTCTCATCGAATCTGGATCTCGGCCTTTCTGTGAGTTGAATAGAATGAATGGGGGTAGGGATTTTTCAGCTTGACTCAGGGCTTCTGATTGACAGCTAGGCCTAAGTCTTGAGTTACTAAGAAATCACCTGTTCTATAGGAATCCGGAACTTAGAGAAGCCAGACCCACTTCCCCCCCACTACCACCTCAGCACCAGCCTCACCAAATAAGGATATAAGTGTTCTTAAGAATTGTGATTGACTCAATTCATTTCCTTGTCCCATGTACCTGGGTTAGATTTCTTGTGAGATTGTGGGCCTGAACTCCACCAATGACAGTAAAAGGTCAGTGGTGGGGAGGGTTGTTTGTGTTAGGATATAAAAGCTAAGTTCTGCCCTCTGGGCTCCACCTCTCCCTACCTATTTGCTATCGGTTCAGAGACCGCCCTTTCACTGCAGGATCACAATAAAATTACTTCCTACTTTCTACTTGAGTAGTCTCTGAGTTTAATTTTTAATTTGGGGGTTTGTTTTTGTCTCACACAGAATTCAGGCTTGCAACCTAGATATCATTTTAGACCCCTAACTCTCAGCCCTTGCACTCCAACCAATCTGTTGTCAAGTCTTGTTGCTTTTACTTTTATAAAACTCATTTATACATCCTTTTCTCTGTTCTGAACTGCTACCACTCTAATACAGGCCCTCATCACCCATACTTGAACTACTGCGATACTCTGTGGAGTGCTCAGTCTCTCTGCCTCAAGACTCTAACTGCTCTAATCCATCCTCCACTCAGCTGTCAAAAACTGATTTTCCTAAAACACAAATGTCACTATGCACCCCTCTAGCAACTCAATATACCACTATTACCCCCCCCACCATCACTAATTAGTACCACACAACTAAGAACTATATAACACTTTAAGGTTTACGAAGCATTTTTTGTATTTTATCGCATTTGATTCTTGCAAATATGATAATATTTGTAAAGCACTTAGCTTAGTGCCCGGCACACAGTAGGGGCCATATAAATATTACTGTTATTATTATGTTCATTTTACAGATGAGGAAACAGGTTGAGTAAGGTTAAATGACTTGCCCAAGTTCACACAGTTTCTAAGTTTCAGAAGTGGAATTTGAACTTTGGTTCAATCTGGTTGCACCTAAATACACCATTCTATCCACTATCCTATATTACCTCCTTTTTTAGTAAATTGTACCTGCTTTCTATGGGGTCTAATCTGGTAGAGTTTTGTAGGCAGTTTCATCACCTTCTCTTTTCAGTTTAAAAGTCTTTTGATGACATTTTTGAGATTCCAGTGACAGACATTCTCACTAATCCTTTTTAAATATATCCCATCCGTAATGAGAAGCTCATCATTCCTGTGTTCAAAGCCATGGTCCAGAAATTCAAAACCCAGGCATATTCATTTTCTAAAATTTTCTCTCACCTCTAAAGTCAATGTCTATGCTTTCCACCCCCCAAAACTTTCTTCCTCAATGTTTAATAAGGCTATTTAATACCTTAATTTGCTTCTGGAAGTAACATTTGTATCCACAAATTACTATCAAATATGAATATTAGCTATCAGGTTTAATAAGCCAAGGTTAGTTCTTCATGGTACCTTAGATACATAAGACTTAAATTTGGGTAAAACAGTTCAATGGAAATAGTGTTGGATTTTGTATGCAAAGAATTTAGTTCAAATCTCAGCTCTACCAATTACTATCTCTGTAACTTTAAATCAATTACTAAACTTCCCTAGAACTACCCTATTATCATGGAATTGATAGCCACTCTACTCTAACTTCAAATCTCTCTTGATTACCAATGAAGACCCAGGGCTTCCATTTAGAGACATGAACCTGTTGCCTATTCCACTTAGCTTCCCCAAATCACATGAGAAAAGCAACAATGCTACCACTATCCATTGGGATTCTGGATATACATGACTTTGAGTGGAACTTCCACTGCTTATCAGGCAGAATAAATGCCCCAGTTCCTCCTTCTCAAAGTGACTGTGTTTGGAGATTCCCCTCCCCTAAATGAATCACTTGCCTTGAAGTCGATGACTACTTAGCCTTGAGTTACTACTAACAATGATACTGGCCTCCGTAACCATTAATAAGTCTCTCAAAGTTGATCCAGGACCAAAGAAAGGATCAGTCAACAGGTCTCTACAACCCAGGAGTCAGCTAAGGAACAGAGACTCCGACATAGGACTCTTTCTGCCAGAAATTCAACTAGGAATAGGCTGTCAAGCACAGTTCTCAACCAGATAACAAATGAATGCTCCATATGCAGGGGTATATCCTGTGCATTACCCCCAGTCACTAAGAATGAGACAAAACAACTAATATTGAATATGAGCTTAACTAGACCCAATGGGCCCTAATGACCAAGTACTTACTAACCCAGATGTCCAACTTAATCTCCCTCCTTGCCTAGCATTTGGGAGAAGAAACATTAACACCTGTGCCTATCATCACAGGACCCTAAAGGTAGGAAGCTCCCCTGTCCTTATTCTATGTCTAGCTAACCCCCTCCTCTATTTTTTACAATTTACTGTCAATCAGAGTTTTCAAATGCCAAGACATCCCTTCCCAACCATGCCTTTCTCTCTTACTTTCATCTATCTTAGCCCCAATCCCACATTCTGCTTTCAAAGGGCACAGTTTTTTTCCTAGTAAAACAACTTAATGACACCCAACTATTAGAGAAATGGGGGGGTGTGAAAAATTTCATGTAGAACTATAAGATGAGTAACAGTAAAAAGTTTAATAAACTCAATTTAACAAGCATCTATTGCCTGTTATTTGGTAGGTACTAGAGATATAAACACAAAATTGAAAAATATTCCCTGTTCTCGAAGAGCTCGTATTTCACTGGGGTATGTAACACAAACACAAATCAGGAAATACAAGTTGATTTGAGAAGGAAAAGATCACTAACGATTAGGAAGATCAGAAAGTCTTCCCATAACAAGTGGCAACTAGAACCTTGAAAGTAGCTAAATATTCCAAGTGGTAAAAATAAGGAGAGAAATGGTGAAAACACAGTCTAAGCGTAATTTCCACTGCTTTCCAGGAAGGGTGAATGCTCTAGTTCCTTCCTCTCAAAGTATCTATGTATGGAGATTCTCATTCCCTAAATGAATCAATTGCCTTGAAGTCAATAGGTACTGGAGATGTAATGATAAGTCCAAGGAACAACAAGTAAGCCATTTTGATGACAAAGTACATTTAGAGGCAGAATTTTAAATAATTTTGGAAAGGTGGAGACAAGATTGTAAAAGGTTATAAATGCTAAGCTGAGTAGCATGTCTTTAATACTAAATGAAAAAAAAAACAAATCAAAAAAGACTCTTGAGCAGGGAATAAAGACTTTATTTTAACTTTCTGTTATAAATATACATACACAATTTCCACTAAGGTCTTGAAGGAAAATAGATGACCATTTGTCAGAGATGTTTTGTAACAGGAATTCTTTGGACAAGGTGGGTAGTAAGAACCTTCAAATTCTGGGATTCTTTAACTTGTCTGTGTAGTCAATGGTGTTGTACTGTCTTGACCCTGAACCTAGTTCTGAACAAGTCTCTAAGTAAGAGTGTGTGAAAACAGAAAGCAAAGAAGTGGTTTAGTTTATTTCATCATTCTATAGTTTGTGGGGTTTTTTGTTTGTTTGTTTAGTGCTATTGCTGGAAGTGGCTATTTGTTTAAACAAAGTTTGGTAAAATCTGATAATATAAGCTTCAAATGGGAGGGCTTAATTCCTAGTAGAAATAAAATTCTAATCAACCATTCAGCAATCAAGCAATCAATTAACATAATGCTTACTATGTACCAGGCACTGTGCTAAGCCTTGGGTATCCACACTATAGCATGTATCAGATCTCTTTTACTCATCTCACGTGATGAAGTGACCTTACTCCTTACCAAAGGAGTTCAAGCAATCACATTCTGTCATTCCCATTCTTTGACTTATTTTTAACTCTCCCTCTCTACTGGCTTTTTCATATGCCTTAAAATATGCCCATATCTCCCCTATGCTGAAAAAATCCTTAGTTGATTCTTCCATCCCTGCTGCCTATTATCCTATATCTTTTCTGTACTTTGTACCTAAGTTCCTCAAAAAGGCCATCTACAATCTATGCCTCCACTTTCCTCTTACACTCTTCTTAACCCCTTAGAATCTGGCTTCCAGTATTATTATTCCACTGAAACTTCTCTCTCCAAACTTACTAGTAATCTCTAACTTGCCAAATCCAATGGCTTTTTCTCAATTTTCATTCTTTCTGACATTTCTGTGGCTGTTAACACTTCTGATCACTCTCACTCTCTCTTCCTTGATACTCTCTTCCTCTGTAGGTTTTTGGGACACCACTCTCTCTTGATTTTGTACCTATCTGATCATTCCTTCTTAGTCCCCTTTGCTGTATCCTCTTCCATCTAACCACAGGTGTCCCTTAATTCTGTTCTGGGTCCTCTTTTATCTATATATTACTATATTACTTCACTTGGTGACCTTATCAGCCTGTATAGATTTAATTATTATCCCTTGCTGATGAGTCTCAAGTCTATCTACCTTTCCTGCCCCAATCTCTCTGCTTACCTACAATCTCGCATCTCCAACTGCCTTTTAAACATCTCAAACTGGATGTCGAGCCAACACCTTAAACTCAATATGTCCAAAACAAAACTTATTATGTTTCTCCCCAAACCAACATGACCACCCCACCACCAACCCCCTTCCTTACCTATTACTGTAGAGGACAACACCATCCTCCAAGTCCCTCAGGCTCACAATCTGTGATACTAGCCTCCTAACACTCTCTCACCCCTTAAAATCCATACCCAATCTGTTGCTAAGGCCCGTAGATTTCACCTTCAAAATATCTCTTGAATATGCCTGCTTCACTCCTCTGACACTACCTCCACTCTGGTGCAGGCACTCATCACTTCAAGACCTTGATTACTACAATAACATGCTGGTGAGTCTGCTTACCTGAAGTCCACTCTAATCCATCCTCTATTCAACCACAAAAGGGATTTTCCTAAAGTGCAGATCTAATCATTTAAATACTAAATAGTAAGTGTTTCTCTTTTGCGCAGAAACCCTGAGGGTCTTCCCTCCCAGTTCGAGGTTTTTTTTTTTTTTGAGTTTTGGATTAAAGGGGCCATGCCTTGATTAACTTCTTAAAGAGGCATATTCATTGAATATGCTTTACCTGACTCACAGTGAGAACCCGAGAAGACCTTAGCCTGAAAGGGCCAGGGTCCCCCAATGCATCCTGGGCCATCTCAAGTCATCTTGGTGAGTATCAGGCCACTGGACCCACATGGCTCTGGAGAAGAAAGTGAGGCCGCTGACCTTGCACAGCCCTCCCTCACTCAAATCAAAGTCAATTCCAAGTCATGTCATCATTTCCCTGATGTCATGGCCCTCTTTGAGAATGAAGGACAAAGAAATACAATCACATAACACACACACACACACACACACACACACACACACACACACCCCCTCAAGAAACTCCAGTGGCTCTCTATTGCCTCCAGGAACAAATGCAAAATGCTCTGTTTGGCATTCAAAACCTGTCAAAACCTAGCTGAACATTGACAGAAAAAGTGGAAACTCAAAGTTGAAGGAAACATAAAATTGAATAATAAATAATGATGATGACGATGATGATAATAATGAGGAGGAGGAGGGCAGCTAGCATTTTTATAGAGCCTACTATGTTCCAGGCATTGTACTAATTGCCTTACAAATATCATCTCGATCCTCACAACAATCCTGGGAGTTAGGTGCTATAATTATCCTCATTTTACAAATGAGAAAACAGAGGTTAAGCGACTTGCCTGAGGCCACACAGTTATTAAGTATCTGAGGCTAAATCTGAACTCAGGTGTTCCAGACTCCAAGTCAAGTGTTTCTATCCACTAACCCACCTAGCTCCAACTATTTTCTCAGTAAAACTGGAGACTCTGCATAGAGAGAGGTGGAGAAGGTCTCCAGAAGTTTTAAGAAAAAAGAGAAAGGGTTTTAGCTACTGTTAAGAGTATGAGAATGAATCACAGCAGGACAAAACAGACCCCCACTATTCGGGAACTTGTATCCACTTGAGATCAGATAAAATTAACTTGTAATGAACCCAGTAAACACTTACATGTCCTTCTCAAACAGTATTCAGCAGCATATGCATATAGAAACAAAAAATGCAACTCATGGTGATAATCTTGGTTTATGGTTTGGCAAGGCACACAAAGGGCAAAGGTCAAGAAAGTCAAGGATAATCAATGTATACCTGAACTAATCAAAAATAGGTTCAATACTGTGAAGGAACAACAGAACTGAGATACCACAATAAAAAGAATGAGTAGAGAGACGGGAGATCACAACAAGGATGAAGAATAGGTCAAGGTTCAGAAGGAATGAAACAGAAGAAAAGACTGAAAGAAAGGAAGCTGTGGATGGTTTAAAGAATTTATGAGTAATCAATCATAGAGGTACAGCAGTTATGGCTGATGGCCAAATCAAGCATATGAACACCTATATGTACCTAAAGTGGAGTTAGAAGTGGAATTCATGGAGTAGGAGGCTAATGAACCTGGGAGCTGCAGTATTCAACGAGACATCAACAGATACAGCAAAGTCTCCAATTTTGAAGGCAATGAGTTGGAGTTAAAAGATTTTGTGCTAGGCATTGAACTTGAGAAAGTTGTCAATTTCAGATCCACTAGGTAACATTTTTCCCCCTGAAGAGCACACCTACAAAAATATAATATGAATCAATGAAAAAGTAGGTATTAATGTAAACACTTCACTTTACAGAAAATTTGAATGTCAAATCTATTCTCTAAATCATAATCCAAAGGAGGAAAAGCATTTCCTAAGTTTTACTTTAAGGATGACTTCAATCGTTAAAGCTAAATTAGCTTCCACCGAATTTTTTTTCTAAAAATGTTAATTTCCTGTAAACTAGGGGAATCTCGATTTCTTTTTACTGAGCATCTAAAACATTATAAAAATAGTGTGAAAGCATAGAAAGTCTAGATATTCCAAATTGGTTGGTTAACCACCAATTTTAATATATAAATATTTTAGAATTCTGGCTTAAAAATAGTTAACAGTGGATCAAAGAGGGCCATCTAGTGGAAAGACAGTATAAAAACATAAAGCAAAAAACCCAAAAGATGACAAAAAAAGGAAAAGAGTAACAAAAAAGCTACCACTTACCAACTCCATTATGTTTTCTCTGTGGGAGCCTGGGCCAACAGTGACCTCAAGTGTAAGATTTAAATCTAAAAATAATATTTAAAAAAGATGCTTCCACAAGATTCTATCATGCTGACTAGTAATATCAAAAGTTTTTCAAGAACACCTTTTAAAAAGTTCTCAAAGTCCTAAGAATGGTTGATTGGTGAAAATGATAGACATATGAAAAATTAGGGAAACACAAAACTGACAAATTCGGCGTAAAAATGTCTTATGTTCGCCAAAAAAAAGTCTAGTGACCATTCAGCCATGTTTTAGGATAGTCACATAATTTCAGCTGCAGATGCTGTATCTTAAATAGAATAATAAAAACCAATCAATGTTGCTTGTTAATTTAAAGCCAGATATTAACTACATGAAAGTCAATAACTTAATAAACAATTATTTTCTCCTTAAATATTTCCTGGGCACTGATGATGAAGTTCTAGTTATATGAAAGTGCAATACAATAAAAGATTGAAATTATTAACAATAGAGGTATATATATGTACACACGTAACAATATTGTAAATAGGTTCAAAACTGGTTCAAAACAAAATTTTTCAGACTAAGTGTGGGAAGGTTCTTTATAAGTTTTTGCAATATCACTTTCCTTTCCTGCAGAGAAGTACATTCATTCGTGCTTACTAGATCACTAGGCATTAGTGCAACAAATTAATTCGGTAGACACAAAATTCCCATGAAAACCTAACAAAAAGCAAATAGAAAATAGAGTCTCAGTTTATTATGTTTTCATTTATACCTGCTACATCATCTACTGTATGCCTTGGATATATGCCAATTTGCATGGTCGAAAGACAGGCATATATAAATACTTTTAACAAGATGAACTGTATCCCATAGGAATAAATAGTTTGCTCTCACTACTCTGAAACTGTTTCCTCTACTAAGATTTCCTTAGCACAAAATAATGGTCTATTAATGAAAAAAGCCTTGGACTGAGAACCAGGAGGCCTAGTGTTAGTCCCAGCTCTGGCAATATGTGATTTTAAGCAATTTAAGTGTCTTCTTTGGGACTCAGTTTCTTCCCTTAGCAAAATGAGGGTGTTACAGGGCTAGATGTTGATAATAGTAGTTCACACATTTACAGGCCTTTCTAAGTTTTGCAATGTACGTTCTTCACAATAACCCTATGAGGAAGGTAGTACAAATATTATCTGTTTTAGTCAGTTTGTCAATAAGCATTTATTAAGCATTTGGTAACTGCTAAGTGCTGGATATACAAAGAAAAGCAAAAGACAAACCTTGCCCTTGAGAAGCTCACAATCTAATGGGGAAGACAACACACAAAAAGTTATGTTCAAGCCAACTATATGAAGTATATATAGGAAATAAACAACAGAGGGAAGTAAACAGAATCAAGAGCTATGGGGAAAGGCTTCCTATAAAAGGTAAGATTTTAACTGATACTTGATGGAAGCCATGGAAGCCTGGTAAAGATGAGAAAGGAGGGCATTCCAGACATGGGGGCCCATCAGCAAAAATGTCCAGAGCTGAAAGATGGAATGTCTTATTTATGGAACAGGAAGGAGACCAGTGTCTCCAGATTGAAGATAGCACTGGGGAGTATAAAGTGTAAAACTGGAAAGGTGGAGGGTAGGGACTTGGTTATGAGGAGCTTTGAACACCAAATAGATAGAAGATTCTCTTCATTACTGCAACAGGGTCTCTGGGGGAAAAGGATAGACAGAAGTTTTAGTAACAGTAAGGCTCACAAACTAACTTATACCAAAGAAAGGAAGAAACTTTTCCTCATACTATTACCTACTACCCCTTTGAAATACACAATTAAAATCCTTACTTTGAATCCTGTATGAAGATTAATAAAGCATACCATTGGAGGGCAAACAAAAATACAAAATCTGCTTTTTCAAATGAGTGCATGTTATACAACTAAAATAAGACTGACATAATTTGGCTTTCCAGAATAAACATCACCTTAAAATGGTTCTTGCCAGTCGAGTAGCACATATATGTGATCAAACCAGCAGTTCTATGTAAGAAATACCATATTAGGCAATGAATGAATTTTTGTTAAAAGAATGATCCTGCCACACAAAGGGGTAAATTTAATTGAGTATTTTTAAATGTATCATTGCTAATGAAAAAAGGTAGCTGAAAAAAAAATTGAAACTTTTAAAAGAAAACTGTGGTTTGGTAGAAGCAACACTAGGTTGGAAGTCAGAATTCCACTAAATCCTTATATGACCTTGGGGCAAGTCATTTCAACTCTCTATAAAATGAGAGTGTTGACCTTTCCTGAGCTCTTCCAATTTCAACATTCTATGATTCCATAGCTGTAAAAATGCTAAATCCTGATTTTCTCTTTCTTAACAGTATCTTTATCATAAAGTGTCGCGCCTCACTCAAATTCCCCCCAAAATGCTTTGGTCAGTTCAATTCTCCTGCCTTCTGGGAAAACTTCACCCAATGCAGGGTGGCCACTGGCTTACAGATTCCCTTTCAAAATAAAAGCTAACAAAGAATATCATGTCATTTATATTTCCAAGTGACAGCCCATCAGTGTTCATTTTTCATAGAGAAAAAAATAGTGTACAGATTAACTCCTTCAGGAAAGTTTACTTATTTACACGTAATAAGATCTCTGGGCTTCTGGTTTTAATCTGTCATTTGAAAACCAATTAGGATTTTATTGAGCAAAAGTTAATTGCATCACAGAGCACGGATTTAAGAAGTTCAAGAAAAAAAGTAAATAAACATCTGATTCAAAGCAGATATGCCACTATCTTCTCATTATCTCCCACAGAAGAACCCCTACTGTTCTACCACATTTAAACAGCACTGCGTTGCTCTAATACTTGTTTAACAAACTACACTTTAGCAAAAAACCTTCTACTGTTGTTCTAGTAAAATCTTATTTGAGTTGTTTGAGACCCTTCCCCAAGAGAAACTGAACTACTCCATTTTACTGCATATTACACATATCAGATGATCAATGAAGTATATTTAAAAACGTTAAACGATCCTATGCTTCAAAAGTGGTAAATAATGAATATTATGAGTTTGTTGGTGTCCCTTTTCATTCCAGTGGTATGTATTTGCTACAAATTCTTCTAACCTCATCATGATTATTAAAATCCCAATCAAACATGAAAAAGTCCAGTAAAAAGGCACTAGACTACAGAGAACCTGGTATGCCAGGGCGAAGATAATAACTAATGTACTCACCAGATCTTAATTTAAATTCACTCGATTTATTAAGCAGGGACTGTGCTCTAGACACGGTGCTGGCACGTTAAGGATAAAAGACGAAAGCAAAATATTCCCTGCCCTAAAGCAGCTTCCGTTTTTCTTGGGGGAAGGAAGTGGCAAATGATCTTCACAATCACCTAGTCCTTAACTAGCTATTCCATCATACCTTGACCAATTACTTAACTACTTCTATTTTATTTCTTTAAATGTAAATTGCCTACTATGCACCTCAAAGGTGCTTTTCTTCAGAAGACAAGTTTCCTTCCCTTAAGGAAGGAAAAGAGTCCATAAATTCAAGACTTGATCTCAAAATAAATATCACTAATATTCAGTTATTAAAGATAGGTTGTCATAATTTTATTGTTGCTTTGAACCATTACCCTTAAACCATAGTAATCTCTGAATGAGTTATCTGAATAACTATGCCCTTTAAACCTAAAGCAAGAAATATTTTGCTAAAATATGTTAACTGTATTAAAAAACTTGCTAACTTGAACGAATCTAAGTATTCCACACTGCATGAAATAAAGAAAACATATGCTATTTTAAGTCCGTAACAACATTTCTGCAATTTTAGTTTTCTTTATTGTGACTTACAGCTACAATGATTCTTTAACTAATAATCTGTTAATTCAAAAAGGTTTAAAATCATCTTTTCCCTGGTCAAATGACTAAGCCAATCTACATTCTGATTAGGTTACTAATAAGCCATGTAAAATTAAGAGGTAAGATCAAAGGACAGGGACCTCAGGAGATCATCTAATACAAAACCCCTATTTTATACGTGAGGAAACTGTGGCCCACAATGGTTAAGCGAATGGTACAAGGTCACTCAGGGAACAAAAAACATAGTGGGAATTTGAGCCCAGATCCTCTGAGTTCAAATTCTACCCTCTTTCCAATGTGCCACACTGCTTCCAACTAATAATCTTTATGTTAACCCAGAAGCAACACAGATGGGACTCTAAATAGTATGAGGAATCCTAATATTTGATGAATAGTTGTATCAATGCAAAAGGTTTTATTATTGAAACACCAACTGGATCCCCACTGTGAAAGCAAAAATATAACCTTCCTGGAACCAAACAAAAAAGACAAATTTAACCTTAACTATTTTTTCATTTTCTTTAACAACAAACAGCAAATGAGTATGAATTGGCAGAGAACCAGCCACCAATCCATAGATTATTTTAGATAATTAAAAATAAGAGGTTATGTAATCTTATTTAACGGTTACTTGGCTTGAGCATAAAGCCATCAATGGCAATATTGGAGAGTTGGACTCAAATTATAATGTATAAGGCATATTTGAAAATGTTTTTTAGCAAGAGTCAGCAGCCCCACCAGTAAATAGAATACAAAATATGCAACTTGCTGTCCATCTCCATTTGCCCTATTGAAAACAGTACAAGGAAGAAAAGAATTTATGTAAGGATTTTTTTCCCTTAGGGAGCCCCTATAATACTTTACTCATTCTATAAGCATTTTATTACCTGAAAGTGGGATATGTGTCCACTTAGACCAAATACCTAAAAACTGATTAAATACACATGTTCTAATATTATCAAAACTCCATTTTCTCGATTTGCTATTAGAATGCCTCAGGAAAATGATGTAAGACATACATTTACATTTTCCCCCGGAGGGATAAAAAGGGAATGCCAGAAAACACATTCAGCTAAAATATCATTGATATCGGAGAAGTATTAAAAGTCAGCTCTTTGCCATTTAACATATGCTTTAAAGCACAAAATCCAATATGCATCTGCCATGTAAAATATTTTAATTATCTCTTCACTTTTCAAACAAGAACCAATTTTCCACCAGTCTGTCCCTCCCACCATCAACCCACTATACTAAGGGGAAAAACAAAATCCCTCAACAAACATACAGAGTCCAGCAAAACAAACTTCCCACACCAGATATGCCCCAAAATGCCTATCTCTCCCTGCATTTCAAGTCCATCACCTTTTAAACAGAAGAGTGATGATCCTATCCAAAATATTAAAGACTCTATCATGTAGAAAATTCATGACTTTGGATCAGAGTTGCTTCAGATCTTTGAGAATTTCTATGAAGTTAACTCAATGGTCATAGGGAGTGTGAATTAAGATCATAGCAGGGATGTAAAGTCTGGGTAGCATATT
Organism: Phalanger gymnotis; assembly: GCA_028646595.1. Taxonomy (NCBI): domain Eukaryota; kingdom Metazoa; phylum Chordata; class Mammalia; order Diprotodontia; family Phalangeridae; genus Phalanger; species Phalanger gymnotis. The sequence goes on from CM053622.1 coordinate 86,299,017, forward strand.
ACTAAAATAAATATTAGTTATAAAAACTATCTAACTTAGCTAAGACTTGTTTATAAATCAGTGCTTCCATCATAGCAAATGACTTTATTTTTTAAAAGTTGTAAAACATTCCCATACAACAGCTAAAAATCTAATGTGAGACTCTGATAAAGTGTTACAACTTTTTAAGCAAAGTCCCTCATGAACCATTATGTCCTCCAAAAAAGAACATAAAAATAATGACAAATTATTAGAACGAAAATTTTTAAAAATAAGTAGCACAAGTACTCAGAGAGCACGAATTTCCAAAACATGTTCATCTTAAAATTGTAATAATAATTATTTTGATTTTTAGAGCTCTTAATATATGAGCTAGTTCCTATGTCATAGATTTAACCTTCAAAACACAGAAACCAAGAAAACCTGTGGCACCTTCATTCTCTACATGATTGTAATCACTCCTGGGCAGATTCTACCACCACTGGTTCAAGTGTTGAGATTAAAAACAACTGATATGAAATAGTTTCCGAAAGCCACAAGTAGTTAAGAAAATAAAAATATTTTCACAAAGCCAATGACAAGATGATTCTTTGGGGTCAAAGTCAAGGTTTTCTAACTTTTGGGGAAATCCATATCCTTTTTTATTTTAAGATATTGAATTCAGTAATTGACTAGAAACTTGGGAGTTATATAACAGAACATATTCATATTTTACTTAAAAAATAAAGCTCAGACAAATGATATATTTAGTGTACTATTTTTTTTCAGATATCCTATCTATGGTGGACTAAATCACACTTACACAGCAACAAAATACATAATATCTGGGTTCTACGACCCTCATTTAAATATGCAATTTGAGAATGGCAGTTCTCACTGGACTCTCATTTTTGTTTTTTTTAGTAGGGAAGTTGACTAGTTTGGATAACTATAATTAAGACTACATAAAACTAGATAGCTATATCTATAAGACAATTTAGAAGAAACACTCTCATATTAAGGCTAAAGTTTTTAAATATTAAACATAGAAAGTGTAGGTAATCTGGACTACAGCTTATAAAAAGTATTATGACAGAATAAATTTAGACTTGAAAAACTGACTCATTATACTTTTAGTTAAACAAACTTGTCTTGTTAACTGATTACGACCGTACTTTAAGATCCTTTGTAAGAAAACTGTATTTTGACGGTAACTGAAGATGTCTGTATTGCCTCGGTTCACACAATACAAGGAAATTTTTTTTTTCACAAAAAAGACAGCCCAGTAGAGGCAACAAAAGATTGATGTAAATCACAAAGGGTAAGGAGTACTGAACTCAATTGTAGAACTTAATAATAAAAAAAAAAAACTTAAAAATGGAAAATTTACATTTTCTTTGAGAATGTATTTGTAAAACATACCATTTTAAACATGTTCCTTTTATTACAGAAAAATATTTGCAAAGAACAAGAAATTAAGTTCCAAAATCCAATTCTGTTCAACTCATAAAATATTATTTTAAATTTCTTAATATTGCTAGTTTCACCTGAAGCCCTCCCAATCACTTCAAAAGTAATCTAAGAGGAAAATCCTACTCAGAAACAGTTGCAACAATAAAATAAACACAACCATTTCTGAAATCGACAGATCCAATTTTACAGAGACTACAATTGCCCTTTGCACATGGCAAATCTTACACAACATAAAATACTTGGAGGAAAATTTATGCTAACATATAGAGAAGAAAAATCAGTGACTCCAGAACCCCTCTTTATGAGGTTATTGGAGGTTATATGGGATTATGGTTATTTATTTTACTACAAAGCACAAAGGGCTGTCGAGAAGTGGACTGCTCGCTGAAGGGTTAATTCATCATTCATCCCTGCAGACTGCCTGAAAAAAAAACATTTGGGATTAACACTGCCAGGGAAATTTCTGTCCTTAGCAGGTGTTATTCTCTCCAAAACCTCTTCTCTTCTTATGCCTTCCAAGTCCCATCAAGTCCACACTGACCTAAGCTGAAGTGCTACTAAAATGATACCAGAAACAATTTCCTCCCTGGATGTTCCAAACCCCAAGCACTGAAAACATACATCAAGAACGTCTCCCTTATCCTTAACCTGCTGTCCATCCAGCACCCTCTAAGTGGCACCCCCAAGGGTTTGGCCTTTAAATATTCCTTTCCCACTTCAATCCCCAATCCAGAAAACCCTGGGCAGGGATGAAACTGAGATAGAAACTTCATCCCACTCTGGACAGTCCCAAACTGGTTTCTCTATCCTTAAACCTCATTAAAGTCTCTCCCCTAGGGGAACCCCTAACTTCTTCAACCCCTAAGAACCTTCAATTTCAGAAACACAACATCTCCTCCTTCCATACCCGAGCTAGGAGGAAACAAATCATTCCTTTCAGTGAGTGTCCCCCAACAAGTTTTCCGTAACAAGCTTCCAGATTCAAGTCCCCTCAATTCTGTCTGCTCCGTCTCTCCCGTCTGTCACCCAGCTTTACAAAACCCCTGCTACTCCAACCCAAGTGTCCGTCCCCAAGATCTCCTAGGTTCTAAGACTCACTTTCCAATTTTCCCCTAGACTATTCTCCAAATTTCTCCTAAGTCCCCCAGGTTCCTACTGGTCCCGAGTTCCCCCCAAGCACCTCTCCCTGGTCCCTCGGCCAGATTTTTCCTTTCCTAAGCACCCTACTACTATTTTCTTAGTTACACCAAGTCCCCCCACGAGATACTCACCATCCTCCCCCAATTTCTCCCTAGTCCTCTGACCTCCAAGTTTCTCCCTCGTCTCCTACAGTTCCCCAAGGATTCCCCTCCACCCCGGTGCCTTGCCCGAAATGCTCAGTTCCCTGTCCGCCGTTGGGGGGGGGGGGGCAACGGTCACTGTACACTCGTTAACGGTCGTCCCCCTTGCCTGGCTCCCCAATGCGGGGGTCGTGAGGTCAGGCCCCCCTTGTCCCGGGGATCGGGGGAGGGGTCGAGGAGGGCCCCTCCTCAGAATACTTACCTTGGTTCACCAGCCGCAGCGCGTGAGTGAAGGAGGGGTCCAGAGAGTCCTTCTCCGCCATCAGCTCGGGCAGGTACTTCTCTTCCATCCTCTCGGCTCCTTGCTGGCTCCCGGGCCGGCCCCGGGGGGTGGGAGAAGGACGGCGGATCGGCCGAACGGGAGGCTGGACAGCTGGACAGGCTGGTAGGCGGGGGCGGAGCCCACCTTCCCGATCGCTCGCTCTCCCCTCCGAAAAACGAAAAAAGTATCGAAGCCCCAAAGAATAAGGAAAATAAGGAGCGCGACGACCGCACGCCCTTCCGCCGACGCCCGTTCCTGGGCTCCGCAGCTCGCGTCCCGCAGGGAAGGGAGAAAAGTGCTCACGGCCCTCAGGGGCAGCGGCCGAGCTCAATCCGGGCGGCCGCCCAGGCGGCGGAGGAGCCCCACCGGCAGCCGCCTTGGCTTTGCGATCCTCCGCAGGCGATCGCCGCTACAGAAGCTGCCGCCGCTGCTGCCGCCTCCCGGAACCCGGGCCCAGGCTCTTGAAGTGGGCACCGTGCAGGGAGAGCGGAGGGAGGGAGGCAGTGGAGCAAGAAATAAAGATAAAGAAAAATGGCAAAGAAGAAGAAAAGCGCTGGGTGGAGGGGAAGACAGCGCCTTCCCCTTCGGGGGATGACAGATCACCACAGCCCCCTCCCCTTCTCTTCCCTTCCCTCCCACCCCCAGCCCGAAGCCCCAAATCAGGCGCAGGCGATAGCCGCCGCCCGCCGGCGCTGCTGCTGCTGTTGCCGCTGCTGCAGCCTCCGCCGCCACCGCCGCCACCTCAGCAGCTGCAGCAGGGACATCCACCCTGCGCGCCTGCCCCGCGCAGACTGAACTGGCCGCGCGGGCGCCCAGGCTCCCCCCCTCCCCACCCCTCCCCCGCCCCCAGTCGCTGGCGCCACAGAGCATGCCCAGTGCTGCCGCCGCTGTCTCCCCTAGTCCCTGTCGTGGCGCCTCGCCGCGCGCCGCTAGGTGGGCTCGGCTGCTTTGCCTCTTTTCTGTGTTCCGAGGCTCCGGGTTTTCGCCGCAGCTCTTTCGGAACGGAATGGGGGCCGGAGGGAGGGGTCGCGGGGACCTGGGGATTTGGAACACCGGCCTGGAGGCGCGAGAGGGGTGTTGCGGGTGCGTGGGGAGACAGAGGGGGATGTTCAATGCTTGAACTGAAGGGGGGACAACAGGCCCCGAGGAGAAAAGAGTAGTCATTGACAGTGCCCCACCCCCCATATACCCCCGGCAGAGAACCGCCCTTTAATCCCCTAGGGACCCACTACCGGGAGTCGGGGCAGGGGGCTGGGAATGACCTGATTTGGGAAGCCCTGTTTGCCCTAGGGCCGACTGTCACAGGTGCTTAAGCCCACAGGCAGGTGAAATTTACGGGGTAAGAACCAGTGAAAGCGGAGAAAGACGTAGCTGGAGGAAGCCAAGATACTAGGTGATGGAGCTTCCTAGTAACACTGTGTTTGCAGAGCAATCCCCTTTATTTGTCCTCCCTAGGCTGTAACCCCAAATTGGTTGGGCTTCAGTTGCATCTTGTATTTGCGAGGAAATTATCCAGTACCTGCAGAGGGCACAATTGAGGCTTTTTGTCTTGCCTTCTAGTCACAGTAGCCTCAGAGTAGTATACTTCATAATAGGAGAACCACTGTGGAGGTCAACTCCATAAAGAGAAATGCCCTTGTTGGTGTCTTTCTCCACAGTAATCTCTCAAATTACCCCAAGTTGTCATTCATTTCACAAATAGAACTTTATGTGCCCAGGGTGTGATGAATAACAGCCCGACCGAAATGCCTGTATCTGGAAATAGAGTTCCTACAGATGCTGGTGGCATAGCTTCTCATCCACAACCTCTGACTAGCCTCTCCCCTCCCCAGCTCCCAGCATTTCTCAGATTTCATAAAGTACCGGACTGATGGTATTGTCTCTGACTCTTCTTTCTCCCTCATTTTCACTTAGCCTGAAGTAGATTTTGAACACTCAGCATTCTAATCAAAGCTTGTTTGGGAATCCATGGGTATAGAAGAAAACACCTGAGCTTAAAAAGTGTTGTACCCCCAAAATCTACCTACCCTTTTACTATCATCACTAGTAAGAGATCATTAATACAAGTTGTCACCTGCAAAGGCCATTACTCAAAACAAAACAAACAACAATAAAAATCCCTTGACCTGCTTTCAGTTCCCTGAAGTTTTCCAAACCTGGATTAATGCCTTCTCTGGTGGCTCTTCAGGCTGCTCCCTCCAATAGAAAGTCATCTCTCCCTCTGTGCAATGCAGTCCTGACTGATGACCTGTCCTTCCTGGCCCATTGTTTTAGGCAAGCACCGAGCACGCTTCACCTCATTCCTTACTCTCAGGCCAACTCCATAGCCTAGCCAACTGCCTTTCTGACCCTGATTTACCTATTTCTTCCCTTACTCACCATCCCCAATATCCAGTTCTGAAACTCTGCCAATTTTCCTAGAGGAGGTATGTCATTCTTAACCCTTATCACTCACCATCCTAATAATTTTCAAGACTAAAATACCCTTCCCTGGCTATCCTTCCCTTATATGTTACTCACTCTATTAAAATGTAAGGTCCTCGAAGACCAGGAATCTCTTTGCTTTTTTATTTATATTCGTAGTACTTAGCATAGTACTTGGCTTCATAAATGCTTTTTTTATTCATTCATTCATAGTAGTACTTCAATAACTGTGTGTTGCAATACTGTAAATGAATATTAATGTCCAGGAAAAGTAGCACGATGACTTCAATTCTCACTAAGTAAGGTCTAAGTGACAGATACTGGATCTTTTCCAGGGCAAGCTTTGATAGAGAACTGGAGGGAATGGAGAGAGCACCAAAACAAAGTATGCTAAGGAAGGGGGAAGAAAGGAGAGCAAAAAGAGGTTAGGGGACCCAATGACAGCCTCTCCAACTTCATAGTTTTGCCCAGGGCCATTGCTGGTCTCGTCTTGGGCCAGAATCATTTCCCATTTTTTCCTCCCTTTTCCCTACATCATCCAAGCAGGCTTTCTGCAACGGTCCTTGAATCCCACTGGGCAGTTAAACATTTCAGTCGGTTGTACTTGAGACTTCTAGCTGGTTATTTGTTCTCTTATCTCTGCATTGTATTTGGCATTAGTGTTCTGAAAGCAGCTGGGAAGGAGGGCTATACATGGAGAAGCTGTTGGTAGAGACATTGAATCTTATGCTCCTGACCCTCCTTTTCTTTGCTCCCTCCAAGAGGGCAGGTAACCAACAGTGTGTTAATGACCAGTCGAAGCCCTTTGGGGAAGAAGGTGATAAATGTCTCATTGAGATGGCCAGAAAATAGTTTCCACCCACAAACCTGCCAAAGTTGTTGGCTGTGGGGCACCTCCCCTGCAATTCCCTTCTCACTGCAAGGTATTTCTGACTTCACTATGTTGGAGTCTTACAGGATTATATTATTGGCTCAACACCGGGATGAGTATCCATTCCAGGCTGAATGTGAATCCTAGTTTAGAAATGAATTTTCCCTATGCTAAACACTGCATTTAGAAAATTCTGACTGTTTTATTCTCCTCAAATCCATTATGTTCCACAGATTTAATCTACCTAGAATTTAATGGAGTATTTACTTCCACTTCCAGGAACCATCAGAGGGCACAGAAGATCACCTGCTTGTAATTTAATGTTGGTTTGGTGTTTTAAACTCCACTCCTCAGTTACCATCTTATAATGGAATAAGTAATGGTTTAGTGTCAGAAAATCTGGATTCCGACCCTACTTCTTGCAGTTTACTACCTGTGTGAATATTAAGCAAATCACTTCATTTCTCTGACCTTCAGTTTCCTCATTTGAATGAGGGCGTGAACCAAGTTGACCTGAACTGATCTAAATTTATGATATGTATAAATTTCTAGGCCAAAACAGAAATAGCTATATTTATAAAAATGTACTATAGAAGGGACTGTCCACATTTTTATAAATACTTCCCATTTTTTCTTCTATTTCAGAAGTATATAAGCCCCAACCAAATTTTCCTAACACCTATCAACTCTCATCTAACTTCTATTCAGAAATCAACTAACTTCAGTTTTTAAAAGTATCAAATGCCTATATCAGATATAATGTTTAGATAAGACATAAAACCTGCCTTTGTTTTGCTTGTAGCCTATAGGAAAGGGTATATATTACACATACACTTTGGGAAAATTCTGTGATTTTATAGAAAATCACTGTAGAAAAAAAATACATGACAAATGCATAGAGAGTTGAAGAGAGTTGGTGGAGGAAGGGCATGTCAAGTGCATGACATGTAAAGAGGAATCTGAAAGAATCAAGGAAGCTTCCCCAAGGAGGTAAATTTTGAGTGGATGCTAAGGAATACATAGGAATGCAACAGGAGGAGCTGGAGGAGGAAGGAGACCATGAGTTCCATGATTCAAGAACCAGAGCAGAAAATTGAGAGTCCTATATAAGTAACACAATTTGGCTGAAGTTTATAGTTTAAGGAAATAATATGATATAATGCTAGAAAGATTAAGTAATCTTAAATTGTGAAGAGCCTTGAATGCCAGGCTAAGGTGTTTGAACTTTAATTGGCAGGCAATGGAGAACCACTTAAGAGTTTTTGATAAAGGAATGAATACTAGATCTAAGGGCTAATTTTCATAAGGAAGATTAGTTTAACAAGAGTAAGTATTTTGGATTGGAGCTGAAAGAGAGCAGTGGGAAGAAAGCCTTGTTGGGTGGCTACTGGAATAGTACAGATAAATGGTAGTAACAGCCCTACTAAGGTATTAGATGCAAAATATAGTATAGAGGATGTGTCCTACCATATGCAACAGGTAACGTACAAGTAAAATCCTTCAAATTTAGTAACTGATTGGGTGTCAGCAATAAAGAAGAAGAAGGAGCCAAAGGTAACACCAAGATTTTGAACATGCGTAAATCGTGGTACCACTAAGAGAAATAGTAAAAGTTGAATGAAAAAATGATCTAGTAAGCTAGGTTTGGATTGTTGAGTTTGAGGTGCTGTTGGGTCATCCAAATGGAAATGTGTTATTGTAGGTATTGCTCTAGAGCTCCAAAGAGAGTTGGGGGCAAGAAATAAGGATTTGAAAGTCTTCTGTAGTAAGGCAATAGTTGAATGACAAAGGAAAAAAGGTGTAGGGAAAGAAGAGAGGACCAAGGATGGAACCATGGGAAACACCTGCCCCAAAGGTTGAGGAGCTAACTAGGGAGACAGAGAATGGAGTGCTATCCATCATCCTGCGCATATTTCAGGCCAGCAATAAAGCCATGACATAAAAGAGTTTGTCATACAGGAAAAACACCAAAAGATGGCACAACCTTACCTAAAAATAAGTCATTGATACATGGGAAACAAAGAAATCAAGAAAATGTTCTATCAGGTCCTTGGCTGTAGTCTGTTGGAAAAGAGACTATATTTTTAAGACAAGTAAAAAAATTCTGAAAATGCTTTATAAGAGATTAAGGAAGGACACTGAGAAACGTTTTAAAGTTCTCTGACCTCGAAAAGCAGAAAACACTTCCATAAATAAGTATCTCCTTTAATGAGGACTAATCTCTTGCTGTACTGTATTTGTAACATCTCCTAATGTTACAGATGTTCAGTTTATAGAATCAGAGTTCTGGAAATGACATTGAGCAAACTAGTCCAGCCTTTTCCTCGGAATGGGAAAGGAAGACCAAGAATGATTCAGAGATTTGCTTAAGATCACATTGTGAAATCAGCTGTAAGAGCTAGAATCTGGCCACAGATTTCCTGACCTTTGGTCGAGAGCACTTTGACTATACCATAATTCCTTATACAGGAATACAATGTGCCATATTCTGAATAAAAAAATCTCACAATTGCAAGACTGACCCTCTAAGCCTTTCACCTAAGTAAGTGGCAAGTTTAAAGGAGAGAGAAGGGGGGGGAGAGGAAGGGAGGGAAAGATAAGATAAACAAGATAAGATATAATAAGGAGATCATCAAATTCCTACTATGTGAATAAAAGCTAGAAGAACACTGAATTTGGAGTCAGAGGACCAGAGTTGAAATCCTAGCTCTGACAATTATCTGCTTGACTTTGACAAGTCACTCTGGTCCTCAGTTTCCTCATCTGAAACATGAAGAAGTTGGACTAGATTACCTCTGAAAGTTTCTTTCAGCTCTAAATCTGTGAACCAAATCTTGGACAGAGGCATGCTCACTCTTCAAAAGAGACATGAGTCATATTGCCATTTAGAAAACTAAGTTTGCTAACGTAAGTTTACTTACCTTATTTCATTTGATCCTCACAACCATGTGAAACAGGTACTATTATTATCCCCGTTTTACAGATGAGAAATCTGAGGATGAGAGAAATGAAGTGATTTGCACAGGATTACATTCTGAGTGACACAGGATTCAAATCTTGCTTATGTCAAGTCCAATACTCTCTGTGATGCAACCTCCTAAGTAGCACAAAGCTGACTAAGATTACTGGAGCAGACCCCAAGTTTTTCCACTGAAAGGGAACTCCACCAGGGTCGGATGCATGAGATCTTGCAAGGTTTTAGTGCCCCACAACCTCACCCTCGGCCCCATTCCTCACAAGCCCTTACTGGTCTCCATAGACCATTATCCCAGCTCAGTGCTCACATTCCATGATTGTTACCCATCCTCTACTCCTGAATTTCTGCCACCCAATCTAAATTTACTCCTTGTTTTCTATGATGACTGGCTGCCTAGATGATCTAACTAAACTCTCCTCCACCTACTAAGGAGTGAACATCTCACTCACTGTTCCAGCTACTAATGAAACTACAGGTATTGCGCACACACCCCCATGTGGCCAAAATTGGAAATACACCCTGAAAGCTTTTAAAAATTGTTTACTCACTGCATTGTGGCATTTTTTGATTGGCAGTGGATCTAAGGGCTGTCTTGCACTTTATGAGGGCAGCCACTTCGGATGAAGATGGATGGCATGGAAGGAAAGCAACTAAGTCTGTAATATCTGTGGTCCAAGTCTCATTTTGGGAATAAGTGGGGAGGAAGGAAGGAAGGAAGGAAGGAAAGAAGGAAGGAAGGAGAGAGGGAGGGAGGGAAAAAGGGAGAGAGGAAAATGCTAACAGTAGAAATGGAAATACCTTTTCCTTTCAGAGCCATCTAGGCCACACAGGGGAAAGAATGTTGGCCCTCAGGTCAGGAAGTCCTAAGTTCAAATTTAGCCTCAGAAACTAAGTAGCTTTTTAACTCTGGGCAAACAATTTAATCTCTGCCTCCATTTCCTCTACTGTAAAGTAGAGACAATAATGGTACTGACCTCACAGGGTTATTGTGAGGATCAAATGAGATAATATTTGTGAAGTGATTAGCACAATACCTGCCACATGACAGGTCCTTAATACATGTTTATTCCTTTCTTCCATTTACAATAAACTTCACTATTCTTCAAAGACAAGTTCCCAGAAAACTAGAAGAGTCTAAGAATGACGAACCATTGCTTGGCTCAAGAGGCTGGAACATTTCCATCTCCCTGTTCTTCATTTTGGCATATAGTTGGACCAGGTTTAGTCCTGGAGGTTCTTGATGTTAATAGAGGGTAGAGAAATGTTCCTTTTCCATACTCATTGGCTCATTACATATTTCACCCAAGAGCTCCAGGAAAAAAGTATGTAAGTAAGTTTAGCTTGTGCCTAGAGTTTCCCTCAAAAGAAGGAATAAAACAGGGTTCTCAGCATGCAATATGAATCTGATATGGGGCAGATAATTTATTATTACATGCAAAAGGAATATTGGACTTTAACGACAGGGCTTAAATGAACAAAATGACTTAAAATTTAACATGAACACTTTTACAATCAGCTTCAGGAGGGTGATGCTCCAAATTCATCAGAACAGAAAGCAGTTTGCATGACAACTAATTAGATATTTTCTATTTCATTTTGGCTAGGCTCTTACCAAGCAATACTTAGTATGTGTCAAAGTGGCAAAATGTGTCTGTCTTGGGCCCATCATCATATTTGTTATATGGAAGTCTTCTTCAATGCAGAACCTTCACTTGCTATCTGCTAGCTCCAGAAAGTGGTGGACCTTTCATCCCCATGAGGTAGTGTCTGGTCTTAGATACATTCTCAGGATAGGTACATTCTCAGTAAAATACATTCTTAGATACATTCTCAGTAAAGAAGGAAAGAAGAATCCAAACCCAGAATCAAGTTTGCCTAAGCAGGATATGTGCATGTTTAGGGGTAGGGCCTCTCACAAGCAGCTGCTCAATAAAGTCCTGCTACACTCCTAACAAGAAAAGGAAGCAATGGTAAAGGGGTGAGTAGCTAACCTTTGTATGTCCAATCAGTTAATAGTTGGTCTCCAAGCATTTTTTAAGTACCTAGTATGTGCTAAGCATTGTGCTAAACTGGGAATGCAAAGAAAGGTAAAAAAACAATCCCTTCCTTAAGGACCTCACAGTCTAATATCCAGTAAGTCATCAGCTTTTCCAGTTCCATAACCAATAAGAAGACTTTTCTGCATCTCACAGCATAAATTTCTACTTCTATGGCCAGAAGTGCTCCATACCGCCCCCCCCCCCAAATAAATAAAACCAACCTTTCACAAGGTCTCCCAGATCTAAGACTGTTGACTGAGCATGTTCCATGGGGAGGGGATAAGAGGCCAGGGAGGATGACTGACATTACAGTAGCGAAGTACTTTGCATGACTTTAATGAAGTCATGTTTGTTATATTATGACTATAGTCATAAAGTATCTCCTATGTGCCAGGCACTATGTTAAATGCTGGGAATACAAAAAGAGGAAAAAGACAGTTCCTTCCCTCAAGGAGCTCACAGTCTTGTGGGAGAAGTAACAAGTAAACAAATATGCACGAAAAAAAGACATATACAGAATAAGGTAGGAAATAAATAAAAGAGCTAAGGCATTAGGATTAAGATGTTGAAAAAAGGTATCCTGAAGATGTGATTTTAATTGGGCCTTAAAGGAAGCCAAGGGAGTTAGAGGAGAGCGAGAGTATTCCAGGCATAGAGGACAGCCAGAAAAAGACATGGACCAAAGCTGAGAAATGGAGTGTTTTGTATGTTCAAGAGAAAGGAGGCCAACATCATTAGATCAAAGCACAAGAGACAGTGAGTATAAGGTGTAAGGAGACTGGAAAGGTAAGATGGAGCTAGATCGTGAAGGGCTTTGAACACCAAATGGGGGGTTTTGTGATTCATCCTGGAGTTTGATGCCCTCTACAGAAATAGGGAACACAGGAGGTAGGGGAGGTTTAGGGGGAAAGAGAATGAGTTCAGTTTTGGACAGGTTGATTTTAAGATGTCTACCTGGTATCTAGTTTGAGGTCAGCAGAAAGATTGGGGCAGAAATGGTGGATTTGAGAATCATCAGCATAGAAATGGTAATTAAATCCATGGAGCTGGTGAGATCTTGAAGTGAAGTAGTATAGAAAGAGAAGAGGAGAGGGCCCAGGACAGAACCCTGAGGGACACCTATGGCGAGAGGTTGTGGTCTGAAAAAAAATCCAGCTAAGGAGACTGAGGAGCGGCATTATAGTTATCTGTGTATGCATTCTCTTTCCTTACTAGACTATAAACTCTATGATGGGAAGGATGATGTCTTATGTGCAATTTCTACTTTTCTTTTTTTTTAATTTATTTTTAATATGTTTAGTTTTCAGCATTGATTTTCACAGGCGTTTGAATTACAAATTTTCTCCCCATTCCCCCCCCCCCACTCCAAGATGGCATACACTCTGGTTGCCCTGTTCCCCAGTCTGCCCTCCCCTCCGTCACCCCATTCCCCTCCCATCCCCCTTTCCCTTCCTTTCTTGTAGGGCAAGATAAATCTCTATGCCCCATTGCCTGTGCATCTTATTTACTAGATGCATGAAAAAAAAAACCTTTTTTTACTTTTGAACATCTATTTTTTTTAATACCTTGAGCTCCAAATTCTCTCCCCTCTTCCCTTCCCATCCACCCTCCCTAAGAAGTCAAGCGATTCAAAATGGGCCACATGCGTATCATTATGTGTAACCCTTCCACAATACTCATGTTGTGAAAGACTAACTATATTTTGCTTCTTCCTAACCTATCCCCCTTTATTGAATTTTCTCCCTTGACCATGTCCCTTTTCAAAAGTGTTTGTTTTTGATTATCTTCATCCCCATCTGCCCTCCCTTCCATCATCCCCCCCTTTTTTATCTTCTTCCTCCTTCTTTCCTGTAGGGTAAGATACACACCTGAGTATGTATGGTATTCCCTCTTCAGGTCAAATCTGGTGAGGGCAAGATTCACTCATTCCCCCTCACCTGCCTTCTCCTCTCTTCC
>CM053622.1:86312816-86331393 GCA_028646595.1 Phalanger gymnotis
AATTAGTCTATTTTTTAAGGTGTTGTTTTCTTCAGTATACTTTTCAGTATTTTTTTGAGTCTCTTTTAGCAAGTCATTGACATGTTTTTCATGGTTTTCTCTCATCCTTTTCATTTCTCTTCCCAATTTTTCCTCTACTTCTCTAACTTGCTTTTCTAAATCCTTTTTGAGTTCTTCCATGGCCTGATACCAGTTCATGTCTTTCTTGGAGATTTTTGTTGTAGGCTCTATGACTTTGTTAATTTCTTCCGACTATATGTGTTGATCTTCTTTGTCCCCAAAGAAGGATTCCAGAGTCTGAGACTGAATCTGGGTGTGTTTTCACCACCTGGCCATGTTCCCAACCAACTTACTTAACCCTTGAGTTTTTCAGTGGGGTATGACTGCTTGTAAACTAAAGAGTTCTGTGTTCCATGCTTGGTCGGATGCGCTGCCTCACCAGCACTCCTCCTTCCCCAAGAACCCCCTACCTGGACTGGGCTTAAATCTTCAGCAGGCTCTTCATTCCTGCTCTGATCAGCCACTTAATTCCTCCCACCAGGTGAGCCTGGGGCCAGAAGCAACTGCAGCCGTACTTCTAAAGCTGCCCCACCTCCGCTGCCCCTGGGGCGGTGGCCGAATCCCAAACTCAGTCCTGCAGGTTTTCCCACTAACCTTCTCTGTTGTCTTTGGTCTTTGTGGGTTGAGAGGTCTGGTAGATGCCACAGCTCAGTAATTCAGGACTGTAGGGCACTCTCAGCTCGGCTGCTGGTCTGGTCGGTCTGCGCCGCGCACGCTGGGCTATGCTGGGCTCAGCTCCGCTCCCCTCAGCTGGGAGCTGGGAGCTCCTTGTGGGACAGACCTTACCCAGAGACCATCCAGGCTGTTCTGGGCTGGAGCCCTGCTTCCCTTTGCCACTTTGTGGGTTCTGTAGCCCTAGAATTGGTTCAGAGCCATTTTTTATAGGTTTTTGGAGGGACTTGGTGGGGAGCTCATGCCAGTCACTGCTTTCCAGCTGCCATTTTGGCTCCACCTCCCAATTTCTACTTTTCTACCACCTAGCACAGTTCTCTATAACAGTAATTGTTTAATAAATAGTATCAAACAAGAATTCTCAGTAATTACACTTTGTACAAGAGCTAAGCTTACCTACTGCGTGGTCCTGTTTATAGAGGATCAGGGAAAAGAGGGATCCTAAGTTATTCTTTGGCCATATCACTGACTGTATTAGGTTTTTTCAGAGTCAGAATCTTCCTGATCCTGAGTCTCCAGGTTTGTAACATGTAAGTAACAGTAGCTGTCCTCTACCAATATGCAACAGACTGATGAGTATAGTAAAAATTTGGAGATGAGAGTGGAAGAAAACCTTGAAAAGTGATTTGAGCTCTCTGTAATAGTCATCATGTAAGTAAAATGGTTTATTATTTCCCCCGGAACGGTAATCCTCTGTTCCTTTACCTCCTGCCCTTAAAGGTTACATGCGATTGTGGACCATTAAAGCACTTGCTGTATTTCTACAATGAATCAAGTTATCCCTGCCTATCGTGATTTGTAAAGCGCTCTGATCTGAAAGTCCCTGCAGAAATGGAAAACATTATTGCAACAGTAATAAAGTGATCCATGTCCACATTCTAACCTACTATTTCTTGTCAGAGAGCACAGAGTCTTACACAAAACAATTCTTCCCACATTAGCAGAAGTTGTACAATAAAACCACAGACATTGGAGTTCTGCAAAATTATCAGAAACAAAATATTTTTTACAGTGTCAAGTTACCTACACAGCTGGAATGGTTACCAAGGGGGTAATGAAGTTTTCAGAGAACGCTTCAAAAATAAAAATATCCAGGTCTCATATAAAAATGCCAGCTTGCACTTATTTTCTGCTAAGTTGGGGGATGGAAGAGGAAAAAGAATTGACAGAGATCATTGTTTAAACCACTGAAGAATACTTAACAGAAAGGTGAAGACTTACACTACGTGAGATTATTACATTACTAGATACAATCTCTTTCATAATAAAGAAAAATGAGAGAGCTTTGTTTTAGCTGTTTGCAAACTACCTAAATATCTGCAGATTTTGGGGGTCCCTTTAATATCCACCAAATCTCACAAATCTCTTTTCTGGATTGCCAGCTCATATTCTTTACTATTTCCTATCAGGTTTCATGCTTTGGTTTATTCTGTTTCCCAAAATCTCTGGATTCAGGGGAATAGGATATTACATGATCTTGATGGGCTGAGGAAGGTTCAAAGTTATCCGTGACCAGAGAATACATCTTTGGACCTGGTTTATAACACACCATCTACCTTTTCAATGAAATTTTGACTTGCCAGCCATCGTCGTACATTGATGATGTACTTATCAACAGGGTACAAAATCGAGATTCATAAAGATCTCAGCAGGCTGGAACAATGAGAAGAAATGAAAAATCTGAAATGGAATAGAAAGAAAGGGAAAATCTGCAATGACTTCCATATGCCAACATTTAGATGGAGCTATTGTTCCCTCAGTGTTGGTACTCCTTCCACTCACTGATACAGATGATATCCATCCATGCCTTCTTATTCTGCATGATTCTTACAGGTGTCTTTCCATAAAATCTCCAAAGAGCATTTCTCAACCTGCTGTAACTCCTCTTGTCTTTCTTTTAATATTTTGGGAATTCGAGGCCTATGTATCATCCCCTCATTGCTTCTATTTGATCAGCCTGCCTCCTCTCCTGATCACATATTGTCTTATGATGTTTTTATATCACTTTTTGCAAGCAAGTTATCATTAGTAATATGTTTTAGCCTTTTCACACCAACCATCTGTCCTTTTACTGTCCTTACAATGACCTGTAATTGTGATTCTGATGCCGTCATTGTGTTCCATTATTCGGAGCCATATCTTAACACCAGAAAACTATTGATGTGCATCTAATCTGGGTTTCTAGCCAATCCTGAAGCATTTTGCACCAAAATTTCCCAATTATTGGAGAGAATGTAGAGCAATATCTAATGCATGAGGCACGGAGACAATCCCAAAGAGAATCATGGCAGGCCCCTTCATTTTTGAAGAGGATCTATTATATTATAGGATGATATCTTGACTTGTTCATATATTCAGTTTAAGTGAAAGTCACACAAAGTCATTGGCTTCACTCTCTCTTCCAATGTAATCAAAGTCCAGTGGCAAGACGAAAGTCAGGATGACAGGTGATGGCCCAGGATGCAGGGAATAATCTTGGTGTTTTTGATGTCTGACCGACCTCTGGCTTGCTCCACAGCACCTGCTTTAGCTGCCTTCATAGTCACTGGAACAAATTGTTCTCGTCCGCCTATTTGCCAGGGGAAATCTTTTCAAACTTGGGATAGGCATTCCCCTACCTCACCAACAGGTTTGAGGCCTGTCAGTTATCCTCCACCTAGTTTATCCTGTCTGCCAAGATGGTTTTACTGGGCCACTGCGCATGCTACAGCTTCTTAGAGCCACAGGTAAAAGTTAGGTGATAGGTGGATAAGCAGCCCTGAGAAGGGCTTAGTAAGGCCTCACTCCAGAGTTGCTAGTTTTCCCTGAACGCCTTGTGCACTCCTTTTAAGAAATTAGCGAACGTTGGAAAAAACTCTGTATTTGCATTGGAAGATCAAGACCTAAGTCTTAGATTGGTATTTACTCCCCACATAACCTTAGGCAATTAGTCAGTCAAATGTCAACAAGCATTTATTAAGCTTTAATGATGTGCCACGCCCTGGAGATAAAAAGAAAAGCAAACACATGGTCATATCTCATAAGAAGCTCACATTCCAATGGAGAGACAACATTCAAAAAAAACTGTACATATGAAACCTATACAGTGTGAATAAGGTAATCTCTGAGGTTGTGACTAGCAGTAAAAGATAGAGAAGTAAAGGAAAAGGTTCCTGGAGAAGGTGAGATTTAAGCTCAGTCATGAGTAAAGCCAGGGAAGCCAGGAGACAGAGCAGGGAAAGGAGAGAATTCCAGATAGAGAGGACAGGCAGTGAAAAGGTAGAGTCAGAAAATGCAATACTATGTTCGTTGCTGGATCATAGACTACATACAGGGTAACAAAGTATAAGGAGACTGGAAAGACAGGGTGGTGCTGGTTGTGTAGAGTTTTTAAAAAACTAAACTGAGGTTCTTACATTTGATCCTAGAGATAATATACATATATATATATATATATACATGTATATATATATATGTGTGTGTGTGTGTGTGTGTGTGTGTGTGTGTATGTGTGTGTGTAGTCAAACCTGTACTTTAAGGAAATCACTTTGATGATTGAGTGGAAGAGAGAATGGGTTGGGGAGAGAGACCTGAAACAGAGAAACCAACTAGCAGATTATTTCAGTAGTCCAAGCATGAGATGATGAGGGCCTGCCTTAGGGAGGCAGTTGTGTGAGTGGAGAGAAGATGATATTTGCAAGATACACTGTGAAAGTAGAAATGGAAAGACAGGGCAATAGATTGGGAATGTGGAGTAAGTATGAGTGAGGGGTCAAGGATGACACAGAAGTAGCAAGAGGAGGTGGCTAGGTGGATGGTAGCACCCTTAGCAGTAATAGAAGGTCAAAATAGTGGTGGATCTGGGGCAGGGGAAGAGCATGGTTCTGTTTGTGTCATGTTGAGTTTGAGGTATCTACAAGACATCTAATTTTGTATTTGATCATTTAAGACTTAGCTCAAGAAAGAGCCTTGGTCTAGATACATGGAACTATGTAGCAATGATAATAGAACCTAGGGGAGCTAATGAGATCACCAAGTCAAATAATACAGAGGGAGAAGAGAAAAGGCCCCAGGACATAACCATCAGGGCCATCCACAGTGGATGTGATTGTGGCCTAGATGATGATCCAACAAAGTAGACCAAAGATAGGGAAAACAGATGGGAAGAATACCAGGCTACAGCAAGAAAATCTAGAGAGAAGAGAGCATCTAGAAGAGGGTAATTGATTTTGTCAAAGACTTCAGACAAGTCAAGAAGGGTGAGATCAAAAAAAGGCCTTTGGATTTGGCAATTAAATATCATTGGTCACTTTGGCGAGAGAAATTTCAATTATCACTTTGCTCTGTGGGTCTCAGCTTCATCAACTGTTAAATGAAGGGATCAAATTAGATGACTTCTTATGTCTCTTCCAACTCTAAGCCTTTGATCTTGTATAAGATTCCCAGGCCAGTATCTTTTTCATCACTACTGGGATTTTTGAATAGCCTTTGAAGTGTTCCAGGGCTCATTGTAATGAACTCAATAGGAGTTGTCCCCCCTAAGTAAGATAAGTGATAGAAACTCACCATTTATGTAAATAATCATTCTTGTATTTGGACTCTTCATCAGACATGTTCATGTGTGGTGAGAAAAAATATTGAAGAACACATGCCTCCCTGTTTATGCTTTGTTTATTATTGACAATAGAATAGTTTGATCGTAGGATCATAAATATAGAACTGGAAAGTATTTCAAAGGCCATTTGGTCCAACCTCTTCAGTTTACAATTAAGAAAACTGATGCCCATAAAGTGACTTGCCCAGCGTCACATAAGCAGTATCCATCAGTAGCTTTGTGGTAGTATCTTTGAGATTTGCCTATCATAGTTTCAATATGTTCATGAGACATACTTTGTTGAAAGAAAGTCTTTGAGGTGGGGATTATTGTTTAAAAAAAAACAAATGCTTTTTTATAATCAATAAACAACAAACAAAGCAGAGGTTTATAATCCAAATTAGGATTTTATAATCCATACATCTCTCCCAGTTATATGAATATGAAAATGTGGTCTGCTATAAAAAAAAAAATCATCACGTAACCATGAAAGCTCAACTGCCCCCTTCCTATATTTTCTCCAAGGATAACCTTGATAGGTAAATAAAACATTCTCATAAATACTCATGCAAAAAAGACAAAGGATGATAAGAATTACACATTTTTTTTGCAGGGGGGAAGGCAAGGCAATTGGGGTTAAGTGACTTGCCCGAGGTCACACAGCTAGTAAATGTGTCAAGTGTCTGAGGCCAGATTTGAACTCAGGTACTCCTGACTCCAGGGCTGGTGCTCTACTCACTGCACCAGTAACTATTGGTACTCTAATTGTGACATCATTGTCCATTTGTCAGGGAGCTGATACACTTCTGGAGAAACAAAATGACATAGAAACATTATAGTATATGAGGAAAAGCACTGATTCTAGAGTCAGGAAATCTGGGTTCAAATCCTGCCTCTGACACTTGTGTGACCTTAGACAAGTCACTTAACTTTCTTAGGTCTGAGTTTCTCATCTGTAAAATGAAGAGTTTGAATTAGATTGCCTTTGAGGACCATTCCAGTTCTTGGTCTATGACCCATATTAAAACAGTTAAATGTAAGAATAATTACAAGTTTTTTCTCAGAAAATAGCATAAAGCTTTTGAAAAAGTTGACATCATTCTTCAACCAAAGGAAAGTAGAAATATCACTTAGTGACACACCCACTTGTCCTATATTAAAGTGCTCATGATGAGTATAAGCGAAAAAAGCTTTCGTGAAGATAGTTGCAGCTAATTGGCAACCATCTGTGTCAAAGGATGAAGTAGAGCAATACCACGAATAACCTGATAGAACTACCCAGAACAAGTCACAAATGCCTCAATGTGAATATAGGCATAGGAAAGAATAATGGGGGAAAATTGTTGAAAAGTAACACCTAAAAGGGGTTAAAGCTTTATAGACTACCCATAAGCTTCAGACTTATGTATAATAAATGCTCCAAGAAAAGAGTCAGTAAGCACTAAATATGGCAGCCACTAAACAACATTACAAAAATGAAACTGACTGTCTTAGCAGATAGAAAAACAACTGATTCCTGCTGAGTTATTTCTGAATCAGCTGTCTATGTGCAGTCCAACTACCAACTAGCTACAGTCAAAACCAATACCAAATTAGAAGAAAAGATCAAGATGAGAAGGCACTGAATATACTGATTCTACCACCAACCTGCTGCAAAATTTGAAAACAGCAAATAAATGAAAGTAAAATAATTCTCTCTGATCACTATAATTTCTTAGAAAACTTTGACATATTTAAAACAGTTGCCACAACAAAGAGGCCAAGGGATTCCAGAAACTGTCACAAACAGCAAACACTTGATCTCCTTGGCAACTAAAGAGTCCTAGAAGTCCACAGAAACATTAGTTTAGAATACCAATTCATCTGCTAAACATTATGATGAAAGAAGATATAGGACTATAATCAGTATTAGCTCTTAATATAATGAAAAAGCAGTGGAAGGGAAAGCAACTCTGCAGAAAGCACGGGAAGAGACCCAATTAATCTAGATTATCCCTTGAAATTTTATAAATGCAACTAGAAGGAACATAAAATAAATATGGAGTGTCACAATATCAAGTAATCTATTTTCATCATAAGTATAGTGAATCACAGCATTTAGAGTCTAACACCTCAAAATCCAATGTACAATTTTTATAAAATGGAATTGGCACATAAAACAGGAAGTATGATGTAGTGAACAGTACAGCAGCATTAGAAACAGATAACCTGGGTTCAAATCCTGTCTCTGTCAATTACTGCCTGTCTGACCTTGGTAAGTCATTTAATCTCTCTGGCCTGAGTTTCGTCATCTGCAAAATGAGGGAGTTTGACTAGATGGCCTTTAAAGTCTCTTCCAACTATAAATCTATGACTTATGATTCAAAGAAGAATGATGTTGGGAAAAGTGGCTCTTTCTGACCAACCATATAGAGAAGAAATCCATGCAACAGGCAACACAATATTAAAGGTACTGAACGATAAGTTTTCAAGATATTAAAACAAGTTTAATAGCTTTACACAATACCCCAGCACTTAGCACAGTGCCTGGCATATCAGAGAAACTTAATAAATGTTTACTGATTGATTAAGTTTAAGATTCCAAGAGAATATAAATGGATTATTAAAATTATCACTATCCAAAAAAGGCAACTACTAACCCACTGGCCTCCTTTTCCATTGCCACAAAAATCCTACATTTAAATTTTAAAAATCAACTGTGCAAGTATGTGACCCAGAAAAGGTGGCCAGAAAGCAATTCACGTGAAACAAATCTGGCACTTTAAGGGAAGGCAAGCTCAAAATGAGTCAACAGTATGAAATGGCAGCCAAAACACCTATTGTAAATCTTCCATATTTCAAAAGATACATGATTTCATCAGTGTGAGCGCTCTCTCCACAAACACAAGTCTCAATCCCATCATACCTTCATAGAAAACGTGATGAGTCACCGTGGCCCCAAAAATCACGATAGCCAATTTTCTGGTGATAAGCTTTTCTAACTTATTTATAGGCTGGTATTCAGATGAAGAACGTATGTTACTTAATAAGGCCCATACGTTGTCTTTCTACTTTTTGTTCCATTAACACAGTCTTTGAGAATCCCTCACTTCCCCACCACGATGAAGCACAGAAGTAAGATTTTAAGTGAAGAAGTCACTGGAAATTCGGGCCTATATCAATATATATGTACTGTCTAAAATGAAATCTGCTGTAGCTTCTTCACCATCCTGTAAGATAACAGCAACCCTGGTATTCATACCTCATCAGCACCCTCTGTCCCTAGGGCCCCTCTGGAGGGTAGAACAGACAGATCCCTTCAGAACTTCCATTTAATGAGAATGTCTAGGCTAGCCATCTCTACATTGCCCACCTGACTGCATCTTTTTAGATTTTCTTTTACACTGAGTACCTTCCCTCACCTCCCTCTAGCTCCTCCTTTTCAGCTTTCTTTTGTATATTGTCTTTCTCTCACTAGATTTTAAGATCCATGAAGGCAGGGACTTTCTTTCTTTTTCATTTTTGTATCCCTAACATTTAGCACAGTGCCTGGTGCCTAGTAGGTGTGTAATATGTGTTTATTGACTACCAGACTCCTCTGAACTCTTCTGATAAGGTTTTATCTGGGGGGCTATGTTCAGTTCTGAGTCATCAAGAAATATTTATGAAGCACTTACTATGTGCCATGCTCTGTGCTCAGTTCTAAGGTTAGCTACCCCCCACTCCCTGCCCAAGTTAAAAAAAAAAGGAAAAGGGAAGAACCATGCATTCTCTCAAGGGGCTGATAGTCCAACAAGAGAAACAATGTACAAACTACTGTGTATAAACAAGATAAAAACAGGAAAAATGGAGGTAATCAACAGAGAGAAGGCATTACATTGAAGTGGATCAGGAAAGACTTTTTGTGGAAGGAATGATTTGAGATGGGACTTGAAGAAAGTCAAGAACAGGAGACAGAGACAAGGAGAGAGAGAATTTGAGACATGGGGGACAGCAAGTAGAAATGCACAGTTGAGTGTACTTGCGTGAGAAACAGCAAAGAGGCCCAGGGTCATTGGATTGTAGAGTATATCAGGGGACGTAGGGAGAAAGTAAGGTATAAGAAGACTGCAAAAAGTCATGAAGGGCTTTGAATGCCAAACAAATGGGTACCAAATTTTAGGAAGGATATTAACAAACCAGAGTATTGCAGTGAAGGCAGACTAAGTTGGTGAAGGGACTAAATGACTATGACTCCTGGAAAATAAAAAAAAGAAATAAAAGCATCTAGAAATCTTTAGCCTGAAGAACGTTCTTGGGAGGAGGAGAGGCAAAAAAGGACATATTAGCTATCTTTAAGTATTTGAAATCAAAATACGATTTTTTTTAATGTAGACCCAAGGGGAAGAACTACTGAATAGAAGTAACGCAGAAGCAGATATCAGGTCCTCATAACTACTCATCCATTTTTTAAGGCTCAGCTCAAAAGCATCAAAAACATGAAGCCTTCACCTCTAGTCATCCTGATCTATATCTGGCCATTGGACCCAGATGGGTCCAGAGGAGAAAGTGAGGCTGGTGACTTTCCATAGCCTTCTCTCACTTGAATACAATTCACTTTCAAGTCATGGCATCACCTTCCTGATGTCATAGTTCTTTTTGAGAATAAAGGACAAACGACAACAACTAATCCTCTTAGCCTGAAAGAATTTTATCTTTCTCCAACTTCGCGTAGTACTTTATGTCTCATTTATGCTTTTAATTTTCATAAATATATCATATTTTAGTTATAAAGTTGTTTCTGTATCCTTTCTATCCACCTCCAACCCCATTTCAAGTCGTATGAAGGCAGATAATCAACACAATGTTTAGTGTCTAGAAAGTTCTTAACAAATGGTTATCAAATAAGCAGTATCTCAGTTAATATAATGAAGAACTTACTAACAATTAGAATTATTGAAAAATGGTTTATCTTGTGAGCTAGTGAGCCCCCTGTTGCCATGTTTAAGCATAGACTACATTCTCATCTGTTAGGGATAATGTAGATAGGATTCCTGTAAGGTATGGTAAATTGGACTAGTTTACCTCTGAGGTTCCCCCTCCTAACTCTAAGATTCTATGAACAGCATAATTGACATATTTTACTATGAGTCACAATTTATATATTGTCATATTATAGTAGTTGCTTATTATAGTATTTTGCTAAATTCTCAGTTTCTCTCTATAGGACAATCCAAAAACATTTTAAGTGTGAAAGAAATGACATTAGTGATTCAGTGGTAGTTAAGGGACAGAAATGTTTTCACTGAAAATAAATTACTAAGTTCAATTAGAATAACCAAACTGGTTTGATCATCTATTTCCTCAGGTTTTTCCATTTCAATGGCTTATGACTAGAACTTGATTGACAGGGATGTGTGTCATAAGGCAAAATGGGCTCCTTAGCACTTAGTTCAACAAGTGCCCTTGAAGAGTTTGGCTTTTGTTTGCATTGAGTGATTCAGCTATTTCATTGAATCTTGTTAAGTGCTAAGCCCCAGGCCCAAGATTTGGGTGTCCTTGGTGCCTCCTTGCCTCAGGGAAGGGCTTAGTTTAGACATGAGTTTGAGTGACATGTCTGGGACAGCAGAGACTCTTAGACCACGTGGGTTTAAGTCTGCCTCTTTGTGGTGATTTTGGGTCTCGTGGGTGAGTCACATGTGTGACTCATCCC
Organism: Phalanger gymnotis; assembly: GCA_028646595.1. Classification (NCBI taxonomy): domain Eukaryota; kingdom Metazoa; phylum Chordata; class Mammalia; order Diprotodontia; family Phalangeridae; genus Phalanger; species Phalanger gymnotis. The sequence goes on from CM053622.1 coordinate 86,323,793, forward strand.
TGATGCTTAAAAAGATATAAAAGCCAGGGTCTGGCCTCTTCTTCCTTGGAGCTCTTTGCCGTGGCAGTGGTGGCACGCATGACTCTGGGCCAGCCCTTGTTCTGAGCTCCCAGGGCTGAACCTAGATTTTGGCAACTATGAATTGTATTGGGTCTGTCTGTTTGTAATTTCTTTAAGGGCTCTTGAGGTGGTGTTGATGAAGAGACTCCAGGCAGCTGTAGCTAAGGAGCCCTCCAGCTTATAAACCCAGATGCTGAGACTTTGTTGAACTCTGGTAACTATGTATTGGGATTTGAATCAGGCAAGGTCTGTCTGTTGATGTTTGTAGTTTGCTTGTATTTTGCTCTGAAGCTCAGGGTGCTGGCTTTTTCCCCTGAACTAAGTGAATGATATTTGTGTGCTGAATTAAAGTAAGCTTGCCAACCCCTTAACCTTGCTCTCCTTATTAAGGCAGATTGAAAGAACCTGGGCTTTCTGGCTGTCCGGCAGCTTTCTGGGTGCTGGCTGTGGGTGGATCTGGATCCCCCACAGAAGCTGCTAGCCAGATTGTTAAAACAGGATGACAAACCCCGGAGGGGTAGCTTTTGGTAAAGGGAACTGATGACTGATGAAAAGGAAATTCAAGTATGTAAATATATTACTTAACTTTAGACAACCCTCTATAATGTGTATTTAACCTTAAGAACTCATAAAACCAAGTGCTTAACCTTTGGCATTTGAAGCCACTTTTCTTTAGTACTTCCTTAGGTTTCTGAGGATCCAAAGAGAAAATGTTTATAAGGGGCTCCCTTAAAACATTGCATAAATATCATCTATTATCATCATTATTATTTTCATTATTATTATTCATTATTATAAAAGTAGGCAGGATTTTATAAAATGTAGGTTTAACGATTGAATTTTATTTATTCATTCCACATTAATTAGGCGCCTACTATTTATAAGACCACTATGCTCAGCACTAAGGGAAATATAATGTTCAGATCCTCTCAGCTTATAATCTTGTAGGGACAATTATATAAATAAAATACAAAATAGAATACGCTGCAATATATAATAGTGTGTAAAGTGCTGGACTTGTAATTTGGAAGTAAGGTTCAAATCCCAACTCTGATATTCTAGCTCTGTATCACAGGCATGTTAACTTAGGGCTCTGAGCCTAGAACAAACATTTAAGACTACAAACTACAGATTTCTTGTGATATGGATCAGTCAGTCAGTAAACAAGCATTTACAGAACAGGTTCCTATCTACCAGGTCCCCTAGCAAGTTTTAAGGATAGAAAGAAAAGCAAAAATAAAAATAAACTCAATCCTTACCCTCAAAGGACTTACATTCTCATGGGGAGGTAGCATGTAAATAACAAGATACAGACAAGATAGGTACACAATAGAGAGGAAATCACCTCACAAAGAACAGCACTGGGAGATGTAGGTTATAGAGGAATTCTTGGATTACATCCTGCTGAAGGTAGGCTTTGAACTAAGCTTTGAAGGGAGCCAGAGAAATGAAGACACTGAGGGGATAAGGCAGAGCATTTCTAAACATTGGGGACAGCTAACACAAAGGCATGAGAACAGGAGATTGAGTACCTGGGTGAAGAATAATGTAGCTGATTCATATGGTGTGTGTGGAACAGAGAAAAGAATAAGTAGTTTGGAAAGGTAGGAAGCAGCCAAGTTATGATGAGCTTAAAATGTCAATAAGAATATGTGGGGTTGAGAATGAGGAGACAAGTAAGTTTGAGTCTGGGTGACCATGGTCACTCAACAGTAATAGGAAAGTTCAGAAGAGGGAAGGTTTGGAGAGGATAAAGATAATGAATTCTGTTGTGTACGTATTAAGTTTGAGATGCCTGTTGAACATTCATTTAGAGATATTCAAAAGGCAGCTGGTGATTCACGACTGTTTCTTGGGAGACTAGGGCTGGATATCTAGATCTAGAACTCATCTGTATGGAGATGATAATTGATCAATGGGAAGAGTTCCCACTCCAGGACTTCACGCACTTACAAAAACCACAGTTCTTTGTTATACGCAAGTTAGAGAAAATGAAAACTCTATGAAGTAAGATTAGGGAGGATTTTCTTCCAGCTGGGCAACAGAGAAAGCTTAATAGAGAAAGTAATATTTGATCTAGGCCTTGAAGGATGGGTAAAATAATAATAAACAGAGATTCAATGAAAGGTGAAGAGTATAAGAACACAGTACAATACCTTCAAGAGATAGCAAGCAGACCAGTTTGGCTGGAGCATAGAGTATTTAAGGGAGAATTAGATGAATTAAGGCTGGAAAGACAGTTTGGGGAAATATAGTAGAGTGCTTTACATAATACCAGCCAGGAGTTCGTACTTTCTTTATTTGTGAAAGGGAATACACTGAAGATTTTTCAGCAGTGGCATGACACGTGATCAAACCTGTAGATTAGGAAAATTAATGTCAGCTTTATATGGCATAGAATGGAAGAGGCGATGGTCCATGTAGAGGTTTTAGTGGTAGCTAAGGAAAAGAGGAATAAAAGACTGAACCAGAGTCTATACAGAAGTGACTCTCTGAAAGATGATTTCCACTGAACATCATATGTAAAAGCTATTTATTTTAAAATATAATGTTGTAGCATTTTTTTCAGATAGATAAATGATAGTGTTAATAAGAAAATTAGTATATGTATTTAACATTTGAGTTGGCCAAGAAGTTCAGCTTGACCCTGAGGCAATCTAGGGATAGCACAAACTAGAGCATATTCTAGCTTTGGAAATGACTTATATAAAAGAGTTAGGTTGTCCCACTCACAAATAAGGAGTAAGCTAGATTTAACTCAGCAATATGAGGCCATGTTACAATCAAGTTTGTTTATATAGATACAAAAGTATTTAATTATCCTTTAAATGCTTGTGTTACTGTAATATTTCTATTACTGCAATAGGTTTGGCATTTTCCCTGAAGTTAAGTCTCTAAGTAAGTGGCTTAGGGATCTGCCCTCTTCAGTTTAATATTTCATCTAAGAAGAAGAAATTTAATAGGTAGAAGTGTAAAGTACTATACTTCGGTTCAAAAAAAAAAAAACAAGTTCACAAGTGTAGAGTGGAGAAAGTGTGGCTAAACTGTGATTTGGCAAAAGACCATTTGGTGACTTTAGTTGAATCAGCAATGTAACAGGAGAGTAAAAATATTAAAAATTTCGGGTCAAATCTGAAGAGTGACAGTATCTAAAACAAAGAACATAAAAGTCTCAGGCACTATCTAATCCCAAAGTATGGTTTCTTTAATTAATGACTACTATCTTTATTAGAAGCTATTTATTAGATACATCAAACCAGTATCTGCCAGGCCTGAAAAAATTTGGCAGACAGAAGGATCTATTCATTGACAAAAGTTGGATTTTTTGGTTTTAGACACAAAGTCAGTCAAGATTAGCCTTATGCACTTTTTTCCATTCATGCACTCATTCATTTATTCATTCCTAGCAAATTTTTGATGACTTAATGGGTGCATGAATGGATGGACAGATGGATGAACAAAAGACTGAATAGGTGCAATTCTTCCTTTAAGTCCAATGACCAAAGAGACATCTTGGCCAAGAACCAGTTTGATAGACTCCTTTTCCTTGCATCAGTTAGTGAAATATCAGCAAATTTGAAATCTCTGTGTCACTTAGATGTTTTGTTTTTCTAAAAACATCTGCAATAATGCTTTCACACATGCTAATTAGGAGACAGCCTGTTGTAAAAAAAATTTCTATCTTTTGTTATATCTTAAAGAGACCTAAAGAAGATATTTCAAATGGTGTGGACCTGGCTGCCCTGTGAAATAATTTATTCAGGTCAAGTGGACTGTGCAAAGAGGCCTTTTCCATTTTAAAAGGAACATTCACAAGCTTAACCATGTTCAGAAGAGGGTGACCAGGATGTAGAGAGCCCCTAAAACCATGTCAGATGGAAGAAACTGGTAATGTTTAGCTTGGAGAAGAGAAGACAGGGAAGATATGATCGTTATTTCATGTATTTAAGGGTCTCTCACATAGACAAGGGATTGCATTTATCCTACTTGGTCCCAAAGAGCCAAACAAAGAAGATACAGGAAGATAGCTTTCAATTTTCTATAAGAAAGAGATTCCTAATCATTAGAACTGCCAAGCAATGAAACAGCCTTTCTGATGATTTCCTGTCACTTGAAGTGTTCAAGGGAAGCTTAAGCATCATCATCTTCACAGGGCCTTTCTTGGTCTCCTCAAGCTGTTATAACCTTCCCATCTTGAAAAAATAAATGTATTTTTGAAATTCTGAACTTAGCAAACACCAAATAAAATGAGCATTTCCATACACAAAATAGAACAGAGAAAGAGGATAGTACTTGAAACTGTGAATCTTGACTATGTACAGCTTGCATGTAACTTTCACAGCCCTCTCCTTCTGGCTTTCCTTCTGTTTTATTCTGTCATTTAAAACATTTTTTCTTTTTAATTAAAAAGTATTAATTTCTCTTTGGTCTACCCTCCTCTCCTTCTCTCCATGGAGGGGATGGGGCACAACTGGGGAGGAACAGAACCCTTATAACAAATATGCATAGTTAAGCAAAGTAAATTCCTACCTTGAGCATGTACAACACGTATCTCATTCTGCACCCCAAATCCATTATTTCTTTGTCAGGAAGTGGATAATAGGTAGCATTATTAGTCCTCTGGGATCATAGCTGGTCCTTACACTGGTGAGAATTTTGAAGTCTTTCCAAATTATTTGTCTCTACAATCTTTTTTATTGTTTACATTGTTTTACCTGGTTCTGTATACTTCATTTTGCATCAGTTTACATAAATCTTACCAAGCTTCTCTGAAACTATTCCTTTTGTCATATGTATTTTTAAAATAATATTTTCCCCAATTACATGTTTAAACAATTAAATTTTTTTTGTAATTTTTGAACTCCAAATTTTATCCTTCCCCTTCTTTTTGCTCCCCCCCACGATGGCAAGCAATTTGATAGAGTTTATACATGTGCAATCATGTAAAACATTTCCATATTAGTCATGTTGGGCAAATAGATTCGAATAATAAAAAAGAAAGAAAGTGAAAAGTAGTATGTTTAAGTCTGTATTCAGACAGTATCAGTTCTTTTTCCGGAGACAGATAGAGTACTTCATCATGAGTCCTTTGGGATTATCTTGGATTACTGCATTGCTACAAATAGCTAAGCTATTCACAATTCTTCATCATACAATATTACTGTTACTGTGCACACTGTTCTCATTCTGCTCACTTGACTTTACATCAGTTCATGTAAGTCTTTCCAGGTTTTTCTGAAATCATCCTGCTCATCATGTCTTATAGCACAATAATATTCCATCACAATCATTGTATCATAGCTTCTTTAGCCATTCCCCAATTGAGAGGCATCCTCTCTATTTCCAATTCTTAGCCATGACAAAAAGAGCTGGTATATATATTTTATACAAATAGGTTGTTTGCCCCTGTTTTATGTCTTTAGGGTGTCATATGCCCTTTTAAAGAGGCTCAGTGACATTCTTCTCTTTATTTCTTTCCATTCTTTTTGCCACCTATCACTAATGTCTTTCCCTTTCCCATTTTCCTCACTCCTCTATTGAAGAAAAATTGAAATAAAATCCTTGTAGTAAATATACAGAGTCAGGCAAAATAAATTCCCATATTATTTATTTCTGAAAATATATGTTTCATTATCCACCTTGAGTCCATTACCACTCTTTCAGAAGGTGGGCAATGTACACCATGATTGGTTTCTGGGATCATGATTGCTTACTGATAAGAGATCTGAAGCCTTGTCAAGTTAGTTTTCTTTACAATGTTGTTACTGAACACATTTTTCTCCTGTTTCTGTAAAGCTTTCCCTTTTAAGACTACTTTACCTCAATTCTGTATATATATTATTGTACCAGTAAGGCAAAATGGGCTTAGTTTAACGGGTGCCCTTGAGGAGTTTGGCTTTTGTTTACGGTGAAAGTACTTTCACCTGTTAAACGCTAAGCCCCAGGCCCAAAGCCCTATCAGGTGTGAAACCTGTGTGGGCTTAGATTAAGGACTTAAGAAGGGCCAATTCAGGAACCAATGGGTCTCTGGACTCGGGTCTCTAGTCGTTGAGGCGGGACTTGAGAACGCCAGAGGCTTGGCTGCGAGGAGAGGAGAAACTACAGCTGGAAAAAAATCCGAAGCAGAGCAGACCCCTGTGTGGACCCAGGAATTCGAGCGAGGTCTTGAGGCCAGTTAATATGATTTATGCCATCTTATTTTTCTGTGGCCTCCTGGCTACTCTCGTGAGGCGGGCCTACTGGGCCTGGAGGCTTGTGTTCACAATCCTGGAATGGGGAGGTTGGTTCACTAATTTGTTGCTCTGGGCCCTGAATAAATTTTTTGATGCCTTCTGCTTGGAGAATTCTGTATACCCAACGATTTCAAACCATTCTGATATTTATATGATCCTTTTTGAGATCATAAATTCGGCCTTCCTACTACAATTATATGGACCTAATTATGTATATGTTGATTCTCCACTAGAATCTAATCTCCTTGATGATAGTGATTTTTTGGGGGGGAGAGAGTTTTTATTTATATCTCATGGTATTTGGCATGGTATTGGGCACAAAGCAAAATCTTAATAAATGCTGTTTAACTGACTGATTGAATGACTACTTTGTTCAGGATATTGAAAAAGAGAGTCATGCACAAGGACGGAACTTGGACTAAATTAACTTTAAGATTCTATGATTTATGAATCTGTGATTCCTTAAAAAAAACCCACAAAAACAAATGGACAAAAAATAACTGGAGAGCAGTTGACCTAAGTCTGAAATCTCCCTCACTGATCCTCTACTATACTTCCCAACTCTATGATTCTATGATTTATAAGCCTCTGTGATTCTTTAAAAAACAAACAAAATAACTGGAGAACAGTTGACTTAAGTCTGAAATGCTCCACTACACTGAAAATTCATTTTCAACACACAGGAAGAATTACAACATAACACTTCCCAGAGAAATCATTGCATTTTCCCTAAAGAAATAGGTTTTATTGACTTCAGAAAAAGTTTGATGGTCATGTAGCCCAAGAAGTGTGGCACTTGGATTGAGCTTACAGGGGGTGGAGCCAAGATGGCGGCTGGGAAGCAGTGACTGGCATGAGCTCCCCACCAAGTTCCTCCAAAAACCTACAAAACAATGGCTCTGAACCAATTCTAGAGCTGCAGAACCCACAAAGTGGCAGAGGGAAGCAGGGCTCCAGCCCAGGACAGCCTGGATGGTCTCTGGGTAAGGTCTGTCCCACACGGACCTCCCAGCCCCCAGCTGAGGGGAGGGGAGCCAAGCCCAGTGTGCATGGCACGAACAGACCAGACATGGACCTACCAGACCAGGAGACAAGCGGAGAGTGCCCTGGCATCCTGAATTACTGAGCTGTGGCATCCACCAGACCTCTCAACCCACAAAGAGCAAAGACACCAGAGAAGGTTAGTGGGAAAAGCTGTGGGACTGAGTTTGCTGTTCAGCCACCACCCAGGGGCAGCAGAGGTGGGGCAGCTACAGAACTACAGCTGCAGTTGCTTCTGGCCCCAGGCCCACCTGGTGGGAGGAATTA
>CM053622.1:86331893-86355539 GCA_028646595.1 Phalanger gymnotis
CAATAATTTTTAAATTCTCTCTCCTGGATCTATTTTCCAGGTCAGTAGTTTTTCCAATGAGATATTTCACATTGTCTTCCATTTTTTCATTCCTTTGGTTCTGTTTGATAATATCTTGATTTCTCATCAAATCACTAGCTTATATTCATAGGAGCTGAAATTCTTTTGGCAAACTCTGAAACCCATTTCTATTAAAAACTCTAGAAATCATATTAATAAATGGACTTTTCCTTAAAATAATAAATGATACTTCTCTAAATCTATAAGCTCACATTATTTTGTGATGGAGAAAAGCTAGAGGCCTTTCCAGTAAGATCAAGAGTAAAGCAAGGGTGCCCATTATCACTGCCACCATTTAACATAGTGTTAGAAATAGTAGTTTATGTAATAAGACAATAAAAATAAAGGGAATAAGCATAGGCAAAAATGAAATAAAATTATCATTCAACTAAAATTAATTGACATAATAATTTCAGCAAAATTACAGTATTTAAAATAAATCCACAGAAATCATCGGCATTGCCAACAAAAACTCAGCAGGAAGAGCTAGAGAGAGAAATTCTATTCAAAATGACTACAAAATTATAAAAAAAATGGGGAGTGAATTTAAGAAAAAAATTACCCAACTATATTTTTTCTAAATCTCTTCCTTAAAACAAAAGTACTCTTAATGCTATTTTCATTAGAAATTAATTGTCTTTTGTGAAAAGAGCCCTTACACTAGCAAAATGATATGTATTGTATTGTTAAAGTTATGGTTAATAAGTGCCTAGCAAAGAAAACAGTAATAACCAAGAATAAGAACAAGCCATGCCAGATCAATATAATTTCTTTTATTTTAATAGTTGATCAGATAAATACAGATATAACTTAGCTAGATTTTACTAAGTTATTTGACAGAGTATCTGACGCTATTCTTGTGGACCAGATGTAGAGAGATGTGCTAGAGAATAGCATTATTAGTTAGATTCTGCACTAGCTCAATGACTGAACCCCCCAAAATAGTCATTAATTGTTGGATTTTACCTTAGAATGAGATTTCTGGTAGATTGCCAGAAGGGAACTGTACAAGGCTTCTATACTATGTAACTCACTTTATTGAGTGTCAAGACCTTCTTTTATTTCTTTTCAGTGGGGATGATGTTTGAGTAGTGGCAAATGAATGCAGCCAACATAAGTTGACTTTACCAGGTCTGAGGTGGGAAATTGCCTTGGTAGGGACCTTTTGTAGGGTCAGGAGTATGATAAGGACCATTCACCAGCACAAACCACTCTGTCATTCATGAAGCAAAGAAACATTTATGCTCTAGGTGATAATGTGACAAAGGCTCTCAGTCATCTGTATCCCCTAAGTGCCAGAGGCTTATATTTCTATCTGATCTATAGGCTGGCTTCTATCAACATTAAAGCCTAAAAATTTATCTTTTATACTTACAGCTGCTCCTTTGAATCTGCTGTGTATAGGCCTGGCCATGGTCTACCTCACATGATCACAAGGGTAATAAATGCTGGAAGCAAAATTTTAATGCAGATCTTTTAAGCTGGAGTCCCATTCTCTATGTCTACTTTGCCATGCTGGCTGCCCATCAATAACTTAAAAATAAAGAATGTATCATTTTCCCTCTTAATATTTCTAGTGCTGAGAGCAGTGCCCTTGGCCTTTTAGTAAATGTTGAACTTGTTGAGTATTTGGTCCATTTTTTACTGTGTGTATTTGTATTTTAAAAGATATGATTTTACCCTTGAAACAAAGAAAAGTACAAAGTACTAATAATAGATCTTGTATAACCCCCTTCTTGTTTACTATAGAGTAGATGATAGGGGAGAAGAGAGTTCTAAAAATAGCAGTTTGTAGACCACTTGTAAACATTAACTTAGCTGTTGATATTGTCCACATGAGATTCTTGTTAACATAATACTGGAGGAATTGAATAATATCAATATTGACATCTGTGCTATAAGTGAAACCAGAAGATGTAAGGGACTTATAACTAAATGGAAGTATGGTTCACACTTTCTCCTTGGAGAGTTAAGTAAAAGATTTGTGGATTTCGTTTCAAAATTCATCAAAAAAACCAAGAAATATAAGTTCATGGGACAATTGGCCATCTTTCCCTATAGTACTCATGATGAGCATAAACAAACAAGCAAAAAACCATGAAAGTAATTTCAATTGATGTGGCAATAGTTTTTTAGAAAGAATTTGAAGGTAGAGATATTTTATAAAGAACTGGGTAAGACATCCATATTAAATCATTTATATTCAGTGAATATAAATAATAAAATAATTATAAATAATATAAGTGGTAGAATATCATGAAAAATATGTTGAATGACAGACATAAAAGGTGCCATCATAAACAAATTAGAGGAACAGGGAAGAAATTGCCTTTCTGATTCATGGCTAGGATAAGATGCTCATGATGCAATCCAAATTGAGGTAGTTAAAATTAGAAGGGAAACAGGTAATTGGAGGAAAACAAAACAAGAAAAAAAAACCTTTCAGAGTTTCTCTGATAAGGGTTTCATATCCTTAATGTATAAGGAACTGATTTAAATTTATAAGAATTAGAGCTATTTCTTAATAAAGAATTGGTCAAATGATATGAATAGACAGTTTTGTAGTAAAGAAATCTAAGCTCTCAAAAACCATAAAAATGATCCAAATCACCAATAATTAGAGAAATATAAATTAAAACAACTCTGAGGTTTTGCCACAAGGTAGACAAAGAAGACAAAAGAGAAAAATGAAAAATATTGGAGGGACTGGAGGAAAAAAGGCACATTAATTCACTGTTGGTGGAACTCTGAATTGGTCTGGAAGTTCTGGTAAACAATTTGGAACTAATGCTCAGAAAGTTACTAAATTGTACATATCCTTTGTCCCAGCTATTCTGCTACTAGGTCTCTGCCCTAAAGAAGCCAAAGAAAGAAGAAAAAGATCTTCATGTACAAAAATATTTATAGCAACTCTTTGTATTGTGGCAAAACATTGGACACTCAGGAGGCAAGCATCTCTTGGGAAATGGCTGTGCGAAATATGGTACAAAAAAGTAACAGGATACTGTTGCACCATGAAGGACTCATCTCAAATGCCAGGAGTCCTTCCTAGTTTCCTCAGCTAGTATCTTCCTATTTGCTCTATTTATATCTTATGCATACCTATATACTTACATATTGTGTCCACCTCTGAAATGTAAGCTACCTGGAAGCGGGGAATGTTTGTAATTTTTTGTTTTTCTTTGTTTTCCCAGTACTTTGCCCAGTACCTAATACATAAGAAGCCTTTAATAAATGCTTTGTGATTGATTGATTTATCTACAAATAGAGATACTAATATGTATGCCATTTACCAGATATGAAGAAAATGTTTTATAAACCTTAAAATGCTATAAAAATGTGAGCATTGTTAGTATTAAAAAACTCTTGAATGGACTTGGAAATTGAGCATGAAGCTACAAAAAAAAAAAAAAAGACATCTGCTGATGATAACATTGCAAAATTAGGTTCCCTCTTTTCCCACTTCAATTTGCTGTTTCTTCACCACCCCTACCCCTTATCAAGTGTTGCTTATTATTTTTCTTTATTCACTTAACTTTATTGTTAATCAAATGCAAGATGATAACTCTTTCAAATAAAAAGATGGTAGAGAAGATAGACAAAAGCCCAGACTACTTTGTGCTCATGTCGGCTGTGTGCGTTGAATGTTGGGAAGAGGGAAGACCAAGATATTTACCTTTCCTGTTTGATTTGCTTTATAGACCCAAGTGGGTAGAGGGCTGACATAAATCATCAACACATGTTCTTTTTTAATAAATAACAATGCATTTTTAAATTTCAATTCAACAACGTATTAAATGAACATTGTTCTGAGACCTCTGTTGGTCACTGTCAGGTATTTTAAAAAATAAATGACAAAAATTAGTAACAGAGACTAGTTCTTATTCTTTTTTGTATTCTTCCACATGGCCTTGCATAATCACCAGTGCATAATGAATTCTTGAAAACTATATGGTGATTGAATTACAATATTAGGAGTTGAAAGGGATCTTATGATTATCTGGTCAAATATTTTCATTTTATGTAAGAGGAGGTGTGATGGAATGACATTAAGTAGCAAAACTTAGGTTGGAACCCAGATCTTCTGACTCCAAAATTAGGACTCTTCATTATCCATAGTGTTGTTGGAGAGCTAGCTAAGATTTATCAAAATAAAATTGTATTTCAATTTAATATATAAAAATGTATTTTAAATTTAATTATATGTTAAATGCAATTTTACAGCACTCCACTGTATAAAGTAGTAGACCTGGATTCGAATTCTGCTCTGCTATTTAACATTTTGTGATGCTTAACCTCTCTGGGCCCTAATTCTTTATAACATGAAGTGATTGTACCTGATGGCTTCTAATGGCCCTTTGAGCTCCAAGCTTTGCTGCTCACAGAATACTGAATATTTCTATTCTAAAAGAAAACCATAAGCAGCAAGTAACAATAAAGATGAAGGAATGAATCTCTAAGGGTGGAATTTCCAGCCTAAGCAGAGAGTTAGACAAAGTCACCCTCAAATCACACTCCTTTTCACCATGAACCTGGATAGAATGTGAACAAGGGATGCTTATTACTTTGATAGGGTGTATCAAAAGTCTTAGTGCAATTTTAAGCTTTAACACCTTCAGAAGTATAAATGCTACACCCTTACAAAAACATTTGAAAGGTTACATATTTAAATTGTAAAAGTATTTATATACTTCTTATTAAAATTCACTATGTGCAGTCATGTGCTACATATTGCTCTAAAATTTCAGCCAGTTTCTTTGTTTGGTTTCTCTGGGATCTTGACTTGCCGTGAATTGAGCCAGTTTCCTTGATTTTTTTTTCATCCAGTTTAAATCCAGTTTTAAATTTCTGTATGGTGTGTCCTCATAATGGGAAAGAAATTTTCTTTTTCCTGCAGTTGTGGACTTAAGTTTAGCTAACCAGAGAAAGAAGTTAACTTTTTCCTTAGCATTTTCCATCACCAATCAAAGAGACTGAAACAAGAAAATTTAAACTCTATTTTTCAAAATTCACAAAATTAATTAAATATAAAAAATGTGTAAATAATGAAACTTCCAGATGTTTTTTTTTAAAAATAAGTTGTAGCATTTGTATCTGAGGTTATTAAAGTTTAAAACTGCATCCAGACTTTTTTTATTTTTTAATTTAATTTATTTAATATATTTAGTTTTCAGCATTGATTTTCTTTTTTCTTTTTTTTTGTATTTATCAAGTTTATGAAGTTTAATTCACAAATTTTGTAGAAAAACAGTAGAAAATACACGCATGCTATATGAAAATTCAGATCTGCACAAATTCTATTTACAGGCAAAGGGAAATGGGGACATTATTGGCAGCAGCTGCAACTCACAGTCTGGGGGGCTTTGATGACACAGTTCTGGGCACATTTGGCACATCCTTCTGGGCAGCGGGAGCAGCAAGTCTTCTTGCGGGAGGTACACTGGCATGATTTGCATTTGCAGGAGCCTGAAAAGGTACAAGAGGCACCGTTCTCGTAGTCACATTTGGGGTCCATGGCTGGCAGGTAGATGTCAAGGCATGCAGTTCTCACAGGAGAATGCATGGAAGTAAGATGTATTCTCAGCATTGATTTTCACAAGAGTTTGAATTATGAATTTTCTCCCCATTTCTACCCTCCCACCCACTCCATGATGGCATATATTCTGGTTACCCCATTCCCCAGTCAGGCCTCCCTTCTATCACCCCACTCCCCTCCCATCCCTTTTTCCCTTCTCTTGTAGGGCAAGATAAATTTCTGTGCCCCATCGCCTGTGTATCTTATTTCCTAGTTGCATGCAAAAATGTATTTTTTGTTTTTGAACATCTGTTTTTAAAACTTTGAGTTCCAAATTCTCTCTCCTCTTCCCTCCCCCCCCCCTCCCCAAGAAGGCAAGCAATTCAACATAGGCCACACTGCATCAAGACTTTTGAGATACCCCTGTATGTCCAAGCGTTTTTTTCCTCCCCTATTAAAACGTAAGATCCTTCAGGATAAGGCCTAATTTTTGTCTTTGTATTCCCCATTCCAAGTACCATTCCTGGAACATAGTAGTCACTTAATCAGTGCTTGCAGGCTGATTGAATGATTTCTAGCACACCTGAGCAATGAATGTTTTACTTAGCTTATGTTCTCCACTGACTCATAAAGCTATTTCTGGAACTAGATCCTGGTTATGAAATAATAAACTAACAAACATTATGCAATTATAGTCCAGAATGTTGAACCAACTGCAAGAGTAACTGGCCTGCTTTGTCAAAGATGCTTATGTTAGTTAATATCCCACTTTACCCAATGCTGGGGCAGTAGCTTATCATTCCCATTTAGTGTTTGCAGCTTAAGCAACCAAGACTCAGAATAAGACAAGTTATCTTATTTTGGAGTTTCATAGGGTTCAAGCAGGTCCTGAGGATGATCATTTGTAGATGAAGGGAAAGGAGACTATAGTTCACATTTCAACATTGTGGAAATAGACTCTGTTGAGAGCCAGAAATGACTGTAGAAACCATCTAGTCTAAAATTTGCAGTTTAAAGATGAGGAAATTGAGGCATAGAGAGGTGGCATGATATAAAGAAAAGAAAACATCAGAGTCTGGAGATGGGATACTCAGCTGGAGATGGGTTGTGTTCTGCGTCATCAAATGAAATTTCCAAGTCAGTGAGATCACAGATCCATTTGAATATTTTAGGACCATATACTTTAATAGTTTTCCTTATATTTCTATTATAAAGGTTAATTCTTGGTTATAAACAAGATTTTCTACTTTGATAATAAATATTTCTACCCAAAGAGAAATTAAATATTTGAATTTAATAACAACTCACATTTCTATAGCACTTCAATCTTGACAAAGAATTTTCTTCTCAATAAGCTTTGTTCAAATGACTGACCATCCAGTTCTAAGTCTAAACCTGTGGCAATATTCTTCCATGCAAGCAGCCACAAAACTCCAAGTGCTGACAGCACCTCAGAATCCTCAAAAAATTCAAACTCCCCTTGTTTTTCTAATATCTGAACCTTCTTCCTGACCAGGCTTTGCTTCCTTCCATTTTGCTCAAGCATTGTGATCTTCTAGTATAGTGAATCCCATTTAGTGATTTAAGAACTCCCTTGGAGGGTTTGCAATAATGGTCCAAGGGATCTGTGTTTAAAAACAATTAATAGTAATTTAAGCAGTTAATAATTGCCTATGTATTTTGTAAATATATTTTTACTCTGTGACAGCAAGCTTGTGGATATTTGAAGCACTATAGGTTAGTTTCTGTGGTGATTCAAAACCATTGTGATTTCATGCACAAGTTTTGGGTTTTGTGCAGTAATTACTTCAAACCTTGATCACTTATGACAGTGCAATGAATTCTTGCAGTTTCTCAACCTGTCATCATTTTTTTTTCCAAAATAGCCACAAGGGTTAGACATTCAAGAACAATCTGATTCTCAATGCAAGGTCAGACACATACACATACCCTCCATTATGTTCTGCATACTGAATCAGAGTAGCAACCTTATTCTTCTGTAATACCATGTAATCATGCCTCATTAGCTAAGTAATCATGTGACCAACATTCACAATGATTGTTGGGCATGCTCATTACAAATCATCTTGAAGCCATCACTGACCATCATAAGTGTTTTGCAGAAATAAACCTTATGTTGACTCTCATTGTAGTATTAAGGATCGTTTTCGATTTAAAATTAGCCTTCTTTTATGTTATTATTTTTCTGTCAGGGAGATTTGCAAATAAAATTGTTAACAACACTGATTAGTAATTCAGTAGACTTTCTGTGAGGGTATAGCAAATATGCCAATGGTAGAAGATAAGAAACTTATTTCTGAAGATATTCTTTCTCAGCAAAGTTTAGTTTATATAAAAACATTGTTTAAAATGGCAATATATGTAATTGTACTTAAGTACTTTTATTATTTAATACAGTGCTTGTCATTAGCCAATAGAAAAGTAATTATTTTATATCACCAGAGCTATCTATTCATTTTTATTGATTGGTTAGTTGGCTAAAAATGAAAAACAATTCATTCTCTTAGCAAGAAAGCTGGTAAAATTCTCTTACCATTTTTTCTACCACATATTTGTTTGAGAAAGTATTTGCACTTTATTTCTACTTTAAATTAAAATACAGAAATGAAATTGATGTGGAACCATATTTAAAGCTGTATTTGTCTGGTGTCAAACCAAATGTTTCAAACTTTTGTTCAAATAGAAAAATTCAATATAGTAATTAAATTTATATATGATTATTATATTATGTTAAACACTTTTCAAGTTGTAACTTACTTCATTCAAATGTTATCTATATTCAACAAAATTTATAAAACATATAAATTTAATAGGAATACTTGCAAAAATAGTGGGCATATGAGGTTTTGCTGGATTAATTCTTTTAATTCTTATGGAATATCTCATATAAAATATTTGTAATTATTTTATAATTAGAGTCTATAATTTTATATTTAGAGCTTTCATAATTACAGAGAGAATAAAATTTTGTATTTTACAATTATAATTATAAAATGTAAATTTTAACTTGTAGCTTTTTGGGTAAAAATTATCATTATAGTTATCATAAGCACTTAATGAATATATCTAAAATAATATTATGAACAGTATATTAAGTAACCCTAGGGGCACATTTTTGGATGTTGTTGAAAAGATTTTGCAGAGCGAAAATCATTGGGAACCAAAAGTCTAGTACCCGTACTTCTGAATTGTACACTGACTCCTGCTGCTGTCCCCTCCGGTTGATACTCCGTATCCTGGTTAAGTTATACCTGGCCCAACATAACCAATCTGATAGTTCTGACCCAAATGCTGAGCAAGGACTTATTGTTTCTGGCCTTCTCCATAAATGATCCTCTTGGGCAGGTCTTTTCTTCAGCCTAATCCCTGAATGTGAAGAGAAAATTTTAATTAGGAACATAAGTTTTAAATATTTTCATTTCTCCTATGTTCTAACACCTATAATCGTGGTATCGAATTATTATGAAAGTAGCCTGGGATTCAGAGTCAGACCTTCTGTTAAATATTGGTTACTTCCTATTTATTTAATCCTGGGATAATAATTTCATCTTTTTCATCTTTTTCTTCACATCTATAAAATAAGTGGCTTGAGCTAGATGATCTTTAAGGTACTTTGCTGTTGTTCAGTTGTTTCAACTGTGATAGACTGACTCTTTGTGACCCTATTTGGGATTTTCTTGCCAAAGATACTGGAGTGGTTTGCCATTTCCTTCTCCAGCTCATTTTACAGATAAAGAAACTGAGGTAAAAACAGGGTTGAGTGATTTCCCAGGGTCACAGAGCTAGTAAGTGGCTGAGGCCGAATTTGAACTCAGGTCTCCCTGACTCCAGGCCCAGGGCTCTATCCACTGTGTCCTCTACCTGCCCTACCCAACTCTAAATGCTACGATTCATATTCTATATTTACTGAAAAATTGTTGTAAAGTGATATAAATATTATAGTGAAAAGAGCACAAAATTTGAAGTTAGAAACCATAGGATAGAATCTTAACTCTGCCATTAACTCTCTGTGTGACCTCAAGCAAGTATCAAAGAATTCTCCCTACCTCTCTGGAGAGGCATATCCAGGGGTCCAGTGACTATTGGTCGAAGGTAGGAGGAAAAACTGAAAGAAAAGAGATTTATTAACATGCCAAAGCATCTACTCTCACTGACAGCAGATTCAGCTTTCTAGGATACAGATTTGGTTTATATAACCTTTCAGATCCACTTAGGAAAAACATCCAATTAGCATCATCCTGTGGCAGCTAAGGATAGAAAAGTAGTAAAGCATTTCACAGGAGAGGGAGGAGTAGAGCAAGAAGGGACTCAACCAAGGGAGAAAAAAGGAGTACTTGGAATACAAGTGGCAGGATTCGTCATCAGAATAACAAAATAGTCCTTGTTCAAAGGTAAGAGGCAAGGGAAAGACACCAAATACTTTGTACAATTGTGAAAGAAGTTCTTTTAGACTTACCTGCAGGATCTCATCCAAAGATAGCAAGTAGTTGTTAGACTGGTGGATGCAACTATTCACTTTGCCGTGTGTGTGTGTGTGTGTGTGTGTGTGTGTGTGTGTGTGTGTGTGTGCATGCGCGCGCGCATGTGTAAGGTTGGGGACTTTCTAATTTTAAACCTCAGTAAGCCTCAGGTGATTAGAGAGATTTTCACATTGTTAAGTCTGTCAAGGTGTTGCAAAATAATTGTGGTTCCTATCCTTACCTTCCTCTCCCCCTAAGCAGCTTCAATTACTATTTTCACTCACTCTGAGCCATCAGAACCCAAACAATGAGCAAGTGAGGCTTGGACTGAGACCTATTATTGATCCAGTTCTAGGTGTCCAAGACTGGAGCCTGGGAGAAAGGCTAGGGCTGGATAAGTAGACCTAGAAACCATCAGTAAGGAAATGATTATTGAAACCCTTGGAACTGTTAAGATCATAAAGTGAAATAGCGCAGAAGGCTAAGCAAAGAGGGCCCAGGAGAGAGCCTTGAGAATCACTCATCATTAATAGGCATGATCTGGATGAAGATACAGAAAAAAAGAGACAATAAAAAAGGGTCCAGAAAAGTGGGAAGAGAAACAGGAGAATGTCAAGAAAATCTAGTATCAAGAAGAAGAGGGTAATTGACAGTGTCAAAGCTGCAGACAAGTCAAGAAGGATAAGGATTAAGAAAAGGCAATGCCTTCGACAATTAAGAAATTATTCATCACTTTAGAGAGAGCAATTTCACTTGAATGATGAAGATGGAAGCCAGAATGTACAGTTAAGAAGAATGGAAGTGGAGGCCCCTGCTATAGATAGCTTTCCCAAGTAGTTTTAACATGGAAGAGAGTGGAGCTATAGTGTGATTGTTAGTGGAGATGAATAGACCAAATAAGAGGATTTTGAGGATGTGGGAGACATGAACATTTCTGGAAGCAGTCATGAAGGATACAGTAAATGGAGTGAATGAAGAGAAGTGAGAGAGTGGGGATGATAGATAGTGCAATCTGCCAGGAAAGGTGGTATCAAATGAAATCACTTATTCATATAGAGATATCAGCCTTGGCAAGCGGAAGGGCCACCTCTTCATGTGGTTCAGGGCTGAAGGAGGAGAAAGTTGCAGAAGGCATCTGAGTAATATGAGATGAAGAATATGGACTCAGTGTTTTCAGTGAAATATTAGGCAAAGTTCTCAGCTGAGAGGGTAGAAAAAAGTTGTGAGAGGCTTGAGAAGGGATAAAATGACCAAAGAAGTTGTCATCTAGTCATCAATCTCCTTAAGATAATCCTCTACAAACTTCTTTGGTTCTAGAATGACAAATATAAAGTGTCATCAAGGCTGTGCTTGATGCCTTTCTAGTTTGGTAGAACTTGTCAGAATTAGCAAGTCACTGACGTAGTCTTCAAGAATCTATGGTCCACTCTACCATGGCGAGGCATTAAAGCAAGACTTTGGTGGAGGAAAGTTTATAATGCATTTGCAAATTACTGTGTTGTACTAAGTTCAGTATCAGTTCTTAAGCACTATAGCTGTAGAGGTTTGTATTGAGAAAGACTAAAAGTCTGATGTTTAACAATATTCTGACATTGATCAATGAACTTGAAAAAATGGTATACAAAGATTTGAAATCCAACTTTTCTATCAATACAGATTCGTTCTCAGCCCATCTCCCCAGTACTGAGTTCCCAGCCTTTTTCCCAATAGTGAAAGTAATGGTTTATATTTAACTAGGTGAAATTGTTTTTATTTTTGATATTCTACTGGGATATGAGAGTCAACGATCCAATAATCTAATTCTTGGTTGCCAATTTCATTTGAAATAATTGTTGATAACGCTTGAAGGACAACTTCAGCAAACCAGAAAACCGATTAGGGTATAACTCTGTGGCACAATAGGGCAGTGTTAAATATTGTTTCAGTTTTGAAGTTCAAACTTCATATTAAATTTAGATGAAAAAGAGGTTATAGTACTCTAAACCCAGAAAGAACCACCATCTTTCATGGTATTAAGTTTCTCTTTCAAAAGAAAAATAAAAACTAATTTGGTGTGGTATATAGAGTCCTGATTTAAGAGAACCTGAGTCAAATTCTAGTTCTTTTTTTTTACTCTCTTTATAGATTGGAAGTCCCTTGGTCTCACAGGAGCTTAGTTTCTTCATCTACGAAATCTGGACTTTGGAACCATTCATCTCTGAGCTTTAAGATTCTGTAATCCTGCTCTGTAAACAGGTCCCATGTCCAATTTGAAATTGTCTGGCTCATAGTTAAAATTCAGAAACATTAATATAACCCCAGTCTCAAAGCCCATTGGTATGGGACTCTCTCCTCACTGGGGGAAATCAATATCCTGTACCTATGTGAAGGGCAAGGTGGAGTTGGCAAGAGCAGGATAGAGAAACACTCTTTAGTTTTCTTTGTGCTTTAAAATGGAGAGTTTCTGCGGGCTCTGAAGCCACTTTGGGTGCTTCTGGCTTTCAACTTCGAGAGAAGATTAAAGATGTCACACTTCTGGTTGTTGATGGAAAGGTTCTGGGGAGAAGCTGACATTAGAGGAGCTGACAGTCTCTATCACGTCCCTATCCCCAGCTTGTTACACCTAGAGACTTTGGAGAATTTCCTTTTGGCTGAGATCTAGGAATCTCTCTCTTACCTTGTTCCCAGTGGGAGAGCTCCTTCACTCTATATTGTCTTGTATACATATTCTCCTATGTATACTTTCCCTGAATTGTTTTACTATCAAATTGGATAAATGGATTTCCTATGTGTGTTTATTGTGGAACTGCTATTTTGTGGGAAAGGTGGAAAAACCCTTCTCTCTAGTAATGAAACATTAATAGGAAGTTAGCTTGAACCTGAAAATTACATATCCTAGACTAACAATATTTAAGATATAATCCCAACCTGATATGCCTCCTCTCTGAGGAGAGCAGAGTAGCCAATCTCCTGATGTCCCTAACCTCCTGCTTTCCCTCTCAGAAGAAATTAAAATCTCCCTTATAGAACTGTTGGGAGAGAAAAGTGGCTAGAGATGTCTATTTTGCCTCCTTTTAGGCTACACAATGACACACCAATGGTACATGTGGGGGACAGCCCTTGAAAAATTAATTATTACCTGAGAGTGAGGAAACTACTTGATTAGTGCATAAAACGAGCTTGGGTGATTCATTATTAACAAATCATCTTTCAATAATCCTGTCTACACTGTTCAGACTACCTACACAATCAACATACCTTTTGTCAATACACCAAAAATGGCTAAAATGTGCTATGTCACTCTAGGAATAACAACTTTTTATTTTTGTTCTCCTACCCACTCTTTACCCCCACTGCCAATGCCTCCCCCCCATAAAGTGGTGACAATCTTTATTCAGGAAATATGCTTCCAAAAATGTGTGCAGATTGAATTTTTATAAAATAAAGTCTCAAAAAAAAATAGCAGAGTTTGTTGTTCAAAATAAACCCTGTAGTTTGGATTATTCAGAAAATGATTCTTTTGTATCAAGAAAAATCAGCCATAGATTTATTTTTATTTTTAGTGATTTGGGATTTTCACATTGGTATTTTTAAAGCTAGAGTAATAAATATGTTAAAGTTTAATGTTCAATGAAAGAAGAGTGTGAATACCACAAGATTTTAAGCCAGAGAATCCAGGTTCAAGTCTCATTTCCATAGGACAGGCAAGTCACTTAAGCGTTTGAGCTGTAGTTTCCAAATATTTTAAGTGGTCATGACAACAGTACTTGTATTACTTACAGAGTTGTCAGGAAAAACCAGTGTAAAATGCTTTGCAAACGAGTCATTATTAACATAATGAATGAGGCATTGTTGGGAAAGTTACTTGGTACTATTAAGAATAACAAATAACCTGAATTCCATGGTGGATTTACTTTTATGATTGTCTATACTGATGAAATTAACCAAGAAATTATTCACTTTAACCACCTAACAATTCACTTTGCTTTAAGATATGTAAATGGGCTTTCGAGAAATACTGTGATTTAGTGGATAGATTGTTGAATTTGGAATCAGAAATATCTAGGTTAAAATCTTATTTCCAACACTTACTAGCTATATGACTATTGACAATTCCCTTTACCCCTCTAACCCTCAATGTTTTTATCTGTAAAATATGGATAATAACAATTATTATTATTTTGAGTCTGATCCAGGCTGGAAGAGTAGTGGCCACCCACTGGCTTAAGTCATTAATAATCTTTATGAAAATTTTAACAGGCTCTCTTTCTCCAATGTGAGCTGGTTTGTCTCTCCTTAGACAGTCCAGTGGAGCTGCCAAGGGGTTTACCATATTAGTGCCAGATCTAGTGCAGATAACAGTTTAGCTTTAGCCCTATGGTGTCTCAGAACTCTTGAACTCAAGGAATCCACCAGCTTCAACCTGGCTTAGTAGCAGAGATTATAGGTATGCACTACTGTGCTGAGCAATAACAGCCACAGTTGTCACCTCATAGGATCATAGATTTAGAGCTGAAAGGAGTTTTAGAGGTCTTCTAGTTGAATCTCCTCAGTTAACAAATGAGGAAAACTGAAGTTCAAGAAATTTAAGGGATTTAACCAAGGTCACATTATCACCTTGCTCAAAGAAGAGTCATACTTTAAACTCAATTCCACTAACTCCAAATTTGATGCTTGTTCCAGTATACCTCATAGGCATGTTGTGAGGTTTATGAGATGATTTTCTTTAAAACTAGATGAAGTATTTATCACTTGCGGGATGATGTGTGTTATGTTGTGTTTTTTGTCCATGCAAGTTATGTGTCCATACAGGTTTGTCTAGATGTGGTTCATAGGGAGACAAAAAAGACCTCTCTAGAATCTCCTCTCTCTTACCCACTCCTTCTCCAAGGGATACTTTGATTTCTGACAGAAGAGGAATAAATAGGCTGGGGCCAAAGGCTATTGTTGTGCTGTCCTCAGAGAAAGGACACAGACTAGAGTTATATCTACATCCTCCCTTAAATATTGTTAGTCTAAGTCAAATAATTTTCAGTTTCAAGCTGTACTTCCAATTACTATCCCTTAATGGGAAAGGAATGCCTGAAGCTTTATAGCCTAGGCTTGACTCCCTTCCCGACAAATGCCAGGTCCACAATGAATCCATGTGGCGAATAGTGAATAAACCCATTTATCCAGGTTCATGGCAAAACAAATCAGACAAGATATACACATGAAAATGTACCAGATAATACAGAGTTAACAAGCACTCACGTTGAGAATAACTCAATTCAACCAAGAGACTGCCTCAAATCTCACCCAAACTAACATTTCCTGAAATCTTTAGTATAGTAAGCTGGGGATAGGGACATAATTCAAGAGTCAGTCCCTCTACATGTCAGCTTTTTACTAATTCTCTCTCTCTCTGTCTCTGTCTCTGTGTCTCTGTCTCTATCTGTTTCTCTCTCTGCCTTTGTCTGTCTCTCACTGTGTCTGTCTCTCTGTCTCTCTGTCTCTGTCTGTTTCTCTCTCTGTCTCTCTCTCTGTCTCTCTCTGTCTCTCTCTCTCTTTCTCTCTCTCTCTCTCTCAGTCTCTCTCTCCCCTTATTCAGAAACCTAAAGAAAATCTAGAACTAGGTGATTTCTCTTTCGAAGCTGGATGCCAGAGGACAAATATCTCTCTTTGCGCAAAGTCTCACCAACTCCTTTCATCATGTAGGTGCAGAGCATTGAGTAATCAAACTCCATGGATGAGGAGAATCTTATGCAGTTGGAATTTGAGCTAAAAGTTACATTTTTTCCTTATTTTAATCAGAAATTTAATAAAAGAAATTCACAAGCAATGACTTGTTCCAATCTAATTGGAAAACAGCTTTGCCAAATAATTTGGTGAGCAAAACATGTAAGCATAAACATATTTCATCTGTGATGTCTGCTCTCTAGGCCTCCATAAGTAAGACTTTGTTTCATGTACATCATGTGAAGTATAAAATAGGGATACATTGGCTCACCTAAAGTGATCCTAAGTATCATGGAAGACATAAAAGTTCCTTAAGTATTCACTGTTTGCTTATGGTGTTGCCCTAATTGCTTTGAGACTTATAACACTGTTCTTGATATCAACAACAGTACAAAAGAGATTGGTATGACTACACACAATAGAAAAACAAAGGAAATGGAAAAGATGTATTGCTCATGGAGCTGTGCCTCTGGAGGAGAAAGTGAGACTGGTGACCTTGAGCAGCCCGCCCTCACTCAAATCAAAGTCAACTGCAAGTCATGTCATCATTTCCCTGATGTCATGGTCCTCTTCTAGAATGAAGGACAAACACAACAAATTAGTCTTTCAGCACATATATCTTTTTAAAAAATATTTATCTAATATTTTACTTTTCCATTCTTATTTTGAATTTTGAGTTCCAAATGCTTTTCTTCCCTCTCTCTCTTCCCCTGTCATTGAAAAGGTAAGCAATTTGATATAGGTTATATATGTGCAGTCATGCAAAACATAATTCTGTATTAGTCATATTGTGAAAGAAAATGCAGGCCCCCCCCCAAAAAAACCTCAAGGAAAATAAAGAAACTTGAAACAAAGTATGCTTTAATCTGCATTCAGACTCTATCACTTCTTTCTCTGGAGATGGATAGCATTTTTCATCATAAGTCCTGTGGAATTGTCTTAGATCATTGTATTGCTGAGAATAGCTGAATCATTCACAGTTGATCATCATACAATATTGTTGTTATGTACAACGTTCTATTGGTTTTGTTCATTTTACTTTATTCTGTTCACAAATGTCTTTCCATGTTTTTGTAAGAGCTTCTTTCTCATCATTTTTATAGTACAATAACATTCCATCACAATCATTCAATACATCTTGTTCAGCAATTCCGCAACTGATAGACAACCACTCCATTTCCAAATCTATAAATATTTTTGTACTTCTTTTCCTTTTTTTATCTCTTTTGGAAATAGACCTAGTAGTGGTATTGTGGGGTCAAAGGGAATGCATAGTTTTATAGCACTTTGGGCATAGTTCCAAATTGCTCTCCAGAATGGTTGAATCAATTCGCAAGTCCACCAATAGTGCATTAGTGTCTCAATTTTCCAACTTCCCCTCCAACATTTGTCATCTTCCTTTTCTGTCATATTAGTCAATTGTATAGCTGTGGGATAGTAGCCTAGAGTTGTTTTAATTTGCTTTTCTCTAAATCAATAGTGGTATTCAGCATTTTTTCGTGACTATACATAGTTTTGATTACTTCATCTGAAAACTGCCTGCTCATATCCTTTGACCATTTATCAATTGAGGAATGGCTTCTATTTTTATAAATGTGATTCAGTTCTCTATATATTTGAGAAATGAGACCTCATAGTAACTTGCTTCAAAATTTTTTTCACCAGTTATCATTCCTAAGTGTGTATTTTCCTCCATCTGCTTCTCTCTCACCCCGTTTATCCTACTCTCTTTTTCCTTTCACCCCATCCAACCTGAAAATTGTTTTGCTTCTGACTACCACCTCCCCCTATCTTCCCTCCCTTCTATCACCCCATGCCTGCCTGTTTTCCTGTACAGTAAGATAGATTTCTATACTCAACTGAGTGTGTATGTTATTCCCTCTTTGAGCCAATTTCAATTGGAGAATGATTCAAATTCTCCCCCATCCCCTATCTTTACCTCCACTGTAAAAACTCTTTTGTATCTCTTTTATGCAACATAATTCATCAATTTACCTCTCCCTTTCCCCTTCTCTCGGTGCATTCTTTTTCTCATTCCTTAATTTTATTTTTTAAGCTATTATTCCATCTGTAATAGTAATCAAGGTGGGACTTTTTGCTGTTGAGCTTTAAAGATTCTGGCCTTTGTTTGAATAGGGCAGATAAAGTGGGATATTTTTGTATTTCTCAGCACTGAGACAATTTGGAGTCATTTATTTGTATCTGATGTGATATTGGGGGTGGGGAACTTCTCTACGCCCAGCCTGGGTTAGGTCGCGGCCCTGAATAGGACATATAAGCACAGAGGTTAGCATTCTCTCTCAGAGTTCTGTGCCACAGCAGGAGTGGCATGTGACTCTGGGCCAGCCCTTGTGAGCTCCCCAGCTGAACACCCAGATGTTGATAACTATGAATTGTATTTGGTCTGTAATTCAAGGTGCTGGGGTTTTTTTTTTCCACCTGAACTAAGTAAATGATATTTTTATGCTGGATTAAAGTAAGATTGTTAAGCCCTTAATGTCGCTTTTCTTAGTAAAGCAGATGAAAAGGACCTGGGCTTGCAGTGTTCTGTGAGCTGGTTGTTGTTGGCTTTACATCCTCACAGCAGCTGCTAGCCGGATTGTTGAAACACCATCATATTCAACTCATGTCTGTGCCCTCTGTCTATGTATACTCCTTCTAATTGCCCTAATAATGAGAAAGTTCTTAGGAGTTACACATATCATCTTTCCATGTAGGAATATAAACAATTTAACCTCATTGAATTCCTTATGATTTCTCTTTCCTGTTAAGTCTTGTATTTGAAAATCAAATTTTCTATTCAGCTCTGGTCTTTAATCAGAGATATTTGAAAGTCCTCTATTTCATTGAATTTCCATTTTTCCCCTGAAGAGTTATATTCAGTTTTCTGGGTAGGTGATTCTTGGTTGTAATCCTAGCTCTTTTACCTTTAATATAAAAACTGCTGAATCTCATGATATCCTGACTGTAGCTCACGAATATTTGAATGGTTTCTTTCTGGCTGCTGGAAATATTTTCTCCTTGACCTGACAGCTCTGGCATTTGGCTATAATATTCCTAGAAGTTTTCATTTTGAAATCTCTCTCAGGAGGTGATCAGTGGATTCTTTCAATTTCTATTTTGCCCTCTGGTTCTAGAATACCAAGACAGTTTTCCTTGATAATTTCTTGAAAGATTATGTCTGGAATTTTTTTTTGATCGTGGCTTTCGGGTAGTCTAATAATTTTTAAATTATCTCTCCTAGATCAAATTTCCAGGTCAGTTGTTTTTCTAATCAGGTATTTCACAATTTCTTCTATTTTTTCTTGTTTTGATTTTGTTTTATTGTTTCTTCACATCTCACAGAGTCATTTGTTTCCACTTGCTCAATTCTACTTTTTAAGTAATTCTTTTTCTACCATGAATTTTTGTATATGTGTCTATTTGGCCAATTCTGCTTTGGAAGGAGTTCATTTCTTCAGCAGACTTTTGTGTTTGTTTTACCATTTGGTCAATTCTGGGTTTTTTTGTTATTTTTTCAACTTTTTTGTGCCTCCTTTACCAAGCTGTTGGCTCTTTTTTTTAAAATTATTTTCTTGCATCACTGTTATTTCTTTCCCCAATTTTCCATTCTTATTTGATTTTTAAAATAATTTTTGAGCTCTTTCAGGAATTATTTTTGGGCCCAAGACAAATTTACATTTTTCTTCGAGGCTTTAAATGTAGTAATTTTGACTTTGTTGTTTTCTTCTGAGTTTGTGTTTTAATCTTCCTTGTCACCATAGTAACTTTCTATGGTCAAGTTTTTTTTTGGGAGTGGGACTTGTTACATACTTATTTTTCCAACCTATTTCTTAACTTTCAACTTTTCCTTTGATTATGGGGTGGAGAGGCCACTGTCCTAGGATTTAGGTTTTTTTGTATAGCTGTCTTTGGAGCTGATTCTGGAGTCTGCAAATTTTCACTTCTTCCAAGGTGGTATGATATGAGAAGAACTGTGTTTACTACTTTTGTGACCTGTACTCTGGTCTATGAGCAATCAGATGCTCTCTTTCCCCCCTAGAACCATGACCAGGGTCCCCACTCCCCTGCTGCTGCAAGGTCTAGTGTCCTAGTACTCCTTTTCACCCTGGGTTTTCAATCTGGGACTGTGACATGGATCCATTTATGCACAATGCAACAAAGTGCTAAACCCAGGGTCAGCAAAGGGATCCCAGTAATCTTCTTCTGACCAGTTGTCTGATTCCTGTACTGTCTGTAAGCTAAAAACTTTGGAGGTCCATGCTCTTATTGTTTTTGTTATTGTTCTCCCTTGTTCTTGAAGAGAACCACTGGTGTTACAGGGGTGATGTCTTAACAAGTGTGTGAATTGTATGTAAGTGGCTATTCAGTTGCTCCCCATGCCTGCTGCTGGCTAGCCTAGGCACAGCCTATTGCTGGCTTGCTGTGGTCTTATCTGAGCTGGACTATGCTCTACTCTCACCCTGGCATGACAGACCTTTCCTGCCAAACTTCTAGGTTGTTTTGTACTAGAAAATTGTTTCACCTTATCCTTTCATAGGTTCTGCCATGCCAAAGTTCATTTTGAGGTGTTGCTTAAAAATTTTTGTAGGAGAATTTGGGAGAACTCAGGCATGTTTGTTTCTTTTTTCTGCCATTTTGCTTCTGCCCCCTCCCCCTCCACATATGTCTTTTGAATAGGTCACTCATATGGACAGTTAGCTAGACCCAGAATTGATTAGTAAGGGAGAAATGAGCTGAATTGCTTTTGAAAAAGTGTATAGTGCCTTATGTGATCATCCCATGCTACATCTTGTCTCAAAAGTCTGTTGCTTTAACACCAAAATTCTAGTATTTTTATGTGGTTACACACCATAGAAAAATAGTGTAGTGGAATCATCAAAATTAAAAACAAATCAAAGGTTGCAATATGCAAGACAGACAATAGTCATATTCAACACGCTGTTAATCAATAAGCAATTAGTAATCACTTACTATGTGCCACCTCTGTAATACAAACCCAAAAGAAAAACTAACAAAGATTAGAGAATACAATACTCACAAAGACTTGCACATGAGAAGTACAGTAGAAGTCATTCATTCTCAGGAACATATATGACAGCACAATGACATTGGCTGGTCATGTAATAAGAATACGATACAGTAAGGGGACAGTCCAAGTGATACACAAGACATCTAAGATATTTAAACAAGTAGAGGAAGGTTTCTAATACATTGAGTATATCCTTTATTGAGGAACACTTAGAGACAGAACAATTGTTCTCAAGTATTTGAAGAAGTGTTGTGAAAGTGCTATGTAGATAAGAGATTTGACTTGTTTTACTTGGTCTCAGAGTGTAAAATTGGAAACACTATGTTGAAGTTGAAAAAAAGAGATTTATGTTTGAAGGAAACAAAAATTTCTTGTTCATTAGAGATGTCACAAGGTGGAATGGACTTCTCTCAGAAGTGGTGGGTTCCTCCCTTACTAAATGTCTTCAAACAAAATCTGGATGATCACCTGAGAATGTTTCAGAGGATATTCCCACTTATGTATAGAGCAGACTTGATGATCCCTCATATCCTTTCTAACTGAGATTCTATGACTCTGAAATGGACAAAAATCACACAGAATGAAAAAAAAAACATTGGACTTGTAAAACTTGCATGTATTAGTTGATGGAGACCACAGATTCATCAAGATGTCAATCATATCAATACGGCAAATCTGAATGAATTAGACTCTTTAGATGAGAAGCTTCCAGAGATCTGGTCACCAAGTATCTACAATATATGGTAATTATAGGGTACTTAATTAATCAATTTTTAAGGATTTTTGTCCAAAACCATTCTAAGAGCTACATAAATGTGTAGTGTTTATAATAATAATAGCATGAATTCGGGTCTGCTTGTTAGTTGGCAATAGTTAGAGAATACCTGTATATTCGTAGGTTTAGGTAAACAACTGAAAGGAAGCAGGGTAAGGCACCCCTTCTGCATCACCATATATGATGCCACCATAAATCATGAAGATATAAGCACAGGGAAAAGGTTACTATCAATTGAAGGTTGTCTTCCATTAAAGCATCATATAAGATATTGAAAATAATGCATGAGGAGCCAAGATGGTGCTGTGAAAGGAAGGAACTACCAGAGTTCTCTCACAAATTCTGTCAGATAAATCTAAAAAAGTGAATCTGAGCAGATTCGAGAGAGTTAGGAGCCACTAGTAGACTGAGAGGGGTAGGAGCACCAGGCACACAGATTGTCACCCGATCCAACCAAGCAGAAACAGCAGAGGAATCCAGCCAGGATGCCAGTCTAGGAGAGCGCTGGGTGAGCAAAACGCTACCTCAGGAACAGGCCCAGGGTGGGAGTACTGGCTAAAGCTGTGATCACGATCACGATGGAGCCCCAGGCCTCTCAGCCCAGGACAGGAGTCTGTCGGATTGCAGAGACTGTGGCTGTGGGAGCAGCTAGCCCCGAGACCTCCAACCCCAAGGGCAGCAGACCAAACCAACCAGGAACAGCAGTGGAATCCAGGCAGCATGCCAGTCTGGGAGACCGCTGGGTGAGCCAAACGCCTGAGCAGGTACAGGCCCAGGGCAGAAGTACCGGCTACAGCCACAATTGAGCCCCAGGCCTCTCAGCCCAGGACAGGAGTCTGTGGGAATGCAGAGCCTGCATGGGAGCAGCTGGCCTGGAGACCTTCAACCAGCAGTCTAAAGATTTGAAACTCACCTTCTTGGACTCCAGGTAGCCAGTATGTGCAGGTATAACGACTCATATCCCTTCTTTGAATAAACCCAGAAAATAAAGCATCAGGAGAAACAGAGGAGCCAGAAGGGGCGCTTCAATAGTGAGAGAAGTGGAAGAGGGGGCCCTTCCTGTGGTGGCAGAAGGAGACTAGTGCAGGAAGAGAGGTGTCCTAGCAGCCCTCTCCTTAGCAGAATAACAAGAGTAACTGAGCCCTAGGGGGTGGAGCTAACTAACATCAATGCCAGGACCCCAGACTTGGCTTTGCATAGCCAGGGGAAGTGGCAGACACCAGAACAGACAAAAGCTGAGACCACCAATTCTGTAGAACAGTCCTGGTGAAGAGGAGACCCCTCCAGCAGTCAGACCTACTTTCCCCCATACCTCACAAAACCAGAGGCCATAGCATATAAAACTAATTCCCAACATAAGAAACTTGGGACAGAGCCCCCTTGAGTCCCAGAAGCAGAGATCCACTTCAGAAACCAGGAGGAAAAAAAAGACACCATGAAAAAGAATAGCAAGAAGCTTTCAAAGACAGTAGATTCATATTATGGAGACAGAGATGATCAAAATACCAGTTCAGAAGAGGACACCATGGACACTACGCCCACATCTGAAACCTCAAAAGGGAAAGTGAACTGGTCTCCGGACCTAAAAGCATTACTGGAAGAACTCAAGGAGGACTTTAAAAATCAAATTAGGGAGATGAAAGAAAAAAATTCAGTGAGGAAAACAAATCTTTAAAAGGTAAAATCAGGGAATTGGTTAAGGAAAATCAGAATATAATTGGAGAAAAAGTCTCATTGAAAAGTAAAATCAACCAAATGGAAAAGGAGATAGAGAGGATAAAGGAAGAAAGCAAAACATTAAAAAGTAGAATTGGGCAAGTAGAAGCTAATGACTCTATGAGAAATCAAGAATCAGTCAAACAAAATCTAAAAAATGAAAAGATAGAAGAAAACATGAAATATCTGATTGGAAAAACAACTGACCTGGAAAAGAGATCCAGGAGAGACAATCTAAGAATGATTGGTCTACCTGAAAGCTATGATGAAAAAAAGAGTCTGGACAGTATCTTCCATGAAATCCTTAAGGAAAATTTCCCAGAGGTCCTAGAACTGGAGGGTAAAATTGTCATTGAAAGAATCCATCGAT
>CM053622.1:86355639-86381157 GCA_028646595.1 Phalanger gymnotis
TGATCTCAAAAAGGATCATATAAATATCTGAATGGTTCAAAATCGTTGGGTATACAGAATTCTCCAAGCAGAAGGCATCAAAAAATTTATTCAGGGCCCAGAGCAACAAATTAGCGAACCAACCTCCCCATTCCAGTATTGTGAACACAAGCCTCCAGGTCCAGTAGGCCCGCCTCACGAGAGTAGCCAGGAGGCCACAGAAAAATAAGATGGCATAAATCATATTCACTGGCCTCAAGACCTCGCTCGAACTCCTGGGTCCACACAGGGGGTTGGCTCTGCTTCGGATTTTTTTCCAGCTGTAGTTTTCTCACCTCTCCTTGAAGCCAAGCCTCTGGCGTTCTCAAGTCCTGCCTCAACCACTAGAGACCAGAGTCCAGAGACCCACTGGTTCTAGAATTGGCCCCTTTTAAGTCCTTAATCTAAGCCCACACAGGTTTCACACCTGATAGGGCTTTGGGCCTGGGGCTTAGCATTTAAGAGGTGAAAGTACTTTCATCGTAAACAAAAGCCAAACTCCTCAAGGGCACCCATTAAACTAAGCCCATTTTGCCTTACTGGCACAACCCCCTGAAAAAGATCCCAAATTGAAAACTCCAAGAAATAATAAAGCCAAATTCCAGAACTACCAGGTCAAGGAGAAAATCCTTCAAGTAGCTAGAAAGAAATAATTCAAATATCATGGAACTACAGTCAGGATCATGCAGGATCTTTCAGCTTCTACATTAAGAGACTGGAGAAATTGGAATACGATATTCCTAAAGGCAAGGATCACCTACCCAGCTAAATTGAGCATAATTTTCCAGGCAAGGAGATGGGCATTCAATGAAATAAGGGAATTTCAGACCTTCCTGATGAAAAGGCCAGAGTTCAAATCAAAATTTGATTTCCAAATACAAAACTCAAGAGAGACATAAAAAGGTAAATGGGAGAAAAAAACCCTAGTTAATCAATAAGGCTAATTAACTACATCCTTATATAGGGTTTCTTGCTTTATATATGTTTGACATATATATATATATACATATATATACATACATATATATGTCAATCTTGAGAAAAGTATACTTATGACAATTGAAAGGGATATTCATAGACTGTGGATGTCAGCATAAAATAACAGATATGATGATAAAAATATAATTATAGAGATATAAAGAGATGGTTCTGGGAGAAGAGGTTAGGAGGTAGTAGAAAAGGGCAAATTACATCACATGAAGAGGCACAAAAACATATTGTAGTAGAGGGAGGGAAGGGAGGGAGAAGAGCAGTATCTGAGCTTTATTCTCATCAGATTTAGCTCAAGAAGGGAATAACATACCCTGATAAGTAAAGAAATGCAACTTTTCCTACAGGCAGTAAGAGGGGAAAGGGGGAAAAGGGGGAGGGGTGGTCAGAAGGGAGGGAAGAAGTAGCAAGTAAAAAATGGGAAGATAAGGGAAGGGAATCAAGAGGGAGGGTAAACTGAGGAAGGCGGCAGTCAAACTAAAACTTTGTTGAGGAATGGAAGGGGAAAGGGAGAAATAAAAGCATAAACAGGAGGAAACAGGATGGAGAAAAAGACACAGATAGAAATCATAACTGTGAATGTGAATGGGATGAATTCTCCCATAAAACAGAAGAATGAATTAGCAGAATGAATTAAAAACCATAATCCTACAATATGCTGTTTACAAGAAACACATTTGAAACACAGGGTACACACAGGGTAAAGGTAAAAGGCTGGAGTAGAATATATTGTGCTTCAGCTAAAGTAAAAAAATAGCAGGGGTAGCAATCCTAATCGCAGGCAAAGCAAAAGTAAAGATAGATCTAATTAAAAGAGATAAGGAAGAACATTACATCCTGCTAAAAGGCACCATAAACAATGAAGCAATATCATTGTATAACATATGGCCCAAGTGGTATGGCATGTAAATTCTTAGAGGAGAGGTTAAGGAAGTTACAGGAAGAAATAGACAGCAAGACCATAATAATGGGAGACGTCAAACTCCCCTTCTCTGAACTTGATAAATCTAACTTCAAAATAAACAAGAAAGAAGTTAAAGAGGTGAACAGAATTTTAGAAAAGGTAGATATGATAGACCTCTGGAGAAAACTGAATGGGGATAAAAAGGAATATACTCAAAAACTGACCATGCACGAGGATATAAAAATCTCACAATGCAGTGCAGAAAGGCAGAAGTAGTCAAAGAGTCCTTTTCAGATCATGATTCAATAAAAATTATTTGTAATAAAGAACCAGGGTAAAATAAGCTAAAAATTAACTGGAAACCAAATAATCAAATGCTAAAGAATGAGTGGGCAAAAGAAGAAATCGTAGAAACAATTAATAACTTCATTCAAGAGAATGATAATAATGAGATGACATACCAAAACTTATGGGATGCAGCAAAAGCAGTTCTTAGGGGAAGTTTTATATTTCTAAATGCTTACATGAATAAAATAGAGAAAAAGGAGATCAAATGAATTGGGTATGCAACTGAAAAAGCTAGAAAAAGAACAAATTGAAAATCCCCAATTAAATACGAAATTAGAAATACTGAAAATCAAAGAAGAGATTGAAATCAAGAAAACTACCACTTAATAAGTAAAACCAAGAGCTGCTTTTATGGAAAAAAACAATAAAATTGATAAACCTTAGGTCAATTTGATTAAAAAAAAGAAGAAAATCAAATTACCAGTATCAAAAATGAAAAGGGTGAATTCACCTCCTATGAAGAGGAAATTAAAACAATAATTAGGAATTATTTTGCCCAATTGTATGCCCATAAATTTGACTGGCTTAGGGAAATGGATGAATGTCTACAAAAATATAAATGGCCCAGGTTAACAGAAGAGGAAGTAAAATTCCTAAATAACTCTATCTCAGAAAAAGAAATTGACAAAGATATCAATGAACTGCCTAGGAAAAAAATCTCCAGGGCCAGATGGTTTTACATGTGAATTCTATCAAACATTTAAAGAACAATTAATTCTTAAACTTTATAGACTATTTGGGAAAATAAGTGAAGGAGTCCTACCAAATTCTTTTTATGACACAAATGTGTTACTAATACCCAAACCAGGAAGAGTCAAAACATAGAAAGAAAATTATAGACCAATTTCCCTAATGAATATTGATGCAAAAATTTTAAATAAAATATTAGCAAAAAGATTGCAGCAACTTATCATGAGAATAATACACTGTGACCAGGTAGGATTTATTCCAGGAATGCAAGGCTGGTTCAATATTAGGAAAAGTATCAGCATAATTGATCATATTAACAACAAAACTAGCATAAATCATTTGATCATTTCAATAGATGCAGAAAAAGCCTTTTACAAAATACAACACCCATTCCTATTAAAAACACTAGAAAGCACAGGAATAAATGGAGCCTTACTTAAAATTATAAATAGCATCTACTTAAAACCATCAACAAGCATTATTTGTAATAGGGATAAGCTAGATGCATTCCCAATAAGATCAAGGGGGAAACAAGGATGTCCATCATCACCCCCACTATTTAATTTGGTATCAAAAACATTAGCTGTAGCAATAAGAAAAGAAAAAGAAATTGAAGGAATTAGAAAAGGCAAAGAAGAAACTAAATTATCACTTTTTTGCAGATGATATGATGATTTACTTAGAGAATCCTAGAGAATCAAGTAAAAGACTACTTGAAATAATAAACAACTTTAGCAAAGTTGCAGGATGTAAAATAAACCCACATAAATCCTCAGCATTCCTATACATTACTAACAAAGCCCAACAGCAAGAGATAGAAAGAGAGATTCCATTCAAAGTTACTGTAGACACTATAAAATATTTGGGAGTCTATCTGCCAAGACAAACCCAGGGCCTATATGAACATAATTATGAAACCCTTTTCTTGTGAATAAAGTCAGATCTAAATAAATGGAAAAATATCAGTTGCTCATGGTTAGGCCAAGCTAATATAATAAAAATGACAATTTTACCTAAATTAATCTATCTATTCAGTGCCATACCAATTGAACTACCAAAAAATTATTTTACAGAGCTGGATAAAATAACAAGAAAATTCATCTGGAAGAACAAGAGGTCTAGAATATCTAGAGAATTAATGAAAAGAAATGCCAGGGAAGGTGGCCTAGCTATATCAGATATTAAACTGTACTATAAAGCAGCAGTTATCAAAATTACCTGGTACTGGCTAAGAAACAGAGTCGTGGATCAGAGGACTAGGATAGGTACCCAAGATGCAGTGGTCAATGACTAAGCAATCTACTCTTTGAAAACCCAAAGAATCTAGCTTCTGGGCTAAGAATTCACTATTTGACAAAAACTTCTGGGAAAACTGGAAAATGGTAGGGCAGAAACTGGGCATAGACCAATATCTTACAC
The DNA here is from genome assembly GCA_028646595.1 of Phalanger gymnotis. Lineage (NCBI taxonomy): Eukaryota > Metazoa > Chordata > Mammalia > Diprotodontia > Phalangeridae > Phalanger > Phalanger gymnotis. The sequence goes on from CM053622.1 coordinate 86,360,009, forward strand.
CATATACCAAAATAAAGTCAAAATTGGTTCATGATTTAGGAGTAAAGGCTGATACTATAAGTAATTTGGGAGAACAAGGAATAGTTTACTTATCAGATTTATGGAAAAGAAAAGAATTTATGACCCAACAAGAGATAGAGAGCATTACAAAATGCAAAATGGATAATTTTGATTATGTTAAATTGAAATGTACAAAAAAAGCCAATGCAACAAAGATTAGGAGGGAAGCAGAAAATTGGGGGAAAATCTTTACAACCAGTGTCTCTAATAAAGGCCTCACCTCTAAAATATGCAGGGAACTGAGTCAAATTTATGGGAATACAAGTCATTCCCCAATTGAGAAATGGTAAAAGGACATGAACAGGGAGTTTTCAGAGGAAGAAATTAAAAATATCTATAGGCATATGAAAAAATGTTCAAAGCCACTACTGACTAGAGAAATGCAAATCAGAACAACTCTTAGGTACCACATCTCTCCTTTCATATTGGCTAAAATGACAAAACAGGAAAATCATAAATGCTGGAGAGGATGTGGGAAAATTGGAACATTGTTACATTGCTGGTGGAGTTGTGAAGATATCCAATCATTCTGGAGGGCAGTTTGGAACTATGCCCAAAGGGTATAAGAATGTTCATACCCTTTGATCCAGCAATAGCACTTCTAGGGTTGTATCCCAAAGAGATCACACGAGTGAGAAAAGAACCCATATGTACAAAAATATTTATAGCAGCTCTTTTTGTAGTAGCAAAGAATTGGAAATCAAGGGGATGCCCATCAATGGGGAATGGTTGAACAAGTTGTGGTATATGAAAGTAATGGAATATTATTGTGCGATAAGAAATAGGGATAATACGGGCTTCATAATAACATGGACAAACCTATGTGATATAATGCTAAGGGAGTGGAGCAGAAACAGGAGAATAGTATACGCAACCACAGATATACGGATTCTGCGATGACCAACCCTAATAGACATTGCTCTTCTCAGAAATGCAAGGTGCAACGACAACTCCAAAGGACTCATGATGGAGAGAGCTATCTACATCCAGAGAAAGAACTATGAAGTATGAATGCAAATTGAGGCACACTGTTTGCTCTCCTTTTTTGGTTTTCCCTTGTTTTTTTTTCTTTTGTTTTTGGTTTTTTTTTTTTTTGGTTTTGTTTCTTCTTTCTCCTGATCCATTGGTCATAATTCTTCTTTACAACTTGACTATTGTGTAAATAAGTTCAATGCAAAGTTGTATGTAGAAGATATATTGAATTCCATGCCATCTTGGAGAGGGGTTGGGAGGGGGAGGAAGAAAATCTGGAACTCAAAACTGTGTGGAACTGAGCATTGTGAACTAAAAATAAAAAATCTTAATTATAAAAAAAAGAAAATAATTCATGAAAGAGAGTGTCAAAATTTTACTGGTAATAGTGATTGTTCAGACTGGCAGATTTTTTTTTTAAAAGAAACTATGGTAGTAGCTCTGGAATCAGAAGACTGGGATTCTGATCCTGCCTCTGACAGTTATTACCTGTATGAACTTAGGAAAGTCACTGGATCTCAATTTCCTCAGCTCTAAAGTGAGGAGGTTGGGTAAGATGGCCTTCAAGCTTCCCACCATTTCTAAAGATATGATCCTACGATCTGTGAAATAAGGGGGGTTTGGATTAGATGGCCTCTGAGAACCCTTCCTGTTCCAGATCTGTGACTCTCTGATCCTAAGATTAAATTTACAAATATCTTTGGAGTGCCTTTCATTGGTGACAGATAGAGACCTTGCCAAGGACTCAAATAACACCAGATGTCAATGACTTCATGATTTCATATGGGAGCTTATGTAGCTTCTTGTGGTTTTTCTTCATGGAATTTAGCTGCAGGGTTTGGGTGGGGGGAGCCTTTCTATTTCTCAGGCAGTATACTTCTCTGGGGAGAGATTCAATGGATTTTAGCCTCTTGGCAAGTTTCATGAGTGAGCTGGGAACATGTTATTAATCAATTATATCTTTGCTAACATAACCTTTGACTAGATCTGGCCTTCAGCTTGGTGGAACTTTTTTCCATTAAAGAACAGCAGAGAGAGCACCTAGCCACTGTAGTACTCTATGCAGAGCACTGCCCTAGGCTGCAGGGAGGAAAATGGTGCAGATCTGCCTGTTTTGTCTTGGGTGAGAGTTAAGGGTTAAGACCAGCCAAGGACATCAATTGAGGACTTCTATAAAATGCAAAGTCCACAAGCATTTAGGAGATGCTCAGTATATGCAAGACACTCACCTGGGCATAGGTATAATAGTTTGCAATGGCAATGATTCATTTAGTGAGGGGACAAAAGCAAGAGGAGGACCATTTCTTGCAAAAGGGTCAGCATGAAACACCAAGAAAATGGTCAAGAGGCAGGAGGTGTTTATGATACACAGATGAACTGACCAATGATTGTAATGAGATTCAAGGGAGAGATAGATAATGTGGTCTAATGTCATGCATAAGATCAAGAAGCAAGTTGTTCAAGTTTGAACTCATACAATGAGTTTTCTTGTTAATATGGACACAGTACTGTGAGCATGTCTGAGTCCTGTTTAACCCTGGTATATAGTGATATCTCTGCCCACCCTCTGACTCTGAACAAGTGTTTCTTATGTTTCCTCCTAGCATTTCCCACAATGGAAACAGCTATATCTGCATGACAGTTGACAGATATGGAAAAAAAATCACGCAATATATTCTAAGAATACATATAAACAAACAAAAACAAATGAGTCTTCATCAGACTCAGGAGACTTTCATGATTCATCCTTATTCATAGCTGGAAATGACTCCATCTTCCTTTGGACTCCTATCATTTCTACCCACATTCAATTCAATAAACTTTTATTGAACACCTACTACATGTATAAGGAATAGTAGATGTTGGGATACAAATACATGTATGACATAGGTCTCATTCTCAAGTGGCTTACAATCTAATGGTAAGGGCCAGAGGTAGAGGGCAAAAATGATACCAAGTAGTATATTATAGGAGTAAAAGAGAGATCTAGACAAACTAATATGAAAAATGAGGTAAGAGAGATCAGGGAAGACTTCATGGATGTGATGTGACACATGATCTGTGCCTTGAAAGAAGAGAGAATGTGCTTTAGGAATGAGAGATGGTCTGAGTGAATGCATGTTGGCAAGACAGAGCAGAATAAGATCAGAAAACATTTAGCAGGCTAGGTCATAGAGTGGTTGAAGAGTGGAGCGGAATAAGATTGGAAAGTAGAATCATGCTAGATTATGGAGACCTTTAAGCACAGAGCTAAGTAAATAATATAAATATACACATATTTATATAAATATGTATACATAGATAAATTATGTATACATTATATATATATATATATGTATATATATACACATATATATTCCTCCACTTTAAATATTAGGGAGAAAATAAAGTATCAGGCCTAGGGTATCAAACCTACACACCAATCATGCAGAATGAATTAGACAGGGAAGAGACTAGAAGTAAGGAGATTAGTTAAGAGAATATTATTGTAGATGAGTCCAGCTGAGAGGTCACAAGGACCCAAACTAGGGTGATGGCAGTAGATTGGAGAGGGTTTCAGAATCACAGGATTTCAGAGTTGGAACAGACTTCAGTAGCCATCTAGTTTTGTCTATACCTAGGAGGAAAAAATATTTTACAGTGTACTTAATTACTTGTCATCCAACCTTTGCTTGAAGATGACCAATAAAGAGGAACCTACTATCTCCTGAGGCAACTTATTTCACTTTTAGATGACCCAGATTATTAGGGAGTCTCTCCTTACATCAACCCTAAAATTGCCTCTTTACAAGTTCAAGCCATTGCTCCTTGTTCTGCTCTTGGAACAAACAGAAAAGCAATCTCTCTTCTGGATGACAGCCTTTAAAATACTTGAAGACAATGATATCCTCTCTTCTCCAGCTTAGACAACCCCATTTCCTTTGACTGGGCCTCAAATGGTATGAACTTGATATCTTTGCCATCCTGATTTTTTTCCTCTCATCAATATCCTTCCAAAATGGTGGCATTTTTGGCCAAAATTAGTACAGTGCTCTAGTCATGGTCTGACCAAAACAGAATACATGAGGAAAAAGATGACAAGAGTTGGCAAGTGAGTGATATACGGCAAAAAGGAGAGGTACAATAACAATAGTAACACCTGAACTATTGCAATAACCTTCTAGTTTGTCTCCCTGCCTCAAGTCTCTCCCCATGCAATTCATCCACCACTCAGTTGCCAAAGTGATCTTCCTAAAGCACTGATATAATCATGTCACACTCCCTACCCCATCCAATAAATTCCAGTGACTCCTCAAGAATCAAATATAAAATTCTGTTTGCTGTTTAAAGCCCTTCATAACCTATCCCTTCATAAATTTCCAGTCTTCTTTCGCCTTACTCCCCTACATGTATTATATAATCCGCTAGTTTCCTTATTGTTCCTAGCATATGACATTCTATCTCCTGATTTTGGGCATTTTCACTTGCTGTTCCTCATGCCTGAAATGATATCTTTGTCCTCATCTGTTTTTCCTAGATTCCCTGGCTTCCTTAAAATTTTCACTGAAATCTCATGTTCTGCAAGAAGCTTTTCTCATTCTTGGTGTGCTAGTGCCTTCTTTTTAGAATTATCTTCAAATTACTCTTGTATGTAAATTGCTATTTTAATATTGTCTCTCTCATTAAGATGTGGACTCATTAAGGGAAGGAACTACTTTTGCCTTTTTTCTTTGTATCCCTGTCCCTTAGCTAATGAGTGAGCTTGGAACATGATATGAACCAATTATATCATTTCAGACATGATCTATGACTAGATCTGGTCCTTGACACACAGTAAAAGCTTGACATATAGTAAGTACTTGATAAATGCTTGTTGACTTGATTTGACTTGACTTAGCAATGATGCTAGATTTCAACCATGGTGACTAAGAGAATAGAGGTTCCAATAAGAAGAAATAGGGGAATTAATGAAAAGGGGAGGTTTTGGGGGGTGAATGATTTAAGGTTTTACTACATTGAATTACAGGTACTAGAAGAATATCTAATGGGTGATATGTGGAACTGGAGCTCAGATGAGAGATACGGGCTAGACAAATAGACATAGGGCTTATCTCTACAGAAGTGTTGATTGAAGAAACAGGAGAGGATGAAACTACTAAGGGAGAGAACATAGAAAAAAGAAGGTTGGAAAAGACTGAATTCTGAGAAACATTCATACTTAGAGAATTGAAGGAAGGAATATTGATGAGCAAAGGCAATTCAGAAGGAAAGATTAGATGGATAGAATGTGAGCCAGTAGAGAATAGTGTCATGGAAGCCAAGAGAAGGGAGGTTATGGAGAAGGATGAGATGATCAATAGTGTTAAAGTAGAATGGTCTGGTTAGAAATCATAGCACATGAGTATGAAGATAATTTGATTGTGAAATAGGAGGATGTAAAATTCAACATGGCAAAAACTTAACTCATCTTACCCACAAAATGTCTTCCTTTGCTTAAATTCTTTCTCTCTTTGATGGCACCAGCATCCTCAAAATTGTAATGTCAATTTTGACTCTTCCTTATCCTTATCTCCCATGTCAGTCCATTGCCAAGTCCCATAAATTCATCCTCCATGTAATTTTTCCAAGTACTCTTTATAGAAATAGACTTGTAAAGGAGAGGAAGGAAATTGAGGGAAAGCTTGAGGGAATGGTGTGGGCTAGGAAAATATTTTCTTTTAGGACAGCAGAGACCCAAACATATTTGTAGGCAAATGGAAAAAAGCATTAGTGAGGAAGATGCTGAAGATGAGAGACAGAGAAATAATTGATGGAGCAAAATTTTAGAACAGATAAAATAGAATAATTCCAGGTCCACATTATCCTCTGAGACTAGTAGGAAGGAGAGGGGTCTGGATTAAAATAGAGGGAAGTTTTAAGGTATAGGAGCTGAGAAATGAGGGAACTCATCATAATTTACTTGAATCTAATTAAAATAGGAATAAAAGGCAGCTAATGAGAGGTGAGCTTGGAAACAGACTTGGGGGCTTGAACAAAGAGTCATTGTTGGGGAATGTGAAAGGATAGTCAATCAGAGATGAATAAAAGAATTTTCATGAATTAGTGAGGGTCCAGGTGAGTTAGTTAGGATCCAGTCAACATGTTATCATGCCTTTCTTCAGCAGTTTTCTGTGACTTGGGAGCATAGAGTTACAAAATTAAAGCATCTCAGAGCTGGAAGGGACCTCAGAGACCATCTGGAGAGTGCAGATGATAGATATGATCCAGGTTTGAGGGATAACATGATGTAAGAATTAAAGGATAAAGCTGTGTGTGATTTTTGAGTTGAGAGAAATAAGTTGCTGAAACAGAAAAGGTAGGTAGAAGCCTACAAAAGGAAAAAAATGAAACCGGGGCATGTATAGTAGACTGGGGCACAGGGAGGGAAAATCATGATCAGGGCAAATAGCAGAGGCAGGAAGAATGAGATAATGGAGGAGGTAGAGAAACACGGTAATACTATCAGAGAAGAAAATTCCAGAAAACGCAATATTAGTTGTATAATAGTTTGAGGTGACAATGAGGTCTAAATTGGGGACTGTCCTTGTAGGTGGTTGAGAAATAGAAGCAGAAGCTATGGGAGTTGAGGATGTTGATACTGTGAGAAACCAGGGTTTTAGGTGGGTCACCAATGTGAAGATAAGATTTAATTCAAGTCTCTGAGAATGATATCAAGGATTAGAGGTAAAGAGAAAAACTGTCAGGTCTTATTCTTCGTATTTTTACAGAAATTAGCACAGGAGTGCAATAAATATTTGTTCAATAAGAGAATTAATGCAGTATCTATGGATGGAGATGTTACACAAAGAAGGTGGCAAACACTGAATGCATTATATTATATATTAGAACGTAAACATCCTGAAGGCAGGAACCATGTTTTGCCTTTCTTTCTTTCCCCAGTAGCTTAGCTTGTTGACTATCTGAGCTAACTTTCCATTCCATTACACGTCATCACTATTTTTAAGTACATGTTGAATTTTCCAGGTAAACTGCAAGTTTTTTGAGAGCAAGAATCATCTCTCAAGTATAGAGCATAACAACAAATTGATCATTTTACATATTACTATGCTAAAAATGCAACCAATAGAGTCCCAGAACAAAACTTAAATCAAATGCTGAGACCTTCAATTATGGCAATTTATTGGTAAGTAGTGAGATAGACAAAATAATATATTTGAGCACAATTCTAAGTTGCTGGAGACCAGAGAATTTCTTAAATTTATTTTTCTCATGTCTCTCTTCTCATCTAACCCAACGATTAATAAAAAACTAAAATAAAAAAAAAACACAGAGGTAGCCTAAATTGCAGAGTAATTTCAGGATTCCATCCAAAGCCATGAGTTCAAATCCTTGCCCTGACAATTACCAGCTATGTCACCTTGAGCAAGCTATTTAACCACTTTGAGCCTTGATATTCTTATATGGAAAAGTCCATCTCTAATGGCTCAGTGGATTCTGGATGAAATCCTGTGTTCCTACAGGTTATTACAGGGGAATACAAGCTTTGGCCCATTCTGACAAACAAGAAAGGTTTTGAATCCAGTCCCTGGGATGTCTGTCACCCAAAAATCAGCTCAGCTAAATCTGGAGGCTCTTATCATCAAGAGTTTGATTATCACTTAGTAACTTAAGAAAAATGTCCACTAAAACATGGAGGGTTTGCAGTCCATATTGGCAGGTAAAATCTTTCAAGTAAGTAAAACAGGAATAATACTTGTATTTTATACCTCAGACAGGACTGTTGTAAGGCTCAAATGATAAAATATAGATAAAGCTCTTATGACCATGAAGCCATGTAAATATTAATCAAAAGAATGTTTCAACTCCTGTTTGGTTGTAAGGGGCTCTTGAGAGCCTGATGAGCTTGGGAGTTGAGGCCCAAGGACAGTCCCATGGGAAAAAGGAATTATCTGGGGTTACACAGTCTGGCTCGGCTCCTCCTTGTCTCATAAGGCAGGCTGTGAACAGCACATGACCCCTTTCCAAATAAGCACTGGACACGAGTTGTCCATGAGCTGTGATGCATGGCCCTGGGCCTCCTGATAGGCTTAGAGGATCGTGCACGAGCTTGCTTGCACCCAGAAACGAAGGCTAGCACTGCATAAAAATCCTGCTTGCTGTAACAATAAACGGAGTTTCCTACCATCTTGCCTCCAGCCTCATTCATTGTCGGTGAGATTCTTCCCTCTTGCTGGTCAGGAGTGGGAGGTGGGTGGTAGAGACCCCCAACATTTGGTTTATTCTTTTTCATTAACCAGTTGGAGGTTCCCCAACTCTAATGCAGACAATTGAACCAGAGAGGAAGTAGCTGCTAAGAAAAGTGATAAAATTGATTTTTATTCACATGTAATGGGGGACTTGCCAGACCTCAGAATATATGCATGAGACTTTTCTTGCTGTGATCCCACACTGGGGTTTGGTGAGCCTGTTTCTGGATATATGTAATGATGTGTAGAATATGACCTGCAGGTATTCTGTAACTGTTTCCTGTCTGCTTGCTGCATGGTGAAAAAAAGCCTTTTAATTAACTAATGACCCAGAACAGAGTTACATATGAAAGGCTCCAGTGGACAAAGCTGATCTCTCTGTCTTGTATCTGTGGTAAGTTAGGTAAAAACTGTGGGTCTCTGGGTGGGGAGGGAGCCACAGGCTTTTTCTTCCCACTCTGCCTGCTATATAACCTTGAACGCATGCTTCTGTTGTGGCTTCTACCCTTGTTGTGTTTCTTCTTTCCTCCATTTAGGTAAAGGAGTAACACCACATAAAGCATGAAATTGTGCTTTGTAATCTTTGTAAAGCACAAAATTGTGACTTTGTAATCTTTGAAAGGCAGAAGTCCAGGATGAGGCATCCAATGAAAAATTTGCCAAAACAGACATAGCTGAGCAGAATGAGAAATCAGTGCAACTGACGATTGACCTGTGTGACCAAGCCCAGAAACAAATTGATTCCTCATCCAAGAAATGTGCCCTGCAGGGAACAGAGTGACTTGTTCAGTGGCTAGGTCACATTCAAAAGTGAAATTTGTAGGGCAAATATTTAATGATAACTGTTTTAAGTCTGAACACACTGTCCCCAGGGACCAAGATGGTAGAGGACAGGGTGTGCCCTGGTTCAGGTACAATTACTTTTACTTCTGTTTTTGCCATATCTTCTGAATAAGTATTCTTTTGTAATCTAATTGCTCTTAATTAGTTATTGATGACATCAAGGAGAAATCAACTGGTTAATTTTACTGGGGAGATACTAACCAGCATTGGCAAATTGTTTCACGGCACTGATTACTAGTGTTTAATTTTGGGGAATCACACTAGAATGGGAGGAGTGGTTTAAGCCAAAAGCATTAGAAGGAAGCCACTGCCTCTTAGGCATGCCTCTAGAACCTGAGAGAAAGCTGTAACTATCACTCTTTGGGGGCTGAACCTGCTAGTGGTGGTTTGGGTTGGAAGAGAAGCTTCAGAGTCTTGACATATGTAGCTACTCAGAAATGGAAAAGTCAAATAAAATAATTTTGAGAGAAGCTATATTGCAGAAAAAAGCATCAATTTTGTTTGGCTTAATTCTTTTGAGCAGAGCTGGCCCTGTTTAAAACTGTAAAGTTACGAAAATTAATCTTAAGAGTTCAATGTTCTCCATTCTTCTAGCCCTAACCTTTCCACCACCATGGCTCCTTCCTTTACACCTCAGGCAATATGATTTACTTAAGCCCTCTGTACTTCTCCTACATAAAACAAATTCACAGAAAAGAATATGATAAATTCATTCACCAAAAAATGCAAACTATACAACTGGAGAATTGTAGAGGTAGCAAGTATCTAGTTTTTTTCTTTGCCAATTGAATGCCTATGCTTTCTAACAAGGCTAGAAGAGTATCACCTCAGCCATGAATATTTCCTTGATCCCTCTGGCCCATAATGATTTTCTGTCTCAGATCTTATATAGCACCTAGTTTTGGGACTCTCTGATATAGCTAAAGTGATATATAAATATACATACACATATACATATATATACACATGTGTATATATATATATGTGTGTGTGTGTATATATGCACCCACATATGTATATATGTATGTCATATATACGAATTATATGCAACTAGGTGGTGCAGTAGATAAAGCCCTGGCCCTTCAGGAAGGCCTGAATTCAAATCCAGCCTTAGATAGCACTGTGATCCTAGGCAAGTAATTTATCTCTGTTTGCCTCAGTTTCCTCATTTGTAAAATGAGCTGGAGAAGGAAATGGCAAGCTGCTCCAGTATTTTGGCCAAGAAAATCCCAGAAAGTGTCATGAAGAGTAGGACATGACTGCAATAACTGAACAACAACAACAACAATGTGTTTCTATTTCTGTTTCACCTCACTGTCTAGTCTACAAACTCATCAATAGTGGAGACCATTGCTTAACTCAGTCGATAAACATTTATTGAGTGTTCAACACATGCAAGGTATTATGCTAAGGACTGGGCATACAAAGAGAGCCAAAAGAGGGTCCCTGCTCTTAAGGAGCTCACACTGTTAATGAGAAATAGTCATATAAACAACTAAGTATAAACAAACTATAAGATAAATTAAAAGATAGCTAATAAGATGGGATTTTGACTAGCACTTGGAGGAAGCCTGGGAAATGGAGAAGTGGAATAATTCAGGTATGAGATCATCACCTCATTGGCTTGCACCTAGATGGTGGTAGAGAGATGTGATGATAGATTGGATAAGGGGAGGGGACAGGGTGAGAGATAGTGAGAAGAGTTGAGGATGATACCCACCTTGCAAGCCTGGATGATTAAAAGGATGGTAAATAGTAATAGGAAAGTTTGGAAGGGGAAAGGTTTGAGGGAAAAGCTAATGAGTTCAATGTGGACTTGTTGAGTTTAAGATATCTAGTGGAATCCAATTTGAATTATTTGAAAGGAGGTTGGAAATTCAAAACTGAAGATTAGCAGAGAGGTTACAATTGGATAAATAGACTTGAAAATTATGAGAACCTTGAAATGATAATTGAATCCTTGGGAAGTGATGAAATCAATAAAGTGGAATAGTATAGAGGGAAAAGGGAATAGGGGTTAGGACAGAACCCTGGGGCACACTCTGGGTTAGTGGGTGTGATCTGGGTGAAGAATTAGTAAAGGAAACAGAAGGAGTGGTCAGACGGGTGAGAAGAGAACCAGGAGAGAAAGTAGTAGTATCATGAAAATGCAGAGGAAAGAGATTATCAAGAAGAGGGTGATTGACAATATTGAAGGCTACAGAAAGGTAAAATTTTGTTGTCTTGGTGACTAGCACTGTGCTTTTCATGTGGTTGATAGCTAAAATGTTGAAAAGTAGATTCTTTTCAAGGTGAAATAATCAGATTTGGAAAACTATGTATATATGTATACGTGGTGTTTATATACATATATATGTAGGGATGTATACAGTGTAGACACACACACACACAGCTAAAACAATATAAATAGAAAGAACAGTAATAACAACAACAAAAACCCTGAACATTTTAAAATAATAATGACTAAGCTCAGTCTTGAATAAGAGACATGACAGTGCAAACTGTCCCCCCAAATGGTAGAGGTGAGAGCCTATGGGTGTGCAACAGTACATATGAGACATGCAATAGTTTTGTTGAATTAGTGTTTTCACCCTTTAAAAATTCTTTGTTATAAGGGATGGCTGACTTCATATGGACAGGAAAAGGGGGAAAATTGGGAAATGAAGGTGATGTAAAAACCAAATATGTTGATATAGTTTTTAGAAAAGAAAAAGTCTTGTTGAATGAATGAATAAATAAAAGAATGAATACTTTAAGTACTCCTCTACAGCAGCTCTGAATGATAGGTCTTTTTTCTTGACTGGAACACTTGCAAAAATCAGGATGTCACTATCACTTAGCAAAGAATTCAATTTATTGAATAGCTTTAATTATTCAAAATGTCTTCCTTATGCCGAGGTAAAAACCTTCCTCCTTGTAGCTTCCACCCATTGGCTGTAATTCTGCCCTCTAGTTACACAGACTAATTCTTAGGACCAAAACATCGACTGAATAAGTACATTGGGAGTAGGTTTGACTAGAGAGCAGTACCTATGAAACAGGATGTGCCATATGGTAGCCTGAGGAACTCGTCTGATCTTTGCTGCAATACTTTCCAAGACCGTGGTCTATTGTCTCGGTGGGTAACTATACTACTGTGTATTGTATTATTTCTATTTTGCAATGGTCCCCACTATCCTTCTTTCTAACTTTCCGATTTTTATTGAGGGCATCACCGTACTTCTAGATCCTCAAGTCTGTAATATCACAGTCATTTTCAACTTTCCATCCTTCCTATATCCTATCAGTTGTCAAGATCTGTTGATTCAACCTCTGCAACATCTTTATCATCTACCCCTTTCCTTCAACCAACTTAGCCACCACCTTAGTTCAGTCAATCAGTCAACAAGCACCACTTCCAAAGAGGTCTATCCAGATTCTCCCAATTTCTAGTGTCTTCTTTTTGTATTTACTTACACATACACATTTATAGATACACACATACATAGATATATGTACATGTATGTAGACATATACATACGTACATAAAATACCTCATATATATTTGCTTAACTTTTATTACTTTATTTTAATTATATGTTGTTTTTATTCCCATGAGAATATAAGTATCCTGAGCACAGGAACCAGTTCATTTTTGTCTTTGTGCAACAGATGGAGTGCTGTGCCTGGACTCAGGGAGACCTGAGTTCAAATCTGGCCTTAAACACTCACTAGCTCTGCAACCTTCCTGGCTCAGTTCCTCATCTATAAAATAGGGATGAAAACAGCACCTTACCCCTACCTTTCAGTGTTGTGAGGATTAAATGAAATAATATACATGAAGCATTTAATACAACATGCTTAATAAATGCTCATGCCTTGCCTTTTTACCCTGGCATCTGATGCTTCGCCCAATGAATGAGAGTTGCTTGACTGATAAATTCAATGTGCTGCAACTAACCTGGTTACCCTCTGAATTCAGCTACACTAGTCTTCAAATGTGTAAGGAATTAAGTAGTCCCCTAGATCAGTTAAATAAAGAAGCCTTGGAGAAGTTCAAACACCCTTGACAGGGAAGATGATCATCAGCTTACTGTCAGACCAGCAGCAAGGCCCCAAGCCCCACTCCCTACTGACAGGGAATTTGAATATTAACTAGTCTCTAATTCCCATGGAGTTTCTCTTCCTTTCGTAGCATGAATCAGCACCAGTCCTCAAGTCCAGGTTCCTCTGCATTCCCATCTCCTAATTCCTGGCCTTGCTTTGTTGTTGTCATTTGCTCAGTTATGTCCAACTCTTCATGATCCCATTGACCACAGCATGCCAGGTCCTTCTATCACTCATTATCTCCTGATGTCTGTCCAGGCTCATGTTCTTTGTTTCCATAACAATTTTTATCCATCTTATCTTCTGCCATCCCCTTCTCCTTTTGTCTTTAATCACTCCCAACATCAGGGTCTTTTACAATGAATCCTATGCTCTCATTATGTGGTCAAAGTATTTAAGGTTTGGCTTTAATATTTGTCCCTCCAGAGGTTTTACTAGATGCAAATAGGAATCCTGTAAAAACTCACCAGACTTTACTGGTTTCCGAGAAGGTATCCCATTCCCTCCAGAGTCCTAGATAGGTGTCCTATTTGTCTTGGGGCCACCTAGACCTGCCGTCACCATTTTCCTTGACTATTCTTTGTTTTGTGACTATTTCTCCTCAATAAAACTGGTTTGCTTTACTGTCTTGTTTTAAGCTCCATTTTTCCTTTTACTGGGCTGTTGGTATTCTGAATATCCCCATGTCAATATTAAGACACAATGCTGGTCTATTATCGGTCCTATTCTTAAAGACTTTCCAGCTTGATAAAAACCTGATAAAGCCTGGAGTTGACTGGCAACAGCTTCAAGAATCCTCCATAAGGCATTAGAGTAGGACTCAAGTATAGGTAATGGGATCTTGGACTGTGTTAACAGAAGTCAAGTGTCTAAAGCAGGGGAGACAATAATCATTGTATTCTCTGTCTTTATCAAACCTTATCTAAGTTATTGTGTCAGATTCTGGATGCCACATTTAAAAATCTGCAGTATATTTTAGTAGAGGACAAATCCTTATGGCATAGTAATGAACATGTAAGGATGAGATTTCAGTCATCAATAGTAGAATGGAGGTCAACTTTATGGGACTAAGAGCTATCTTTTACTGGTGCTATTGTAGTCACTTCACAAAGGCAGATTGGCACCCTCATTAAAACGTAAATTTTCTGAAGACAGGAACCATGTGTGTGTCTTTCTTTGTGTCCCTAGCACTTAGCATACTTCTTGGAACATAGTGCTTAATATATGCTCCTTGATGATGATAACAATGATGATGGTGGTTCCTCCTCTAATCTTCCTCCTATAGATTCTACAGGGCTCTGAAGTAGTCAAAAATAATAAATAAATAGATAGATAGATAGATAGATAGATAGATAGATAGATAGATAGATAAATATATAAATAAACAAACAGATAGATGAATGAATGAATAAAAAGCCTCCCCAAATAGAACTTAGTGAATCATTGGATCAATGCTTTACCTGAAGATATAATTGTTTTAGTACTCCTGCAACCTTTATTTTTAATCAGATTCTTCCTTTTTCTTTATTAATTTAGCATTATGAAGTCATTGGCCTATGCCACTATTCTGTTCTATTGATATTATTAACTAATGGAATATATATTTGTCCTAGTCTATTTTGGAAAATGTCTTCTGCATACCATTAGTGACTATGCAAATATGAAAATTATAATGGATTACTTGACTGTAGCCTGACTTCTTGGAATATTTACCCTGAAAGTTCTTTAAACAATTTTCTGATTTTTCATGATAGTTAATAAAAAGTTAATTCATTGTTGTTTTATGGGAAAGGAAACTTGTTTACAGTTATTACTAAAAATAACCATAGAAAAAAAGATAAAAGTATCCACTTAATGCAATTTTCATCTTATTCTTAATCACTCATTCATGATCAGGTCACGGAGAGGGAGATTGTTGCCCAAAGGCAACTGGGTCATCAGCAAAACCAGCACCAGAACATAATAGTTTTCTAACTTGACTGGATACTATCCCAAAACACATGTAGCTTGCAAGGCTCTGCAACTGGACACAGTAAGAGTGGAGGGTTGCCCTGAGAAATGACCATGGTAGTCAGAATGTCCTGTGGTGGAGACCTTAGAAATGCTTAACAGCTATAGCGAGCAGCAAATTAGTAGACTGATGAACACTCAATCGGAATACCTCAGGTCCAGGGGTTCTGATATTCTTAATCCTTTGTCTGAAGACACCAGAAAGGGTCTCAAAGATACAATGCTCTCAGCCTCAAAGATCTGCTAGATAACAGGGGACAGGGTGGCTAAACTAAGAGATGAAAGGAAAACAGGTGACCCAGTGTGAGACCAAGCAAGGACAATGGCACACTCAAAAGTGCAGTTGTGGTTTGATTCTGGCCCCAAGGCAAAGCTGTGTTTAAGAAACTAAAGCTAAAGAGATGAGTAAATCAAAGAAAACACTAGACAGTATTTAGAGATCCACAAAAAGATGAAACTGCATAAAAATAGCAAAGCAGAGACTCAAAGGGAAAACTGAATGTTCTATAAGGACTACATGAAGACCTAGGATAAATTAAGTAAGAGATTTTTTAAAAAATTAAATGAAAGCTCTGGAGGAATTCCTGGAAGGATAATGAACAGCTAAAAGGAGAAAATAGTAAGTCTTACCCAAGGAACAGTCCCCTTGTAAACCAGATAAAATAGAAAATAATAGTTAATAAGGATACATAGAACATAAATTTAAAAAAATGTGTGAGTGTGGGTCAGTCATGCGAGACATTCACTGATTTTCCTTTCTTGGGCTATTCTTGATTTCTTCTGGTCTTCAAAACCATGTTTTCCCACCCTCTAATGCTGACTGATCCTGAAACTTTCCTTAGTACCTGGGGCTTCCTTCCCTGGAACAGTTTATTACCCCTGTGGCCCACTTCCTGTGGAATTTTCCTTGGCAAGGGCTGCCCCACTTCTTCCATTGGTTAGTTCCTCCTGGAGCTCCCTTTTGAGCAGAGTCTAAGGTTGTCATATTTTCATTTTCCTGACTGTGCTGTTCCTGACTTCCTCTGGACTTCAAAACCATGCCCTCATGTCAGAAACCTTGATTTTGCTCCCCTTCTGTCCTGTCTTCCTCCATCCAAATGTAAGCTCCTTCAGAGTAAGGTCTTTACAGTGTTTATCACAAGGCCTAGCACATAGTAAGAATTTTATAAATGCTTAGTTCATTCCTTCCTTCTCGATCAAGTGTACAATATCTGACAAACAGAAGGAGATTCTTGTCATTCTCTGTTTTGTTTTCATCAAGTTAAAGTCTATAGGTTTCATGCATTTTTGTTTTTAAACTCATCCCCTATTCGGTCAAAAAAATCTAAAATGAAATAAAATCAGGTTTGTGAACGGAGACTGTTGTATCTCAGGGTTAGGTCTTAAATTCCCCAAAGAAAGCAGACACTGAGACTTTTTAAAAATTTGAACTGGTACAACAAAGTCAACAATATGGGGAGCAAATTAAAAATGAAAATAAAAGAGGCAGTCATGGCAGGAAACAGTTAACAATATAAAGTTCTGCCAGGGACAAAAAAGGAATTCTATAGAGCTTCAAGGAAAAACTTATTTCCAAAAGTGCTTGGTAAGTCAAGGGTCTTTTTATCCAGTCACAAAGGTCAGGGAACTACCAGATCAACAGACTAAACACTGTAGCCGTATAGACCAAGTATGAGCTTGAGCTAGATGCCAACTTTCAACTCTTAGTCTTGGATTAGGAAATCCTATTGATCTCAAAAGGAATAGGATTTCATAACAAAACATAAGAAATTTTAACATTCTTTTACTCTATATATTCTAGTTTTTGACTTGTGGGCTATTTCTACTTTGTTTCATTTTGTGCACATATGTGTGTTTTGTTTTCCATCTTTAGCATGATCCTGTCAGAAAAGATGGTTGTATCCCAAAGCAATTATTTCATTTCACTCTCCATGCTGAAGCTAACACGGAGCTTGGAAATCCTGCCCTTGTAGGCTTCCATGACCAGCATCTCACCCTTGTTAAAAATTTTGCAACAGAATTAAAGAACTCTTTCTCCATCTGCTGCTTGGTTTTCCCACTGATGAATGTTAGTTTCAGGGTGTACTTGTCATAAAATGTTTAAGGGTGGAAGTGACTTGCCAAATGTTATCAAGGTCCATTACAGATGGATCTTTTTTATGTGCTATGAGAAAAATACTTTTCCCATCATAATAAAACAGGATATGACAAAGAAGGCAAGGACCCTTGGACAGTAAAAAAAATGCAGGTAATCTAAGATCAAAAGCACCGTGACAAAGAAAGAAGAGATAATATATATGAGAAAGCAGTCATTAGTCAGATCAAAATTCACCATGTAATTATAGTTTTGCAGAAGCACATTTTTTTTGGCAGAATCACCCAAAGAATTTTCTACTGATAATCGCTCCTTCCAGTCAGGATTTACAAGTTCCTTATTCTCAAACTTCCACTTCTTCCAACAACCAACACTTGATGCTGTTGAGTTAACCCATGGGCTAAAAATAGCAATTGCCATGATCACCATTTTGTCTCTCTCCTTGTCCTGTCAATTTAATCCTTCCCCAAGTTCTGCCCTTAAAATATTTAAAGATAGCCGTAATGATCCCAAATTTTCTCTCCTCTAGGCTAACCATCCCTACTTTCTTTAACTGATTAATAGTAATGGGAATTATTAATTTGTTTTGCCACCTACCTCACCAGGTCATCGAGAAGAAAATATCTTGTAAATCTTTAGGTGATATTTAAATGTAGGTTTTTATTATTGTTAGCTGTGTGGCCTTGAGCAAGAGAGGTATACTTTTACTCTTTAACTCCCAGGAATGTTATGAGAAAGGTTCTCCTCAAACCTGTATAAGTGCAATATTAATATTCTTATTTGTTGTTTTGATTTCAATTCAACAATTCAATACAAGAAGTATTTATTAAGCACCTACTATGTGCCAGGCACTTGCTAAGAAGTTGGGAATACAAAGAAGACAAAGAAAAACTTCTGCCCTTGAGGAACTTACAGTCTAATGAATGAAAATAAGACATAAAAGGAAGCTGGAAAAGAGGAGGAAAGGAAGCAACTTTGTAGAATTTAGAATCCAGTGAGAGGAGAGATAGTTAAGGTGGTGACTGTAGTACTTATAGAGATTCACATCTTTTGCCTCATTTGTAAAATTTCATTAGACTGTTTATCTAATTCTTCTCACAACACTCCAGTCCATACCAAATCATGCCACATTTGATTCCCAATAATTCTTTTTGTAGCATTTGTTCAGGAACAAACTTTTCTGACTTCCCTTTTATGAATTGTTCTCTAGTGGAATTTACATCTTGAATCTCAGCCACCCTGGCCACAATGCTTCACTAAAGTGAAAGGCTGATACCCCTACCAAGAGACCTAAAACATTAGCAGGGCTGCCTTCTAATGAGCAGGAGCTAATTTTTAAAATTTTTTCCTCATCTCACTTCCAACAGATTCTGCATCTGGCCAATGGAACTAAGGGACATACCCAACAGATCGCATGCCATTTCCCTAGTATTAACCTGGGCTTAATTCATACTAATCCAAAGGGACACCAAAGTACCACTTGTGATACAGGAGTTCAAAGAAAGAAGCAGACAAAGCCAGGCTGATCAGTCTAATCTTTATTAGGAGATTTACTTACTGAAATCTTAATAATATCACCTTGCAAGGGACAGCAAGCACTGGAGGTATAAGTCCATACGGGAGCTTTGTCCTTAAGTGGTTTATGTGTTTCAGTGAAATTGTTGAAGGAGGGAGTGGGCTAAATCATACAAGATGTGGTTGAAGTAGCAGGATGTGTAAATGTTCAACTAAGATGGAGTTAATTGACTACTAGCTACACATCATTCTTTACCTAGCAAGAATTATGAGTTTATTGCTCTTAACTACAACCATAATGTGCTTAACCCATAAGACTCTTAACTGTAACTATGTTCTGTTTTATCCACACAGGAGATACCTGTACAGGGACTTCATCTTCCATGAAGTTCAAACCATGCAGAAAGTAGCTGGAAAGTTCAAATTCCAGGACTTGTACTGTTAATGTGATTAAAGATCTTCCCTACCCATTCAATAGGGCCTTTATTTACACCCTTTGCTTACTAGGTTTGAGGCCCCAGGCCCACACCTTTGTGCTAGTTAGGTCACCGGAAGTGTGAAACTCTCAGGGCCTTACAGAGAGATGCTAAGACCAGAGCCAATTGCATGTGCTTAGAGTTCTAGCCAATCAAATGCCTGCTAGGACTATAGATAAAGAAAGTCCAGAGTATGAGAAAAGCAGAACTGAAAGAAGCAGAACTGAGAGCAGCAAATGAGAAGGAGAATTGAGATGCTGACATCAAGAAGACATTGAGGCAGTCAGCTTCAAGAGAGAGACTGCATAGTGGAGAGTGCAGACAAGAGAGATGCAGAGATCAAAGAGCTGAGAATCCACAACATCAAGAGATTGGAGAACTGAAAATCCAGAGAATCCAGGAGACTGCAAGGACTCTGAGAACTGGAAGGGCTTTCAGAACTGTGGGAGAGGATGCAGGCAAGCAGACAGGATTCGTGAGTGATGGTTTATGGGGACGCTGTAGCAGGGGTGGGAAGGTTATAGAATGACAGTTCCTTGCTATAATACTGTGTCACAATTTCCTTGTTGCTACATTGAAGTGGGTTTACTGGTTTTGGAATATAATTACTGCTATATCAAAGTGGAGTCATTGGTCTTGGGATTTGATCCGCCGGTGTCTAAATAAATGTTATACTCCATCTGCCTTCTACCTAGAGAGTTTTTCATACTTTGCGATTCCAAATCATACAGGCATGTTCATGGTCATCCTCAAGGTCATGAATATTGCCTTATTGATACAGGACTTTATTTTTCTTTTTAAAATTTCTTTGTATTTATTTAATATTTTTAGTTTTCAGCATTGATTTTCACAAGAGTTTGAATTACAAATTTTCTCCCCATTTCTACCCTCCCCCCACTCCAAGATGGCATATATTCTGGTTGCCCCATTCCCCAGTTAGCCCTTCCTTCTGTCACCCCAGTCCTCCCCGCCCATCCCCTTTTCCCTTACTTTCTTCTGGGCAAGATAGATTTCTATGTCCCGTTGCTCATATATCTTATTTCCTACTTGCATGCAAAAACTTGTTTTTGAACATCTTTTTTTTTTAAAACTTTGAGTTCCAAATTCTCTCCCCTCTTCCCTCCCCACCCACCCTCCCTAAGAAGGCAATTCCACATAGGCCACATGCGTATCATTGTGTAAAACCCTTCTACAATACTAATGTTGTGAAAGACTAACTATATTTTGCTCCTTCCTATCCTATCCCCTTTATTCAGTTTTCTTCCTTGACCCTCTCCCTTTTCAAGAGTGTTTGTTTTTGATTACTTCCTCCCCCTATCTGCCCTCCCTTCTATTGTCCCCCTTTTTTATCTACTTCCTCCTTCTTTCCTGTGGGGTAAGATACCCAATTAAGTGTGCATGTTATTCCCTCCTCAGGTCAAATCTGATGACATCGAGATTCATTCATTCCCCCTTGCCTGCCCCTTCTTCCCTTCCAATGACTGCTTTTTCTTCCCACTTCTATGTGAGATAATTTATCCCATTCTATCTCTCCATTTCTCCTTCTCTCAATATATTCTTCTCTCATCCCTTAATTTGATTTTATTTTTTTATATATCATCCCTTCATATTCAACTCGCCCTGTGCCCTCCATCTCTCTGTATATGTATATTCCCTTCAGCTACCCTAATACTGAGGTCTCATGAATTATACACATCATCTTTCCATGTAGGAATATAAACAAAACAGTTCAACTTTAATAAGTACCTTATGATTTCTCTTTCTTGATTACCTTTTGAAGTTTTCTTGATTCTTGTGTTTGAAAGTCAAATTTTCTATTCAGCTCTGGTCTTTTCACTGAGAAAGCTTGAAAGTCCTCTATTTTAT
>CM053622.1:86381257-86393844 GCA_028646595.1 Phalanger gymnotis
TTTAATCTTAGCTCCATTGACCTCTGGAATATCGTATTCCAAGCCTTTCAATCTCTTAATGTAGAAGCAGCTAGATCTTGTGTTATTCTGATTATGTTTCCACAGTACTCAAATTGTTTCTTTCTGGCTGCTTGCAGTATTTTCTCCTTGATCTGGGAGCTCTGGAATTTGGCAACAATGTTCCTAGGAGTTTTCTTTTTGGAATCTTTTTCAGGAGGCGATCAGTGGATTCTTTCAATTTCTATTTTGCCCTGTGGCTCTAGAACATCAGGGCAGTTCTCCTTGATAATTTCTTGAAAGATGGTATCTAGGTTGTTTTTTTCATCATGGCTTTCAGGTAGTCCAATAATTTTTAAGTCATCTCTCCTGGATCTATTTTCCAGGTCAGTGATTTTTCCAATAAGATATTTCACATTGTCTTCCATTTTTTCATTCCTTTTTTTCTGTTTTATAATATCTTGATTTCTCATAAAGTCACTAGCTTCCATTTGCTCCAATCTAATTTTAAGGTAGTATTTTCTACAGTGGTCTTTTGGACCTCCTTTTCCATTTGGCTAATTCTGCCTTTCAAGGCACTCTTCTCATTGGCTTTTTGGAGGTCTTTTACCATTTGAGTTAGTCTATTTTTAAGGTGTTATTTTCTTAAGTATTTTTGGGGAGATGTCCCTTAGCAAGTCATTGACTTGTTTTTCATGGTTTTCTAGCATCACTCTCACTTCTCTTCCCAATTTTTCCTCTACTTCTCTACCTTGCTTTTCCAAATCCTTTTTGAGCTCTTCCATGGCCTGAGAGTAGTTCATGTTTTTCTTAGAGGCTTTTGAAATAGGCTCTTTGACAGAGGACTTTCAAGCTTTCTCAATGAAAAGACCAGAGAAGCATGAAAAGAAGTCAGGCTAGAACAAGACTTTTGCTTTCTCCAAAAGGGGAAGATCGAACCTAAGCCATGGAAAGTGTGGCTGGATCTTTCCGTTTGTTCTATTTATGGACCCTTCTTTGTGTATATCTCCTCTAATAATCTCGATGAGATTATTGACAGCAGAGACTCAGTTTTTTTTTCCTACCTGTATTTCTAGCACTCAGAAAAAAGCTTGGTATGTCTAAGAGCTTAATAAATAATTTTTGATTCATCAAAAATGATATTTGTGGTTCAATGTTATGTCATGGCATTTGTGGGTAACAATATTATCTAGAAGGATATTCCACTTCTAGTAGTTTATTTGTTGGATTTTAAAGGTTATTTTAGGGTTTGCATTTATGACATTGGTATTTCTTTTCTGTTATTTTGTATATGATATCAGGCTTCTGATATATAATTCTAGCTTCCTGCTTTCATCATTCTAGAGTCTAAATTTTTTGACCCTTAATAAATAATGTACTCTATAGCTGCCTACCACTTTTTTGCAAAATTTATATCAATGTTTCTATAATTTTAAGCAGCAGTGCCCTGATCCTGAATTTGTCATAAACAGCTCCATTTCTATAAACAAATATGACTGACTCAGCTCTTTGTTTCTTTGTTGACATATTAATATTATTAGTGTTCATGTGATTGTTATCCATGTTGTGATTTTTGATTATACTTATTGATCTTATTTGTTCATAGGCTCCAAATGGAGATAAAATGCCTTTGTTTACATTTGGCAGTTCTAAGGTTATAATTCTATTGTCAGTCTTTACAATTGCTTTGCACATGAGGATCATTTGTTTGAAAATTTTTACTGTAAATTTTTAACATCTGTATTGACTATTCTGAGTACATCTATCAATATTATTTCTCCTTTTAGACAAGTAAGAGATTATTTTTTTCTATAGCTGTTTTTGGGTGATGAGCACCATGTTTCATTAAAATTTTATAGATTTTGGGGGGTTACTTCTAGCTATGTTCTTATCTATTTTACTGTTTCAAAAGAATGACAGAAAAAGAAAACCATTTAAACTTGTATTATGCACATACTTTTCCCACTAAGTTTTGACTTCAGGATGCTTTTCTGTTTCCTAACATGCATGACTTCAGCTTCCTCCTTGATAGCTTTATGCTCTCTATCTTGTTTATCTAGAGAAAACTAAGATATTTGTAATTAAGTCTGTATCCACGGGTTCAGTTTGATCTCCAGATTTAAACTTGAAGCCTTCATTCTGTATTTTCTCTTGGTATACATTAAAAATTTATCACTTACTGAATTCAAATGACATTTTAATATCATTAGAGAAAGTTTCCATGAAATGAACTAGCTGCTTAATATAGTTTTCAATGGAGCCACACGAATGATGTCATTCATATACAATAAGTAATTAATGCAATGCTTGGGTATGACTCTGTTTTTCACATAAAACTATACTCAGTTCTTTTTAGAAGCTATGATAATAGATTCAAAGATGTCATCTTCATATCAGTTGATCTTGACATAATTGTATTGGTGATACAATTTAAAGGGAGTACAGTTTTCTACATGGACTTCAAATGCTGCAGCATTCTCACTATGCTTGTATCTATTTTTGTATTTTTGTTAGTACAAGAGTGAGTAAGCTATGAATGTGGAACTGAGGTAAAGACTTAGTGATAGTCTATAAAGATAAAGTAAACATTAAAATGCTTTCAGGAGTTTTATGCAATAATTTCAAATTCAATGAGTTGTTCTTTATACTCTTAAAATTTTTTCGATCCATCTTTTTTGCTCCTCATGCAATATATTTTTTCTGATCTCTTCAAAGATTTTTGAGAGCTTTGCACTATGAATCTTTCATAAAGTACATAAACATACAATTAGCCTATATTTGGATGGTTTGCTGGTGTTCTCTTTTGGTAATAGATATAAGTGATACCTTCCGTTAAGAAAGATGGGACCAAGCTTGCATCATAGAGAAAGATGATAATATGCTTTGCTTGCAGTTCATGTGCAACTATGAAGCATTTGAGTTTATAGTTGTATATCTTTTCCAGATCTCTTTATTTTCATTTTTTTCAAAGAAAGTATAGTTTCAGTCCACGTCCTTGATATCAGTCTGTCAGTAAGCATTTATTAACCACCTATGATATTTCAGTCACTGTGCTAAGTGCTGGGGACACAAAGCAAAAGACAGCATCTGCCCTCAAGGAGCAAATAACTTCATACTAATAAGCTACATAAGCTTTCTGTTTCAAGTTTGATCCACCTGAGCTTTCTCTGTATTTTACTTATTTGAACTATACAAATGACCAAAAATTTCCCATGTCCTCTTTCCTCAAATGTCCTTTTTCTCTTCTACTTTCTTTGTTCCTCAAGCCTCTTTAGAGTATAGTTTTTGTTTAATATTTAAATATTTATTTTATTCTTTGCTTTGACTACTTGTATCACTTTAACCTTTAGGTTTTAGTTTTCAGTTGCTGATAAAAAGTATCAGAATTTCTGGTCAGCTTTTGTTTCTGGATTCTATTCAATATGTTTCTTTTTTTCTTACCTTTTATCATGGGATATAGGTTTAAGTTTTCTATTTTGTTTTTTGCTACATATTGATGCGATCTGCCAATGTTCTATGCATTTGTAATGGACGGTCATAGCAAATAATCAACTTTTTTTAAAAAATTACTGATCAACTTGACAGAGAAGTGAATGGAATTCTTTTGTGTTCAGGTACCACAAGAAGGAGAGATACATTAGAACAAATCAGAAACATTAATACCCCATCTCCTGGAAATGTTTTGGTTCATATGATGCTGACAATTAAGATGACAAGCCAAAAATATTCATGAAATAGACTGAAGACCTGAATGTTTTTTATTGGATGGGTGGTTGTTATCCTTTTTTTCTCAAAGAGGACCAAAATGACATCACTATTTTGGAGTCAAGGTACAATGTGTCTGACTATGGCTGATCAGACCAATATGAGCTTGGAAGGCCTTCCCCCAAGTTGTGCACAAGTAGTCCATATGAACATATGGAGGAGAGATCTCCCTAAATTTGCATATTTCACATTTCTTTTGAGTGATTACAATTGTGCTTTGCTCATAGAGTACAGTGCCTTCTTTGATGCAGGCATGCCGTGTTGTGAAGTCTTTTGCCAATGTCTCCTATGTCAAGCCATTGACTCCAAAGTTTTTCAGGGAGATCTTGAGAGTGGCCTTGTATTGCTTCTTCTGACCTACATGGGAGCACTTGTCTTGTGGAAGTTCTCCATAAAATACTCTTTTAGGCATTTGAACAATGTGGCCAGCCCATCAGAGTTGTGCTCCCTGCAGTGGAGTTTGAATTCTTGTCTGTTTAGGACTTGCCTAGAGAAAACTAAAATATTTGTGATTAGTAAGGACCTCATTGTCTAGCACCTTATATTGACAGGTGATCTTTAGAATTTTCCTAAGACAATTCAAAGGGAAGTGATTCAATTTCCTGGCATGGCATTGGTAGACTGTCCAGGTTTCCCAGGCATACCACAATGAGAACAGCACAATGACTCTGGAGACCTTCAGTTTGGTAGGCAGTCCAATACTTCTTCATTCCCACACTTTCCTTCAGAGCTTCCCAAACTGAGCTAGCTATGGCAATGTGTGTTTCCAGCTCATCATCTATGTGTACATCCCTGGAACATATATGCCAAGGTAAGTGTACTTATCCACAGCATTCAAAATTTCTCTATTTGCTGTAACTGATGGTTCCATGTATGGATGGAGTGGTGCTGGCTGGTGGAGAACCTGTGTTTTCTTGGTGTTAATTGTTTGGACCAAAATTAGCACAGGAAGCAGAGAATTGATTCATATTTTGTTGCATCTCAGCCTCAGAGGCTGAATTAAGTGTACAGTGCATGAAAGCTTTTGTATTACACACCAGTACTACACACATCATAATAAAATTAGAAATACTTATAATCAAGGGTTTCATACTATTTTTTGTCAAGAATATTTTCAGCTCCAAGTTATACAGCAATGTATTACAAATTAACATAATCTTAAGAAAAAAAGTTCATTTCTAAACCTTGATTAGGGAAATATAATAGTAATGATGGCTTTAAGTAGGATCAACCTACAATCTACTTCTTTCTTTTCTGTTTCTTTGATTCATAGGAATAGTTTTGTTATATTGGTTGAGGCAGTACTGCCAGAGTCCAATTAGTTGGTTTTTCAGACTTCCTGCCAGGCCTTCACAGCCACCATAGAGGTCTCAGAGCACACAGAATTTCCTTTGTAGATCACTGTGATTGGTATTCTCTTACTTTTCTGTTGCCCCTTCTCCCCACACAACATGGATGATGGATTGAGCTCTGAGGGAATCTAATTATTTAATAAACAAAATATTATTTATTAAACTATAATATGTTTGATAATATGCTAAAATAAAATATTAAAGCATTATTGATTATAATGATGATTTTGTTTTACCATTTTTATCATAGTGTGAATAAGTTTATTACAAAAGATGGGGGGCATGAGTATCAAAAAAAACAACTCTTTAAAATATATAGTATTTGAAAATATTATTCTTGAGGATGCATGTAAGTTGGATTTGAGTTTTGAACCTCAAAACAAATGAATTGTTCTTTTTACCTTTCTTCTTTAAGGTGCTTTATGATGCTCAAAGAATCCCCTGTGCATTATCCTTTTTCATCAGACCTTTATTCTTTCATGGATTTATAGCCTTAAAGATGAATATAACAAAAGACAATAAATGCTGCAATGGGGCAGGCCTTTTGTCCATCCAGCCTAATGTTCAGTTTCTGGCAGGGGTGATAAAGAGATGTGCTGTGGAAAAGGATAATTGCTCTGCTGAACACCATCTTCAAAGATTAGGGATGTATGACACCCCCACCCCCACCCCTCCCTAATACACATGCAACACACACACACACACACACACACACACACACACACACAACCTCTAGCCCCACTTCCAGATAGTCCCTACTTCCTTTTTCTCAGCTAGCAAGAGTAGCTTTTAAGCCTGGGCTTTGTCATGCCAGTCTCTGCAACTTTTTCTTCTTCTCCCCCCCAGCCCCCACCCATATTCCAGAAGATATATTTGTCTTACTTCGAAAGTACCAAAACTTCATTGCTATCAGGCAGAAGAAAAAGCACAAGTTCAGCTGATTTGCCATCTCTCTCTCTCGGAACCTGGCCCAGTTCAGATCTGGTTTGCCAAGCAACGGCAATAACCTCCTACTGCTAGTGGTCGAGCTTACCAGCGCTTCCTCACCCCCTGCTGCATTCAATCAGTACCTTTCTCTCCTGCAGAAGAAAGATGCTCTGTATGGCCCCATTATAGCTGGGGCTGGGGCAAAATTCAATGAACTTCATACCTGTGCTGCAAATAATTGGCCCAAAGAAATTGCATGAGCTTTGAAAGGGCCACAAAGAGATTTGGGCAATTTTAGGCTGTGTTGAGCGATTTGGGACTTGGATAATTTAATAAAGTGCTTGGAAATAATGCAGGAACTCAAAGATGCTTTTGGCTCACTGCCTTCCTCTCATCCCTCCCTCCCCCAATACCAATAATGCAGTTAAGCTGCTGTATTTGCCTCAGGAAAATAGCAGTGATATCCTCATTATCTTATTTTCCTATCCAAGGAGTTATTTGGGTGAATATCATGGCATGTCTTTCCCCCAGAGCCTCGAGGAAAATTTAAATAAAATGGCTGCCTTTATTATAAATTTCCATTGAGCACCCAATTTGGCAAGAAGTCTGCTGACCCCAGTTTTGATTTCAGATTGTGTGTTTTCAAGTTTGCATTCCTGGATGTCTCCTGACACATCATTTCCATTCCTTCCTTTCTGAGTTGGTTTGTGTGAGAGAAAAAGAGGCAGAGACAGAAGGAAGACACAGCAGGAGCCTCACAGCTCCTTGCTACTAATCAAAGTCCCCAGAAAATCTTTTCACATTTGTCAACTGTAAGTGAAAAGGGTGGTGGAGGGGGTGTTGATAGGAAGAAAGAAAGGAGGATTTGGGAAATATAATAAGGAAAAGGAAACAAAAATTAGCCCAGGGTCCTTTTGTATACACAGGTGACAGATATCCCTAGAGGACTAGCTTTAAATTTTTATTTCAAATAGAAATTACATTTTGCCATTCTTTTACGGCATTTTTCCAACCAATTATATTGTAAATAACCATCTTTTCTACTTCATTAACATCACACTGGGATATGATGGTTTTCATTGTTCATACTTACTAATTTGGATCACAGTTTATGTTGCTCTCTTGGCTCAGAGCAGTAAAGCAGAGCATGGTCTACTGGTTACAGAAGTACCATGGGACATGGGCTTCCTGAAATGAATCTTGAGCCCTCCAATGGACTTGCCAGTTTGACTCTATGGCAGTCACTTAACCTCGATGATGTTGAAGCTAAGACATTGACCATATATAACTGTTGACTCAGTTTCTACTCAGACCTTTGCTTTAGACTGACTACATGAATACTACCTGAATACATAATAGCTCTCTTTGAATTTCGGAGGGGCTTTCATGTGAAAGAAAGATTAAATTTCCTTTGCTTTGCTCCAGAGGGCAGAACTAAATCAACAGATAGAAGTTTTAGAGAGTCAGATTTTTTCTTTATGTAACTATAACACAAGACTAATATGGCCCTCACCACCTAAAGGCCAGGTGTGTTAGATTTTCTGTCTTCACCAAAAGTTCTTCAGTACCTGTGCGGGGATTAGCGTCGGGGGAGGGTGTAGGTTTTCTGGAAATGGCCCCAAATGTCTCTGGTGGTGTTATCTCAACTGTAGGAATGATTCTCCTGTACCTCTTAGCCAGGGAGGGTGATGAGAGTGAGGGCCACTTTCTTCATTTTTTTTATGCAATAAATCATCTCTGGTTTTAACTCCAAGGAACAAGATGCTCCTCCAAGTATAAGCTGCTTACTTCAAATCTAGTTGCCATACTGCTAACTAAGCCTTGGATACTCAAACTTCTTCCCACATCCCTCAGCCCCCTTCCTCTCTGGAGGGCTGGGGAACTCCTAAATTTCTGCCAAAGCTTTCCTTTATAGAGGCAATATTTGGACTTTTCAACTCATTCCACTTTCCATTTATGGCTTTGCTTGGTTTCAACTACATGGAGCAAGATATCCCCTACTAACTCCCCCAACCCACTTTCCAGCTTCCTTTTGTGTGTTGTCTTCCCTCATTAGATTACAAGCTCCTTTAGGACAAAGATTGGTTTTCTTTTTCTTATTTTGATTCCCGGTGCTTAGTACAGTGTCTGGCACATAGTGGTACTTAATAAATGCTTATTGAATGAATAAATTGGACTGGACCACAAAAGTCATCTAGTCCAACCCTTATTTTAAGGATGAGTCCTTGTTTTAACAGCCTTGTTAGGTGATTATCTAGGTTTTATTTGAAGATCTCTAGTATTGTGGAACTCACTAATCGGCCGATTTTCCCCAATGCTACACAAGGAATTAATTGTCTTCTGTGGTAGCTCATTCAATATTTGGATTGCTCTGATTGCCAGGAAGTTTTCTTTTATATTGTACTATGCCATGTATAAATTTAACCCCAGGTGGCATTGCTAGCCACAAACCTGATCTTTATCAACAACAACAAGCCACAACAACAAAACAATAGCCAGCTCTTGCTGTATGTTCATGTAAGCTATAGGTTATGACCTCTGCTAGTCTAGAAAGTATGGTTGCTGTGGATATACCAGATCAGGATCATCTTTGCATACCCATTCTCCTAGAAAATTCACTTCTTCCTTGAATCTACTAGAATTCACTAAGCCCTGTAAATGTGACCTTGGCCTTACGGATCCTATTCCTCACAAGAACAGAGAAAACAAACCCAACTTTATAAAGTGCATATTCTCCCATGTGACTATATGCCTCCTAATCTTCCAGGCTCCTCTGAGATAATACATAAATGCACTAAAATCAGGAGTTCTAGGGAAGCCACAGCTTGGTTTATTTAGTATCCTATGGCTACTCCTCCAAGTGATCAGGCAAAGGAATTCAAGAAACATAGAATATTTCCTAAGTTATACTCAACTTATGCTTCCATAGGACAGTCATTAGGTGAAGACTTAGAAGCTCCAGATTCTTGACTATTTCTCTTTGGAACAGGGTATGGGTTCCATAGTCAATGTGAACTGACACCATGATAGCTGGTGTATTTCTATTCCAAATGTACCAATGTCAGAGACCACTGATTGATCCCCATCCCACATGGAGCAGAGGGAGTCCATACCACAGCAAAGAGAAGCCCACTGCCACCATTCCACTTTAGCATGTCTGACCTTGAGCCTTTCAGTTCATGTTGCTGGAGTCTAAGACACATATGTGTTGCCTTGACCATTTCGAATCTATACCTCCTTGGGAAAGTCACTGAACCTTCTAGACCTCATGTGTACAAAATGAGAAAGATTTATCTACAAGCTCTTCTCCTGACTCTAGACTTTCTTTCCTATGTCCCACAGTAGCGTCCTTTTCCAGTAAGTTCACTCATCCTTGGTTTTCTCACAGTGCAAGCATACTCTGCCATTGTGGCTCCTTCTTCAGATTGGCTGACTCTTCTCAGAACCTCTATTTTAACCAAGAGTCCAGACCAACCTTATTTTCATTCCTCCCCTGGCTCCTTTCTCACCCTCTTTTCAACTCTCTTTTATGTAATCTTCCCTCAGAACACAAATTCCTTTAGGGCAGGGAGAGTCTTGCTTTCTCTTGGTATTTGTGCTCTCAGAACTTAGCAAGGTAACTTGCACCTAGTAAATGCTAACTAACTGCTTGTTGACTTAAGATGTCTTCTAAGATCCTTTCTAGCTCTAAAGAGGCCTTTCTCAGTCCTCTCCATTGTTAGTGCCTTCTCTTTGAAATTACATTTCATTTACAATGTATATATCTTTTAAGTACATAGTTATTCACATGCAGCCTTCCCCTTAAGAATATGAGTTCTTTGAGGGGAGAGACCTTGTTTTTTGCCTTTCTTTGTATCCTCCTAGCTTAGAACAATGCCTGGAAAATTTAGAACTTGTTAACTGACTGACTAATCCTCTGATTCCCCCAAGATTTCTTTCAATTAGCAGTGGTACTTAAAATTCTCTTCTCTCCTGACCCTGTACTGGGAAAACGGGAAGGGAGTGAAGCATTACAGAAAAATTGATCGTTTGTATATGTGAAATTGTTATTCAATGCCTGTGAATGGATGTGCTATTGGAAGGACTGAATTTTGTCTCTCTTTACATTCTTGGTACAAATGAAGCCAGAAAACAAAAGGAATTTACAATTGAAAGGAAGCCTGGGCACAAATTGCTCTTGGAGAGGCAAATAAAAGAACTAATGGAAACAGTATTTTTTTTCTTCTTCTGGTATGTCCAAAGAGAACAAGAAACAATTTCATAGACATTTAGCCATCCCATGTTTCAGCGCTCATGATAAACTTTTGTTAAAAAAAAAAAGACTACCATGAAGACAACTGTGCTTCATGTAGCAAAATCTGGAGGGCATTTAAAGGTAAAATTTAAAAGAGGACAATGAACAGAAGGAAAAATTGGGAAAAATCTGTAAAGTTTTCTTTTAATAAACTCCCTACTCTGTCAATGAGAATGAGATAACTATATTTGGACTTTAACATAGCATTCCATGATGTACTAAGTGCGGTTAGGTTGCACAGTGGGCACTGGGCCTGGAGTCAGGAGTACCTCAGTTCAAATCCAGCATCAGACACTTACTAGCTGTGTGTGACCCTGGGGAAGTCACTTAACTCAGTTTCCTCATCTCTAAAATGAGCTGGAGAAGGAAATGGCAAACCATGCCAGTATCTTTGCCAAGAAAAAAAAAACCACAACTGAAAATGGCTGAAGAGCAACATCATCCACCACGATGTACTACTGAAGAAAAATAAATGGTACTAAAGAAAACAAAGATGGAGAGAGAGCAGCTAAAAATTATTATTACACAGAAGGGATACATCCAAGAATTTAAAAAGTATTTCTTTTTTAGACTTCTTCCTCTGGTGTTTCTTATATTTTCAGGAACTCCCAAGAGCTTGACTTACAAAAGAAAACATCAATCCCTGATCATCTTTTCCAGTTTTTTTTTTAATTCTCTGACAAACTGGTCCTGGAAAGGGGGTCAAATTATTTTTTCCTCCTCGTTGCTACTTCCTGACACTCCATCAACACACTTACTCAGAAACTTTCTTTGAGATTAATTCTCTCTAAACATATCACCAAATTCAGAGGTGCCAGTTATCTCCTAGCCTTTAGGAAAAGAATTTTTGAGTGCTTTTGAGGATAAGTGAGATAGCCAAGAGAAGTAGACATCAAAAGCTTGGGGGTGAGGTGGGCTTTATTATTACTGAAAGAAGGTGACTGGGATAATATCAATATCTACTAAGAAATACCTCCAGAGCAGATTCAGAGCAGTCACCCCAAAGATGCCTGATGAGCATCTGTGCTCCACTTTTTCTGTTTCTGCTGGGATGAGCTACTATTGCTGCCACTTGGCTCTGATGCATCCCTTATGGTTAGCAATCTTCTATGACCTCTTACCATCCCAGTCTAAGTCATACTAACTCTTTACTTTAGGAGGGGCGGAGCCAAGATGGAGGCTGGAAAGCAGAGACTAGGGTGAGCTCCCTACCAAGTCCCTCCAAAAACCTATAAAAAATGACTCTGAAACAATTCTAGAACTGCAGAACCCACAAAATAGCATAGGGAAGCAGGGCTCTAGCCCAGGACAGCCTGGATGGTCTCTGGGTAAGGTCTATCCCTCACTTAGCAGGAGCAGAGGGGAGTGGAGCTGAGTGGAACAGAGCCCAGCGTGGGCGGCTTGGACCAGTGAGACCAGGAGCCGGGCGGAGTATGCCCTAGCTCCCTGAATCAGTGAGCTGTGGCAGTTACCAGACTTCTCAACCCACAAACACCAAGGACAACAGAGTAGGTTAGTGGGAGAAGCTGTTGGGGACTGGGACAGAGTTTGTGGTTTGGCCACTGCCCCGGGGACAGCGGAGGTGGGGCAGCTACAGAACTACAGCTGCAGTTGCTTCTGGCCCCAGGTCCACCTGTTGGGAGGAATTAAGAGGTGGATCAGAGCAGGAATGAAAAGCCTACTGAAGATCTAAGTCCAGTCCTGGTTGGGGGTCCTTGGGGAAGGAGGAGTGCTGGTGTGGCAGAGCTGGTGCATCCCCCCTGGCTTGCAACACAGAACTCTTTAGTCTACAAGCAGTCATACCCTGCTGAAAAACTCAAGGGTCAAGTGAGTTGGCTGGGAACATGGCCAGGCAGTGAAAACACACCCAGCTTCAGTCTCAGACTCTGGAATCCTTCTTTGGTGACAAAGAAGACCAAAATATACAGCCAGAAGAAGTCAACAAAGTCAAAGAGCCTACAACAAAAACCTCCAAGAAAAACATGAATTGGTCTCAGGCCATGGAAGAGCTAAAAAAGGATTTGGAAAAGCGAGTTAGAGAAGTATAGGAAAAATTGGGAAGAGAAATGAGAGTGATATGAGAAAACCATGAAAAACAAGTCAATGACTTGCTAAAGGAGACCCAAAAATATACTGAAAAATATACTGAAGAAAACAGCACCTTAAAAAATAGACTAACTTAAATGGCAAAAGAGCTCCAAAAAGCCAATGAGGAGAAGAATGCCTTGAAAGGCAGAATTAGCCAAATGGAA
>CM053622.1:86394344-86435854 GCA_028646595.1 Phalanger gymnotis
AAAAAGAACCTAGATATCATCTTTCAAGAAATTATCAAGGAGAACTGCCCTGATATTCTAGAGCCACAAGTCAAAATAGAAATTGAAAGTATCCACAGATCGCCTCCTCAAATAGATCCCAAAAAGAAAACTCCTAGGAATATTGTTGCCAAATTCCAGAGCTCCCAGATCAAGGAGAAAATACTGCAAGCAGCCAGAAAGAAACAATTTGAGTATTATGGAAACACAATCAAAATAACCCAAGATCTAGCAGCTTCTACATTAAGAGATTGAAGGGTTTGGAATACGACATTCCAGAGATCAATGGAGCTAGTTTAAAACCAAGAATCACCTACCCAGCAAAACTGAGTACCATGCTCCAAGGAAAAATATGGATTTTCAGTAAAATAGAGGACTTTCAAGCTTTCTCAGTGAAAGACCAGGGCTGAATAGAAAATTCGACTTTCAAACACAAGCATCAAGAGAAGCATGAAAAGGTAATCAAGAAAAAGAACAAGAAAAAGAAATTGCAAGGGACTTACTAAAGTTGAACTGTTTTGTTTACGTTCCTACATGGAAAGATGATTTGTATGATTCATGAGACCTCGGTATTAGGGTAGCTGAAGGGAATATGCACGTATGTGTGTATGTATATATATATATATATATATGTATATATATATATGTTTATGTATATATATGTATATGTGAGTGTGTATGTATGTATATATGTATGTGTGTATATATAGATAGAGAGAGAAAGTGGACACAGGGTGAGTTGAAGATGAATAAGGGATGAGAGAGGACTATATTGAGAGAGGAAGATAGGGAGAGATAGCATGGGGTACATTATCTCACATAAAAATGTCAAGAAAAAGCAGTTTGTAGGAAGAGAAGAGAAGGCAGGTGAGGGGGAATGAGTGAATCTTGCCCTCATCAGATGTGACCTGAAGAGGGAATACCATACATACTCAATTGGGTATCTTACCCCACAGGAAAGAAGGAGGAAGAAGATAAAAAAAGAGGGGATGATAGAAGAGATGGCAGATGGGGGTG
Organism: Phalanger gymnotis; assembly: GCA_028646595.1. Taxonomy (NCBI): domain Eukaryota; kingdom Metazoa; phylum Chordata; class Mammalia; order Diprotodontia; family Phalangeridae; genus Phalanger; species Phalanger gymnotis. Next base: position 86,395,380 of record CM053622.1, read on the forward strand.
GAGGTAATAAAAAACAAACACTTTAGAAAAGGGACAGGGTCAAGGGAGAAAATTCAATAAAGGGGGTTAGGTTAGGAAGAAGCAAAATATAGTTAGTCTTTCACAATGTGAGTGTTGTGGAAGGGTTATACATAATGATATGCATGTGGCCCATGTTGAATTGCTTGACTTCTTAGAGAGGGTGGATGGGAAGGGAAGAGAGGAGAGAATTTGGAACTCAAAGTTTTAAAAAAATCGATGTTCAGAAACAAAAACAAAAACGTTTTTGCATGCAACTAGAAAATAAGATACACAGGCAGTGGGGCACAGAAATTTATCTTGCCCTATAAGAAACAAAGGGAAAAGAGGATGGGAGGGTAGTGGGGCGACAGAAGGGAGGGCTGACTGGGGAACAGGACAATCAGAACATATGCCATCTTGGAGTAGGGGGGAGGGTAGAAATGGGGAGAAAATTTGTAATTCAAACTCCCGTGAAAATCGATGCTGAAAACTAAATATATTAAATAACAAAAAAAAATAACTCTTTGCTTTAGTAAAAGCTATCATCCTCCCTTGCCATCACCTCTCTTTCACTCATCCCCAACCACCTTAACCTTACTTCCCTATGACCTCTTCTCTTTCTATTGTAACCTGTGGGATTCCCATTTTATTGTTAATATGCTTATTTTCTTTATAAAAATTTTTCTTGATGAATTTTGTTATTATTTTATCCAGCTCTGTAAAATAATTTTTGGTAGCTCAATTGGCATGGCACTGAATAAATAAATTAATTTAGGTAAAATTGTCATTTTTATTATTAGCTCAGCCTAATCATGAGCAACTGATATTTTTCCATTTATTTAGATCTGACTTTATTTGTGTGAAAAATGTTTCATAATTATGTTCATATAGGCACTGGGTTTGTCTTGGCAGATAGAGTCCCAAATATTTTATAGTGTCTACAGTAACTTTAAATGGAATATCTCTTTGAATCTCTTGTTGTTGGGCTTTGTTAATAATGTATAGGAATGCTGAGGATTTCTGTGGCTTTATTTTTTATCCTGCAACTTTGCTAAAGTTGTTTATTATTTCACTTAGTTTATTACTTGATTCTCTAGGATTCTCTAAGTAAATCGTCATATCATTTGCAAAAAGTGATAATTTAGTTTCTTCTTTGCCTATTCTAATTCCTTCAATTTCTTTTTCTTCTCTTATTGCTTCAGCTAACATTTCTAGTGCCAAATTGAATAATAGGGGTGATAATGGACATCCTTGTTTCACCCCTGATGTTATTGGAAATTCATCCATTATCCTCATTACAGACAATGCTTGCTGATGGTTTTAGGTAGATGCTATTTATAATTTTAAGGAAGGTTCCATTTATTCCTATGCTTTCTAGTGTTTTTAATGGGAATGGGTGTTGTATTTTTTCAAAGGCTTTTTCTGCATCTATTGAGATGATCATATGGTTTCCGCTAGTTTTGTTGTTGATATGATCAATTATGCTGATAGTTTTCCTAATATTGAACCAGCCTTGCATTCCTGGAATAAATCCTACCTGGCCATAGTGTATTGTTCTTGTGATAAGTTGCTGCAATCTTTTTACTAATATTTTATTTAAAATTTTTCATCAATATTCATTAGGGAAATTGGTCTATAATTTTCTTTCTCTGTTTTGAGTCTTCCTGGTTTGGGTATTAGTAACATATTTGTGTCATAAAAAGAATTTCGTAAGACTCTTTCTTCACCTATTTTCCCAAATAGTCTATAAATATAAGATTTGATTGTTCATGATGTTTGATAAAATTCACATGTAAAACCATCTGGCCCTGGAGATTTTTTCCTAGGCAGTTCATTGATATCTTTGTCAATTTCTTTTTCTGAGATGGAGTTATTTAGGAATTTTACTTCTTCTTCTGTTAACCTGGGCAATTTATATTTTTGTAGATATTCATCCATATCTCCAAGGTTGTCAAATTTATGGGCATACAGTTGGGCAAAATAATTCCTAATTATTTTTTTAATTTCCTTTTCATTGGAGGTGAATTCATCCTTTTCATTTTTGATACTAGTAATTTGATTTTCTCCATTCTTTTTTATAATCAAATTTACCAAATATATATCAATTTTATTGTTTACTTTATAAAACCAGCTCTTGGTTTTACTTATTAATTTGATAGTTTTATTGATTACAATTTTATCTCTCCTTTGATATTCAGTATTTCTAATTTGGTATGTAATTGGGCATTTTCAATTTGTTCTTTTTCTAGCCTTTTCAGTTCCATGCCCAATTCATTGATCTCAGAAATGCAAATCAAAACAACTCTTAGATACCACATCTCTCCTGTCAGATTCGCTAAAATGACAAAATAGGAAAATGACAAATGCTGCAGAGGATTTGGGGAAATTGGAGCACTGTTACATCGCTGGTGGATTTGTGAACTGATCCAGCCATTCTGGAGAGCAATTTGGAACTATGCCCAAAGGGCTATAAAAATGTTCATGCCCTTTGACCCAGCAATGCCACTTCTAGGGTTGTATCCCAAAGAGGTCACACAAGAGAGAAAAAGACTCATGTGTACAAAAATACTTATAGTGGCTCTTTTTGTAGTAGCAAAGAATTGGAAATCAAGGGGATGCCCATCAATTGCAGACTGGCTGAACAAGTTGTGGTATATAAATGTGATGGAATACTATTATTCTATAAGAAATGGGGAAGATGTGGACTTCATAATAACTTGGAAAAACGTACATGATATAATGCTGAGTAAGCAGAACAGAACTAGGAGAACATTATACAGAACCACAGGTATGTGGATTCTGTGATGACTAACCTTGATAGATCTCCCTCTTCTCAGCAATACAAGGTTCAAAGACAATCCAAAGGACTCATGATGGAGAGAGCTATCTACATCCAGAGAAAGAACTTTGGAGAATGAGTGCAGATTGAGGCAAACTCTTTGCTCTCTCTTTTTTTTTTTGTTCTTTTCTCTCTCTCTCTCTCTCTCTCTCTCTCTCTCTCTCTCTCTCTCTTTCTCTATCTTTCTTTGTCTCTCTCTCTTTCTTTTTGGTTTTCTTTCTTCTTTCTCATGATTCATTCCATTGGTCATAATTCTCTTTACAACTTGACTATTGTGTAAATAAGTTCAGTGTGAAGTTATACATAGAACATAGAAGATATATTGGATTCCATGCCGTCTTGAGGGGGGTGGGGGGCAGGGGAAGAAAATCTGGAAATCAAAATAATGTGGAACTGAGTGTTGTAAACTAAAAATAAAAAAAAAATCTTAAGAATTTTTTTTTTCTCTGTTGCTTCTTCCATCTTCTGGCACTCATGAAAACTTTAGATCTCCACAGAAGACACTGAATCTCTGACCATACTTTCCAATACTGTTTGTATCTTCTTTTAAACCCTTGACACATCAATCTAGATGAGAAAATTGGAATACTTCTTGCTTTCTTTTGTTGCTCTAAGATCACTACTGTCATTCTAGAAACTCTTCTCTTTTTAAGTTCACTCTATCTAAATATATGACCTAATTCAGATCCTTGGTGTTAATTACCTCCCAACTTCTGATATTTTGCTTCTTTTCTCAAGGAATTCAATACCTGGCTTATAGTTTTTCTCTTCAAATCTGCTTCTACTTTTATATTAGGAAACTTCAACATATATCTTGAAATTCCTTCAAATACCCTATCCTCCCCATTCCTCATTCTTTACAACTCCCATGACCAGTTCCCTAGACATGCCACAGCCATACACAGGGAAGGCCATATGCATGATCTCTCCATCACTCACAAATGCTCTATGATCAAAAATTCTGAAATTCTTTTACCTGATCAAAAGTTCTTCAACTTTTCCTGGGCATCTCTCCTCCTAAACTTATTCTTTGTCCTCCCTATCATCTCTATTCCTTCCATCCCTTAGTATTCTACAAAGCTTAAACAATTCTCCCTTTTTGATTTCTCCCTCATATTTAACTAGTCATTGTTAAATTGTCCTATATTCTGAAATCTCTTGCCCACTTGTCCTATTGCAATGCATGCCTTATAAAACCTCAGCCCAGGTTTATTTCATCTATTATTTAACTACCTCTTCCACGCTTATTCAAGGGCTACTACATGGAGCTGGAGGAAGTCATAAAATTGTGTGGTCTGCTACAAATTTATGTTATTTAATTTCAGCTGAGCCCTCATCATAGATTCTCCCTGATTGATTCTCTATCTCACTTTCCGTAAGGAGTTTCCAAATAATTTTTCTCCCTGTCCTCAGGCTCCTGTTCCACCCTTACTCTTATATTCTCAATGTAATGAATCAGTAGATAATTTCTCTTCTGACCTTCTTCCTGAATTTTACCTAAAATTAATTTACTTATGGTTAAAACCATAACCTCCTCTATGACTGGCTTATCCTGGAGTTTCCTTCAATATCTTGGCCTCCTCACCCTATACAGTCTACCACCTGTGGATGAGGCAAAGCTGACCTGACTTCCTCTGGACTTCAAAACTATGCTGTGGCACTTTCCATCTCTCCACAATCCCCACTACTTTTTGGCTCTGTTTTGTATGTTGTCTTCTCCTGTTAGAATGTAATCTTCTTAATCAAAAGAATGCCCATAAATTGGAGAATGGTTAAACAAGTTGTGGTATATGATTGTAATAGAATACTATTGTGCTGTAAGAAATGACAAACAGGATGATTTCAGAAAAACTTACACAAACTGATGCATAGTAAGTGAACAGAACCAGGAGAATGTTGTAAATAATAACAATATTGTTCAATGAAGAACTATGAATGACAATTCCAAAGGACTAATGATGAAACATATGATCTGCCTCTATAGAAAGAACTGATATTGATTGAATACAGACTGAAGCATGCTATTTTCATTTTCTTTCCTTCATTGCTTTCTCTTATTTGAGGCCTCTTGTAAAAAAATGAGTAATATGGAAATGTTTTACATAATTGTACATGCATAACCTATATTTGATTTCTTACCATCTTAGGAAAGGGGGAGGGGATAGAGGGAGAGTTAGAATTTGGAACTCAAAACTTTAAATAAAAAATGTTAAACATTTTTTAAAAAGAATGTAATCTCCTTGAAGGCAGTGATTATCTTGCTTTTCACTTATATTTTTATGCCTTGCACTTAGTAAATGCATCATAAATGCTTTTTTCCTTCTACATTCATTAAGATTACATTTACCATGTTCCAAGCTTTGTGCTAAATTCAGGATATACAAAGACAAAACAGTTCCTTCTCTCAAGGAAACCCTTCCTGTCATATTTTACAGATAAAATAAAGACATTTGCCTTTCTTTTCCTTCTCTTCTATACAATGAGAAAGTTGGACCAAATAACCTCTAATGTTCCTTCTAGCTTTTTCTATGATGAGCCTAGGGTCATTCTCCAAATCATCATGACAAGTACTATCATAAGTGAAAGCAGGAACAGCATCTGCATTATTGTTATAAGAATCATCCCCATCATAAGTCTCTGTCTTTCAAGTTAGGGCACTTAGCCAAAGAATTTCAGTTTTATAAATGGCAAGGCTAGAACTCAAACTAAGGCTTCTTGACTCCAAAGCCAGTGCAACTTCCATTACCACTTAGTTACCTTTAGGAAAAATTTAGAGAGGTAAAATGGCTTGCCCAATATTGCACAGTGACAAAAATCTCAGGGAAAAAATGATCATCTGAGAAGCAAGACCCACAAGTAGACCAACCATGCATTTCAGGGCTGCCACTATGGTGGGGAGAACCATAACCTTAGAGAATCTTTAAGTGCCAAAGATGGCAGAATATTGGATTAAGAAGTTAGTCAGTCAACAAGAATTTATTAAGAATTGATTATGTGCCAGATAATGTGCTAAGTACTGGAGATACTGAAAAAGGAAAAAACACAGTCAAGGAGAGCATATTCTAATAGAGAGACAACATTTAAATAGCTAGGTATGTACATTATATACATTATCTATATATACATATGTATATATATATACATACACACATATATATTCATCACATGAGGTAATTTTGAAAGGAAAATTTGGAAAGAACAGTAAAAAACCATCTACAGAAAATGAGATATGAGCTGAGTCCTGAAGGAAGTTAGGAAGGAAACCAAGAGATGAAGATGTGGGCACAGAGCACTCTGGGCATGGGGTATAGCCAGTGCAAATGTGCAGAGATATGAGACAGAGCATGTTTGAGAAACTCCAAGTAGACTGGTATAACTGAACCATAGAATGTGTGGAGGTATAATAAAAGATTAAAAAGATTGGAAGGAGTCAGATTGTGAAGTTTTCATTGCTAAATGAAAGGCTTTGTATCTGATCCTGTTGATAATTGGGAGGTTCTGGAGTTTGAGTGGGTGACATGGTCAGATCTGAGCTTTAGGAAAACCACATTGGCAGTTGAGTGGAAGATGGATTGGAGTAGAGAGAGAGAGACTCAAGAGAGAGATCAAATAGAAGGTTATTTCTATAGTTTGAGGGATAGATGATATGGCCATATGAAGAGAGAAAAAGAAATACACAAACATGTGTATATATATGTATATATATATATATATATAAATGTGTGTATGTATGTATGTGTGTATATATATATGTATGTATATATGAATAAATTTGGCAATGGATTGCATGTGCAGAGTGAGTGAGCATCACTTATCAAACATGACACTAAATTTGAAGGTCTTGTAATTAACATTCATTTTTATTTTTAAATATGAAAAAAACAGGCCTAAAAAGGGGAAATGATTTGCCCAAATTCATACTTGGAGCTAATGACAGAGCTGTGTTTCTTGACTTGCAGTCTAATGTTCTTTTCACTATTACATCTCTGCTTTACTCCCTGATTCATTTTGCAGCCTCTCATGACAAGATATAACTTGGTAAAGAAGGGTGATAGTTGAGGCTACCTCCGGAGAGTAGCCCAGGGAACATTACATTGTGTGCTTCTTATATCTTTCTTTGCCTTAATTTTCAAATCAGTTTAACTGATCAGTGAATCAAGAAGCATTTATTAAAGATCTACCATGTGCCAGGCACTGTACCAGACTTTGGCGATAAAAAAAAGAAAGAATGAAACAACCCCCTTTTTCCAGAAGCTTATATTCTCAGGGAAAAATAAGTCATAGAAGAGCTAGATGAGAGGTGTTTGTGGAAGTAGGGTGGGGCAAAGCCTTACCCTTCTGCCAGCCTTAGTAGTGGTAAGAAAAAGGAAATGGGCAGCTATGGTCTATGTCTGGATGGACTTAAGCTTCCTTTAAAAAGATTAGCTGATAGGATCAATTCCTCCTTTTCCCTATGCCCTCCTGCTGCTTCCCTGCATCAATACCCTAATAGCAGTCTGGAGGCTCTAAAACTGCAATTGGGGCAGTCACCTTCCTTTACCACCCCACTGGTATGACCATCGATTGTCTATAACTACTTTGATAACCGGTTTCACAGGCATCATTAAACATGAAACTAGTTGCAGTGTCAGAAGATTTGTGATGGGCTAGACCAGGAGTATCAAATATGTGACCCTCAGGCAGCATGCAGCCAGTAACACTCTGCAGTACAACCAGAACAAGATTAAAATGTAATTGGGAAATATTTAACAAAATAATTAAAAATACTACAGAATAAAGATAACACTACTTTTTAAAACTAAGTCAATATGTAGCTCACAGAGATCCTTATGTATAAGGATTAGTGGCCCCTGTTTCTACTTGATTTTGACACCACTGGGCTACGCCATAATAACTGCTATAATAAAAATAGTTGCCATTATTGCATAGTTCTTGCATATTTGTGCAAGTATCATACTGTCTATAAGGACAGTGACTGTCTTAATTACTACTGTCTCTCCTCCAGTGCCTTGCACAGTTAAGACATTTTGTTGAATGAGTGAAGAACAATAATAACATTTTTATATAGCATTTTCATGGTCGATTACAAGGTACTTTACTTACTCATGCCAAACTCACAAGATGAAACATAGTTCAAACCTTCATATTTCTTCTTTTAATAGCAAGGCACTAGGGCACCTAACAAGTCTATTTGTTTATGAGCTAGTAAGTGAGCAGTGGGACACTGACCCTTTAACTATTTCAGGCTTGTTTAAAGTGTAGTTGCAAGACAGTAATAAACAATTTAATTTGATTTGGATAATGTTTGAATTTTGTTGAGTCTTCTCAGAACCGTAGAATTTCATAGTTGGAAGGGACCTCAGTAGCCATCTATCAATCAACGCCCACTTATTTATCATCTACATTATGTTGCCTAGGTGTTGAGGCATTTAGAAAGGTTTGAGAGACATAATTTGGGGGTAATTTAGTAATTTTATTAATAATGCCAGCATTTTAATAAACGGATTATCATTTGGCCATCTCTCTCTTAGACCAAAGACAATCATGGCAGCAGTCTCAGGGTTTATATATACTTTTAAAAGAGGAGTGTTCCCACGGTAGCAATCAACTCTGATTGGCTAATAATTAACAAGAGAATGAATATTACAATGATGGGCTGAGAGATCATGTTACTCTTGGAAAGAGAGACACTCTCTATACCCAGACCACCCCCAGCCTTGGGCAATTTAGACAAAAGTGTCTGTCTCCACCCAAGCTTGATTAAGTGGAATTCACCTTAGAGATTCTTTGTAAGGCTGTAAGAGATTAACTCAACCTTCAGAGACTGAGCTCTTGAAATGAGGAGAGAGAAAAGGAGAAAGAAAAAGAATCTCCCCAAATAATTGGTTATTAATAATCACTTCTCTCAGCACTTAGGTTATAGATATGAAGAATGATACATTCCCTACTCTTAAGAAGCTCATATTATAGTCTTAATCTAGACTTGAAAAATATTTGACACTATAATACATCTGAAAAAGTGCCATCCAGTCTTTTATTGATGACCTCCAGTAAGGGAGACCTGTTCCTGGGCTATTCAGAACTAGACAGTGTTAATTGTTAAGAAGGTAATCCTGACATGAAGTCTAAATGTGTCCCCTTAAAATTTCCTAATTGCTTCTAGTTTTGCTCTCTGGGATTTTTTTTAATCCTCAGTGCTTACTTAATATAATGCCTGGCACATAGTAAGTGCTTTATCAATATATATTAACTGACTGATTGACTGAAGTCTAATAATATCCCTAAGACAGTCATTCAGGTCCTTGAGGACAGCTATCATTTGCCCCTGAGTCTTCTTTTCTCTAGGTGAAACATCCCTTTTTTCTTCAATATAATATCATATGGCAAGGACTCTGGATCCTACCGCATTATGGTTGTTGTCCTCTGGATTTTCTTACAATTATTGATATTTTTCCAAAACTGCAGTAACCACAGCATTCCAGATGTGGTTTGACCGAAGCATAGCACAGTGGTGCTGCCTTCAATTACATGACCCTGACTACTTGTACCAAGGAGAAATGTAATGATAGATTAGTGTAATTTAAAAAATACATTAATGACATTGTAGATCTTCTAGTTAGAAGGACTTGAGAGATCATTGAGTTCAACTCCCTCACTTTAGAGACACACAGTTGGAGAAACTAACTTGCCCAAAATTATGTAGCTAAGAAATGGCAGAAATGGCAGGAATGTGTGCCAGGTACCAATCTAGGCACTGGGATTACAAGTGCAATGAATGAAAAAGATCCTCATTCACAAGGAGCTCACATTCTAGCAGGCAAGACAAGTAGATGGATAGAAGTACATACATGTATGTATATTATATACATATATACATACATAAACACACATATGTACTATATTTGCATATATACATACATAAGTATACATATAAATATATGTATAACTTGAATTTTCATAACAAAATTGAGACATAGGCAAAATTGAGCCAACTGAGGTTCAGATGGAGCATGACCCACCAAACACTTGCAGTGAATTACCAGACAAGAACTGGTCTTTCCTCTTTTCCATTTAAAAACTTTCTTCCCTCCCTCCTACTCACAGCTGATTAGGGTCATTCACACATGAGTGATTTGTTTCTAAGGAAGTGATGAATTTGTGGTTCATTGGATATTTATGTGGAACTCCCAAGTACTTTATACAAAATGGAAGAGAAATTGATCTCAGTAGTCAGTGTGGCTGACTTAGGATCAACATTAAATGCCATAACCTCTTACCATCCAGTAGCAGGCACATGGGATATTTGGGCAAGCATAAGTCTCCACTCTGTATCAATAGGGAAGTCTCACTGGGGCAGACCCACTTTTCTGAGCAGTTCACGAGATTTCTCACTAAAGCTAGAGACAACTCAGCAAAGAATGACTTATAGCTGTAATTGGTCCTAGGTAGATCACAGTGGTTGCTCCCTCCAATTGTAGCTATTTGACTCCCTTGACCACTTCTGTCTTTTGTCAATTTGTAGGGCTGTCCTGCACTTATGTCTACTGAGCTAGATGTCAGATAAACAACACTGGGATGACAACAAACTGTTTCAAGCCTTTGTTATATCAGCTGAAAAAGACCTGACAAGGGGAACAAAATTGCCTCTTTATATATTTGCATACACATTGTGCCAGATCTTTTTTTTTAAACTTCTGAGCTGCCTTTGTTACCCAATGAGCTATGTAATCAACTGTCTATAAACCTGACAGTCACACAAGCACATCTTTGATATTGGCATTAGCAGGTTCTGTGATGTTTCCCTGGTTGTCGTGACTTGCAGAGGAGGCAGGATTGGAACAACATTCTAATGAGCCCAAGGTCATAGCTTTTATCCCAGGGTGTATGAATAAATTTTACTCTGTTTCAGGATCACAAGCTGTACCCCTCATCCCCAGGAAATTACTTGACAATTGGTACAAGGGAGACTAGGATAGAATATTTGGATGGCTTAGGGGAAGTATACTTCAACCATGATCTCGTTTCTCTTGGTACTTTACCTGTATAACTTTGCTTATTTCAAGAGAAATAGTACTAACTAGGGTGGGGCAATATGGACTTTGTCCCAGGTTAAAAAATTTAATGGGTATTGACACTATCTTACTGGCTGTACTTACTCCATTGTTCACCCCACTCCTCATGGTGGTGGCATATTTTCTTCTCTTAGCAACTACATTTTTAGCATGCAGAAAAATTCGGTGCCCTAGGATGCAGTTCTCTCTGCTGATTGCATTGCCTTTGGGTGTCCTAAGGTACAATTCACTCCAATGACTACATTGCCTATCTCATCACTCCCCTTTCCAGTAGTGGCCAGTTTTTTTTCCCAGAGTGAAATTCTGGAAAACCATTTCCTTCCCTTAAGTGTGTTGGTAAGCAAAGTGGGCTCTTAGCACTCAGTTCAACCAAGTGCCCTTGAAGAGTTTGGCTTTTGTTTCCTTTGATTAATTCAGTGTATTTCATTGAGTCTAACTAGGTACTAAGCCCCAGGCCCAAACCCCTATTAGGTGCTAAACCTATGTGGGTGTGAAGCTCCCAGGGTACTAAGGGGAGGTGCTAACTCAAGAGCCTATCATAGGAGCCTAAGTTCTGGCCATTCAGATGACATTTGATGACATCTGAAATGTATAAGAAGAGAAGACAGAGCTATTTGCTCGGGGCTCTCACTCATGGTGGTGTGCTGATGTAGAGACTCTGGGCAGCTGTAGCTAAGAGCCCTCCAGCTCGTAAACCCGGATGTTGGGACTTTGTTAAACTCTGGTAATTATGTATTGGGATTTGAATCAGACGAGGTTTGTCTGTCGATGTTTGTAATTTGTTTGTATTTTGCTCTGAAGTTCAGGGTGCTGGCTTTTCGCCCTGAACTAAGTGAGTGATATTTGTATGCTGAATTAAAATAAACTTGTTAACCCCTTAATGTCGCTTTCCTTAGTAAAGCAGATTAAAAGAACTTGGGCTTTTGCAGCGTGCTGGCAAGTTCTTGTTGTTGGGCTTGTGTTGGTCTTTTACCCCTACAACAGCTGCTAGCCAGATTGTTGAAACACTAGGCTATTCTAGAGGTAAATCTCCCTACTTTCTATACCACAGGCTTCAAACTCACAGCCATAGACTAGAAAGTCATTGCAAAACTCTAACTCCTGAATATGGCCTGAACCAGATTAAAATGTAATTGGGAAATGTTTGACAAATAAATATGCAATTAGATAATATTAATTTATGGTTTTCTAACTTAATATACATTTGGGTTTGACACATTGATCTATACTCCTGTGACTTATCCTAGGTGAAAATGTAGTTCCTTATAGTCCAGCTCCTGGAATTTATAACCTTATTTTCCCCTCCACATACATACAATTTTATCCTAAACTTCTTGAGAGCAGATCTTGTGTCATATTTCTATTTCTTCAACACTAAGTGCATTGACCAGAACATGGAAGATGCTTAATAAAGCTCTGTTAAGTTGAAAATTAATTAATGGAATTTTAGAATGTCAGCAGTGGAAAGCATTTTGAGATCCTTTATGTTCACGTCCACAGCTGCTCAGATGCAGCTGTGTTGTTGAGTCATTTTTCAGTCTTGTCCAACTCTTTGTGACCCATTTTGGGATTTTCTTGGCAAAGATACAGGAGTGGTTTGCCATTTCCTTCTCCAGTTTATTTTACAGATGAGGAAACTGAGGCAAACGGGGTTAAATGACTTGCTTAGGATCACACAACTAGGAAGTATCTGAGGCTAGATTTGAACTCAGCAGGATGAGTCTTCCTGCTTCCAGGCCCCAAGCTCTATCCTCTGCATCACCTAGCTGCCCCTGCAGCTATGTTAGGAAGAGACAAATTGAATACCAAAAAAGAGAATGCTGTCTCTGGCTGATTCTTCCTGTGTGCATTTGCTGACACTTCATAATGATCAGATTACATTTTTATAATTTGGAAGGAAAAGCAACTAAGTAAAGCAACGTTAAGGGGTTAACAAGCTTATTTTAATTCAGCATACCAATATCACTCACTTAGTTCAGGGGGAAAACTATATTTTTCTGACCTTGATCCATAGTTTTCTCTTCTTTCCCTCTCATCTAGTAGATTTTTTTGCTTTCATGACTCAGTTCACAACTCTTGTGTAACAGTGTAGATGGGTTTCCTCTTTCAACTCCTGTATTTGCTCTTATTCTGACTTTTTGTTTCCCTCCTTGGACTATTTCCTTGCCTCAGCCTAAAGCATTTTCTCTCACTTTCTTTAAGAGGAACTAATCTATCTCTCATGTTTGTCCCCTGTTCCCAGACCCCCACAACAAATAATCAAAACCACCAGCTACCTGATATCTGAGTGTTCTACATAATAATCCTGGTAGGAGATCATCTAGGCTCTGTTCGAATATTTCCAGTTAAAGGGCATTCTATACTTAATGAAGCAGTCCATTCCATTATTGATTCATTCAAATTATTATAAAATTCTTTATATTGAGATAAAATTTACCCTTCCCCATAAGTTTCATCCATTGGTCATGTACACTTGAACATTGCAGGATAAGTTTAATCTTTTTCTACATGACAGATAAATTTTGATGATTTCCTCCACCCCATCCCTGTAAATTCTATCCATTGTTTTTGCCCTCTGGAGCATCGCAGAATAAGTTTAATCACTTTTTCACATGACAGCCCTTCAAATATTTGAAGAATATGGTCTTGTCCCCACTCCCTGAACAACAAGTCTTTTCTTCTAAAAGGTAAAAGCATCTCTAACTCAGTCAATTAGCATATATATGACATTTCATCATTCTAGTTTCCCTCTGGATACATTCCTGGATAGTTAAGTCTTCCCCTTAAAATGTGGGACTCAGAACTGAGCACAGTTCTCTAGGAGTGGTCTCATCAGAGTTTAGTATGAAAATGCCATCATCTCCCTCTTCCCATATCCCTTAAAGAAGTTTATTTTATTTTTACACTTATTTGCCTATTGTTAATGTTTGTTAATTTTTTTGAGTTCCAAATTCTCTCCCTCCCTCCTATAACTTCTCCACCCACTGAGAAGGCAAGCAATATTATATCAATTGTACATATGAAATCATGCAAAACATTTCCACATTAACCACGTTGAAAAAAAAAACAATAAAAAGCAAGAAATATAAATAAAGAAAAAAAATATACTCCAATCTGCACTCAGAGTTTATCAGTTCTTTCTCCTAAAGTAGATAGCATTTTTCTTCAGGGGTCCTTTGGAATGGTTTTGGATCACAAAATTAGAGTAGATAAGTCTTTCACATTTACTCATCCTTACAGTATTGCTATTACTATGCACAATGTTTTCCTGATTCTGCTCACTTCACTTTGCATGTAAGTTCATATACCTCTTCCCAGATTTTTCTGGGAAATCATCCTTGTCATTTCTTATAATACAACAGTATTCCATCACAATCATATACCACAATGTGTTCAGCCATTCCCCAGTTGATGGGCATCCCCTCATTTTCCAAATCTTTTCCACCACAATAAGAGTTGCTATAAATATTGTACACAGAGGTCCTTTTCCATTTTCTTCAATCTCTTTGGGCTACAGACCTAGAAGTGGTATTGCTTCATCAAAGGGCATGCAGAGTTTGATAGCTATTTGGTATAGTTCTAAATTGCTCTCTAAAGTGGTTGGATCAATATACAATTTCACCAACAGTGCATTAGTGTCCCGATTTTTCCACTTCCCCTTCAGCATTTGTAATTTTTCTTTTCTGTCACATTAGCCATTCTGATAGGTATGAGGTGGCATCTTGAAATTGTTTAAATTTGCATTTCTCTAATCAGTAATAATTTAGAACATTTTTTTCAAGTTACTTTTTGTTGTTGTTGTTGAGGCAATAAGGATTAAGTGACTTGCCCAAGCTCACACAGCAAGTAAGTATCTGAGGCCAGATTTGAATGCAGGTCCTCCTGACTCTAGGGCTGTTGCTTTATCCCCTATGCTGCCTACCTGCCCCTCACGTGACTTTTGATAGCATTGATTTCTTCTTCTGAAAACTTCCTGTTCATATCCTTTGATCACTTATCAATTGAGGAATGGCTTGAATATTTTGTAAATTTAGCTCAGTTTCCTACATGTGTGAAAAATGAAGCCTTTATCAGAGAAACTTCACATAAAATTTTCCTCCGCCAACACCCCAAGTTTCTGGCTTTCATTTTAATTCTGGCTTCATTCATTTTTTTTTGTGTGCAAAACCTTTTTTAACTTAATGTAATAAAAGTTATCCACTCTACTTGCCTTGATTATCCATAGATATAACAGGCAAAAATGTCAATGCTCCCCTCATTTGCTTTTGATATCATTATGTTTATTTCTATGATTTGTTCTTTGACATGTTCATTCTTTAGTTTTCTATTTCCTATTTTTATTTTCTATTTCTAAAACTATTTATTTTCCAATTAATTTTTAATTTATGTTCCTATGGCCATTTATTGAATGAAATTTTTATTGCATTGTGGTCTGGAAAAGAAGCATTTGATATTTCTGCTTTTCTACAGTTGATTGTGAGGTTTTATGTTCCAATACACGGTCAGTTTTGGGGGAGGTGCCATGCATAGCACAGAAAAAAAGTGTTCTTTCTTTTCCTATTCAAATTTCTCTTGAAGTCTATCATATTTAACTTTTCTAAAATTTTATTCATTTTTTTAATATTTTTCTTATTTATTTAGTTATTAGATTTACCTAATTCTGAGAGGGGAAAGTCGAGACCCATACTCAATGTTTTACTATTTCCTCCTGTAACTTCTTTAACTTTTCTTTTAAGATTTTGAATGCTATACAATCTTATGCATATATTTAGTATTTACATTACTTTATTGTCTCTGGAATCTTTTATCAAAATGTAGTTTCCTTGCTTATCACTTTTAATTAGTTCTATTTTTGCTTTTGCTCTTTTTTAAAATCATAATTGCTACCTCCCCTCTGCCCTTTTCTTTTTTTTCTTTTTGCTTTAGCTGAAACATAATAGATTTGACTTCAGCCACTCATTTTAACTCTATGAGTATTTCTCTTTTTCAAGTATATTTCTTGGAAATAATATATTGTTGGATTGTGGGTTCTAATCTATTTTTCTACCTGCTTCTGTTTTAAGGATGAATTCATCCCATTCACATTTACAGTTATGATTACTAACTATACTTTTCTCTCTTCCTATTTTCTTCTTTTTTATCCTTCTGTTTTTTTTTACCCTGTCCCTTCTCCAAAATCTGCTTTCTTTAATCTGCTCTCCCTTTTATCACCCCTTCCCTTTCCCTTATTCCCTTCTCCTTCTACTTCCCTATTCATCAAGATAGATTTCTATACACAGTGGAGCATGTATGTACATTACTTCCTCTTTAGACTAATGCAGATGAGAGTGAGGTTCAAGAATTGCCTGCATCCTCTCCCCTTCTGTCCCTATTTTCCCTTCCGCTATAAATGCTCTTCTTTGCTGGCCTCTTTTATATGAGATAATTTCCCCCATTATTCCCTTCACCTCCCAGTTCTCCCAGTGCATCCCTCTTTCTCACCTATCCATTTTTAGATCATTCTAACATAATTGACTCATTCTTACGCCATCTGTATATCTTCTAACTGCCCTAATAATGATAAAGTTCTTAGTAGTTACATGTATCTTCTTTCCATATAAGAATGCAAACAGCTTAACCTTAGTGAATCCCTTATGATTTCTCTTTCACGTTTACCTTTTTATGATTCTCTTGAGTCTCGTATTCGAAAGTCAACTTTTCTATTCATCTTTGTTTTATGTTTTTCATCAGGAATGCTTGAAAGTCCTCTATTTCATTTAACAACCAAAGGATTATGCAGACAATCCTTGCTTTACACAAACTCACATTACACAAATTCGATTTTGCTTAAAGTATCCTGAAAGAAATCTGCACTCCAAAAAAACACTTATATTAACTTTACTGTATATTACATGCTGTCTTTCCTTCTGCTCTTGCCCCTCAGCTCAACATTCCATGGTCTTCTCTCCACCTCCACACAAAAATTAAAAAAATAATCCTCCAAGTGAAAGCAGAACACACATAGACAGACCACCACTACCCTGCCAGATGGAGGGTTTGCCTTAAGACCTCCAGCTGTAAGAGAAGAAACTTTTGTCCCACTCCACCCACCTCCTCTCATGTACAGCCTCATGTGTGTGTCTTCCAGTCCTCCATGCTTAGGTACCAGATGTCTGTCACTGGCCCCTGTCCGTCAACCTTCCTTTCCTGTCTGTACCTCTGTCCTACCCCCACTTATATGCCCTCCGCATGTTCTTCCTTTTAGTTTCTGACAGGGTCACATATGGCTTGTCTGGGCCCCCACATGTTCTTCTTCCTCTCACTTCTAGGTCTTAGGCTCCCACAAGTCCTTGAAGAGTGTGCTGATCTCTTCTCTCTATGGGCACACAACTCCCTTGTTTTCTCCCTCCCTCCCTTCCCCATATTCACAGGCAAATTAGCATTACATAAAAATCACTTTACATAGAGGTCTACAGAACAGTTCACTTATGTAAAACAAGAGTTGTCTATATTCAGTTTTTCTGGTAGGTTTTCCTTGGTTGTAATCCTAGCTCCTTTGTCTTGTGGAATATATTCTAAGCTCCTCAGTCCTTTAGCGGCTGTTAAATCTTATGATTTGGACTGTGGCTCTGTGGTATTTGAATGGTTTCTTTCTGGCTGCTTGAAATATTTTCTCTTTGACTTTGGAGAGCTGTAATTTGGCTATAATATTCCTGGGGCTTTTCATTTTGGGATTTCTTTCAGGAGGTGATTTGTGGATTTTTTCAACTTCTATTTTACCTTGAAGTTCTAAAGTATCAGGGCTGTTTTATTTTGTAATTTCTTAAAGTATGATGTCTAGTCTCTTTCTTTGATCATAGATTTCAGTCCAATAATTCTTAAGTTATATTTCTTCTATTTTCCAGTTGTTTTTTCCAAAGAGATATGTCATATATTCTTCTTCTTTTTTATTCTTTTGACTTTGTTTTTATTGTTTCTTAATGTCTCATGAAGTCATTAGCTTCTACTTGCCCAATTCTAATTTTTAAGGAATTGTTTTCTTCACCGAGTTTTTTTTTTTTTATATCTCTTTCTCCATTTGGTCAATTAGGCTTTCTAAGGAGTTATTTTCATCAGTGAAGTATTGTATCTCTTTTTCTATTTGGCCAATTGTGTTTTTCAAGGAATTATTTTCTTCAGTATTTTTGTGCCTCTTTTACCAAGCTATTAATCATCTTTTCTTGACTTCTTATATCATTCTAATTTCTTTTCCCATTTTTCCTCTATCTCTCTTATTCTATTTTTTAAATTATTTTAAAAAACTATTTCAAGAATATTGGGCTTGTGTTGAATTCACATTTTTGTTCTTTGAAGCTTTGCTTGTTGGTATTTTTTAAACCTTATTCTCATTTAAATTTTTTTTGTTTATTTACTTTTAGTTTTCAATATTCACTTCCATAAGATTTTGAGTTTCAAGTTTTCTCCCCTTCCTTTTCCTTCCCACTCCCTGGTGTGCAGTCTGATGTAGGCTCTACTTATGCATTCATAGTAAACATATTTTCACATTAGTCATGATGCAAAGAAGAATTAGAACTAATGGGAAGAACCATGGGAAAAAAGAAACAAAAGAAAACAACAAAAGAAAAGGAGAGCAAATAGT
Organism: Phalanger gymnotis; assembly: GCA_028646595.1. NCBI lineage: Eukaryota > Metazoa > Chordata > Mammalia > Diprotodontia > Phalangeridae > Phalanger > Phalanger gymnotis. The sequence goes on from CM053622.1 coordinate 86,413,909, forward strand.
ATGCTTCCATCTGCATTCACTGTCCAAAGTTCTTTCTCTGGATGTGGATAGCATTTTCCATCATGAGACTTTTGGAGTTCTTAGATCCTTGCATGGCTGAGAAGAACTAAATCTATCAAATTCATTGTACAATGTGTTTGTTACTGTGTACAATGCTTTCCTGGTTCTGCTCATTTACTCAGCATCAGTTCATATAAGTCTTTTCAGGTTTTTCTGAAGTCTGCTTGCTCTTTATTTCTTGTAGCACAAGAGTATTCTGTTACATTCATATACCACAATTTGTTCAGCCATTCCTCAATTGATGGACATCCTCTGAATTTCCAATTCTTTGCCACCACAAAAAGAGCTGCTATAAATATTTTTGTACATGTATGTCTTTTCCCCATTTTTATGATCTCTTTGGATACTGCTTATTGCTATTTTGACATCATTGTGTTCTTCTGAGTGCATCTTGAACTTCCCAGTTATCACAGTGGATATTTTATGATCAGTTTCTTTTTTTGTTGTTTGCTCATTTCCCCAGCTTCTTTCTGGACTTTGAACTTTATGTTAAAGTTGGATTCTGTTCCTGGGCTGGGGTTTGAGGAGCAACATCTCAAACTTCAGCTTGTTTTACTGTTACTTCTGGGGGTTTGGAAGTTGTTGGTGCTTACAACATAATATGATCTGGGGAGAGGTATGTTTACTGCCTGCTTGTGACCAGGCACAATACTGCTCTTCAGGGCCTTGTAGTAGGAAGGCTGAATTTATGATCTCAAATATAATCATATATATATTTGAATGGTTCAAAACCGCAAGGTATGAGGGATTCTCTAAGTAGAACATTTATTTAGGCCCCAGTGCAACAGATTCGCGAACCAGCCTCCCCATTCTGACATCTTGACCAAAAAACCCCAGGCCCAGTAGGCCCGCCTCACAAGAGTAACCAGAAGGCTACAGAAAACAAGATAGTATTTAGGCAAATCATATTTACTGGCCTCAGGTCCTTGCTCGCACTGCTGGGTTCACACAGGTCTCCTGCTTCAGCTTTTTTCAGCTTCAGCTGTAGTTGGTCTCTTAGCTCGCCTCTCCTTGCAGCCGAGCCTCTGGCGCCCCGCCTCAACAACCAGAGACCAGAGACCATTGGTTCCCGAGTTGGCCCCTGTTAAGTCATTAGTCTACACCCACACAGGTTTCACACCTGATAGGGCTTTGGGCCTGGGGCTTAGCACTTAACAGCTGAAAGTACTTTCACTCAAGGTAAACAAAAGCCAAACTCCTCAAGGGCACCCCCCAAACTAAGTGCCCATTTTACCTTATCAACACAGGCCTCTGTTCCCTTGGGACAGTAAGTACTCCTCTCCACCCTGAAACTGTGACCCATAAGTAGGTATAGGCAATGAAGTTGCCAAACAGTGCCCCATCCTGTGCCCAGTGCTAGTACTTGGGTCTCTTGTAGTCATGTTCTGACAAGTTGACTGATTCTCTTATCATATCTGGTTTGAGAGCTCTTGAAGTTGCTCTTGCTGCTGTTGCCACCTCCAAGGCCCACAATCAGTGTTGACACCACATGGGCTCTGGGACAACCTTTAACCTAGTGTCACAGACCTCTCCTTCTCACTTCCTGAGTTGTCTTGTGTCAGGAAAATGTCTCACCTAAACCTTTGATTGGCTCTGCCACTCCAAGATTCAATTTAAGGTGTTATTTTAAAGTTGTTTGAAGGGGAGTATTGGGAGAACTTGGCTGCTTCTTTTACTCTGCCATCTTGGCTCTACCTCCAGAAGTCCATTAAAGAGATCAATTTTTTTTTAAAAAAATCATGTTAATTTTATTGATGTTGTTATTTGCTTTTTTTCACGACAGGCTAATTACATTATTATTTTTTATCAAGGATACAAAAGCCATAGATTAGCCAGAACACCCTAACATGAGCCTTCAATATAGGACTAAAAGAAGGTGTATGGACCAATTTATATTAATCATAGCCCTTCTGAAGAATAAAGATGGTTGAACTCTAATCACAGACAAATATTAGAGGCATCATGACCTAGTGGATTGCAAACTAGCCTTGTATCTAGGAAGACTTGAGTTCAAGTTCTGACCTCTGACACATACTGGATATATGACTCTGGACAAGTCACTTAGCCTCTCAGTGTGCTGAGAAATTCTCTCAGACTCTAAGTGACAGAGACGTTTCTCATTTTCATTGTTACAGGACATTCTAGGTGGGGAGTTCAACCAATGAAATCACAGGTCTAGTCCATATTTCCCATTATAGAGACATAATAGAGAAATGAAGGCTGGATGCTAACTAGTACTGACAGGCAGAGGAGATGTGTCAAAAGGTGACATCAAAAAAGGAAAACTGGAGACAAAATCCCTACCCTAAAATTTCACATCATGTGGTCCATGGGTCTAGGAATTTAGCCAAATCAAAATGATGTCAGTTATTGCCTAGCTTTACTGGTCTGTTCATTGTTAGCAGATGGAAGATGACATATGTCCATATAGCTGGCTGATGGAGTGAGCCAAAGCAAACCAATCTCCATCTGGTTTGGCAGAAGGGGGTGTATATAAGTACAGGCTAAAATAGGGTAATGTTGTCCTTGCTTCTGACCCTTTTGAACTCTTTCATGATGACAAAATTTCAAGGAAAAGGAGGGAAGGGAGTAAACATTTATTAGGCACTTCCTATGTTCCAGGCATTATGCTAAGCACTTGACAATTTTTTTTGTCCTCACAGTGACCTCATATAACAGTTAGGAAAAGTGAGGCACATAGAAGTTAAATGATCTGCTCAGGACCACACAGCTAGTGAGTGTATGAGACCAGTTTTGAAATGAGGTCTTCCTATTCCAAACTCAGCACTCTATCCATTGTGCCACAGTGGCAGCCTGGCAAGGGGAGAAGCATCACCAGCTTGAAAAGCAGAATGGCGTCAGTCAGGACAATCAATTTGCTGTATAATGAGATCTTAAGTCATAGTTCCTCATTTTGCTCTTCAAGTGCCACCGTAATAAAATGCTGCCATCACTAACCCATCCAGCCTTGTTTCCACCATTTTCCAATATTTCCTTTTCTAGCATCAGTGTGTAAGGAAAATCATAAAAATTTCTTATTTGGGAAGGCCTTCGGAAACCCTGATCCAACCCCTTCCCAAACATTTATCCTCCTCTACTTTATACTTAACAAATGATAATTCAGCCTTTATTTGATGACTTCCAGTGATAAAGAATCCACCATTTCTTGAGGGAACCTAGTATTGTTTGAGATGTCCTTCACTGAAGGATATGCTGTGTGAAGTATGTCAAGTATAGGCTGTATGTTAAGACTAAATTCAACCTTTTGCAACTTTTATCTGTGGTTCTCAGTTCTTTCCTCTGTAGCCAAACAGAGCAAGTCTAATCTATTTTATGTTCATAGATCATGAAGATCATGAAGGAACCTCTTTACAAAACACCCCTTCAAATACTTGAAGATCATATTCCCCTTAAATTATTTCTTCTCATGGCTGAGCAACCTTACTCCCTTTAACAGAGCGTAATATCACAGTTCTGGTCATCTTCATTTGGATACTCTCTAACTTGTAAATATCCTTTCTAAAGTGTGGCAGCTAGATCTGAAAACAATGCTTTAGCTATGGTTCTGAGCTGGAAAAAGTGGTGTGCCTGATACTCCAAATCCTAAACACTATTCCTCTCTTAATGTGGACTCCATTAACCTTTTTGGCTGATATTGGCTGACTCTGAATTTTTGGTGTATTAAAATTCTCAGATCTTTTTTTTTCAAACAAAATATTTATCTAGCCAAGCTTCTCCAATTATACTTTTGATTCTTGCCTTTAATTGTAAGATCATACAGTTATGGATCTAGAGCTTGGAGGGCCTTCAGAGGCCATGTAGTCCAACTCATCCACTTTACAGATGAGGAAAACGAGGCCTGGAGACCCACCCAAGGCCATATAGATAATATTTATCGCTATTAAATTTCACTTTATTAGATTGTGAGTCCCTTGAGGGCAGAGACTATCTTTTGCCTCTTTTTGTATCCTCAGTGCTTAGCCCAGTGCCTGACAATATGTAGGTGCTTAATAAATGTTTATTGATTGATTGATTTGACCCAAAGTATTAGCTTATTAAGATCTTTTCATATCGTGACTGTCATCTTGCATATAAGCTATACTCCCAGAATTGTGTTTACATAAAAATTTGATAAGCATCTTTTCTATACCTTTATATGTCATTGATAAAAAATGTTGACCAGCATGACTTAAAAATAAATCCATAGGCATTGCTTGGAAGCATTCTTCCTAGTTAACATGGAAAAATTCCTTGTTTCTGGTCATTCAACCCATTCTGTATAGAGTTGATTATACTATTGTCTAACTCACACCTGAATCTTTTTCATAAGAAGAACATGAGGGAATTGTCAAATGATTTGCTGAAATGTAGGGGCGTCATAGAAATTTGCCTCCTGATTTCAACTTCATAACCACCCTTTTATTTTAGCATTTTATCTGCAGTCAAAGTGAAGCTCACTGGCTCATAGTCTGCAGACAGTCTTTTTCCTCTTCTTCTTCTTCTTCTTCTTCTTCTTCTTCTTCTTCTTCTTCTTCTTCTTCTTCTTCTTCTCCTTCCCCTTCTTCTTCTTCTCTTTCTCTCTCAGAAATTAAAATATTTAAAATTTATCACACAGGATAAGCATAAAGGATTCCATCCATCTCTTGTTGATCAGTCAACATTTGCTCACAATTATGTGTTGCTATTTATATTGAGCTCTGAATCAACCACATTTTCTGTCTGTGATAGATGATAGCCTTTTGAACTGTATGTTTACAATAGGAGTTGGTGGTAACACCATAGATCATGGGGAGATTATGGGAAGCATGTGAGGATAAGTTATTTTGGAATGACTTCTTGAACTGAGGCTGTAAAGATAAGCAAACAGAAGAAAATCCTGAATGTTGTGAGGTAAGACTTTGGACTGAGAAATTTCCAAAGGCTAACCTCCACAGAAGACAGTGGCCCCAGATGTTCAATTAAAGCCTTTAAGTAATAAATATAGACACAAGGATCATCTTATTCCATTTCTGGAAAACACTAATTATTTGGAGTTTTTCATTACCCAAGAGCTAAAAGAATATGTGGTATAAATGAAAGAAGAGAAACAAATTGAAATAGAGGGGAAAGAATGATAGGGAGAGTCGGTACCTTAAATGGTACAAAATCTCACTGATGAACTGAATTTCAGGAAGATTAGAGTGGGTCAAAGAGAAAATAGTAGCTCCATAAAATAATGACACATTGACAAAAAAAATCAAAAGGTTGAAAAAATTAAGTATTAAAAATACAATATTAAAAACAATTGACCTCAAAACAGGTAAAACAAAGAAAATATTAAGAATTATTGGACAATTTGAAAATCATGACTCTGCCTCCCCACCCCTCAATCTAGATAGCATATTTCAAAAAGTGTAATTAAAAAAATGTCCAGAACTCAACCTACCAGTCACCTGGAAAAAACCAAAAATGATAACTTCTCAAAATCTGAGATAACATCCAAGGCCTCCTGATCAAATAAAAAATATACAACAAGCTAAAAAGATAGAGTTACTATATTTAGAGTGCCAGTCCTGGAGTCAGGAAAGCCTGAGTTCAAATCTGGACTTAGACACTTGTTAGATGTATGACTTGTTAGATATCTGGGAAAGTCACTTAACCCTGTTTGCCTCAGTTTCCTAATCTATAAAGTGATCTGGAGAAGAAAATGGCAAACCATTCCAATACCTTGGTCAAGAAAACCCAAATGGGGTCATGGAGAATTAGATATGACTGAAATGACTGAACAACAACAACAACAAAAACAACAATAAAGATCACACAGGACTTGGCAACTGCCACTAAAAGAAGAGAGCTTGGCGTATGATATTCCAAATGGCAAAAGATAAAGGCTTATACGCTAGAGCAGGGGTGGAGAACTTACAGCCTGGAGGCCATGTGGTTGCTTTTGAGTAACACATCCATGAAGACTAAATACAACCCTACATAGGAAAAATGAAATGGAAGATTTCATTAATGAAATATAGGACTTCCAAGCATTCCTGATGAAAAGACCAGGAATAAATAGATATTTCAAAATGGAAATGGATAAACTAGGACTAACATAGAAAGGTACACACATTTTTACTTGGAAGGAAATATGTGGGAATGAGAAACAAATATCTTCTCAGAATCCCAATATCTATAAGAGTCAGGGAAAGAGGTAAATATGACAGAAGGTCCCAGAATGGGCTTGTTTTTTTTTTTGTTTGTTTGTTGATTTCAAGAGAAAAAAACACAAGAAGGTAGAGACTGTACTGGAAAAGAAAGGAGAAGAAAGGGGAGGGAAGTTACTGTTACATAATGGAGGTACATAAGATGAAGCATATTTAATCATGGAGGAAGGGATAAAAGGGTCCTATGAACCTCAGTTTTATCTAAACTATGTAAAGGAAGATTGAACAGAATTACACACATACGCATATTTCAGCGTAGAAACACACCAAATGCAAAAGCAAAATAAGAGATGACAGGAATAAGAGGGAGATAGAAGGATTTAAGAAGAACGGTAGGATATGTAAGGCAATAGTCACAAGCAAAACAAACTGATGTGTTGGAGAGAGGAGTATGAAGGGAGGATTCAAAACTGAAAGGGAAGATAACTGCTTGGATGATGTCAGATAGTGAAATTCCCAGTTTATTTGGGTGGAACAACAAACCAAAGAGATACTACATTGCTCCAAAGTGTAGCAAGGGCCCTTTATGTCACATGAGAGGCTATGACACATGTCCTAGAGATAATGCTTGTAGAAACATTGTCACAGTGTTGACACAAGAACTGCATTTTATAAAATTTTAATTTCCATAGAAATTTTTGCTAATTTTCTTTCTACCTTCTTCACGAAGCCCTCTTGGACTATTCTGATTTTTACTAGTAATATTATTGTTTTCCACCTCTTCCAACTTCCAACAGGCCTTATGCTGTAAGTAAAACAACATATATATATTATGTATTCATATATATAATATATATGTATATATCTTGTTTATGCACATTAGGAGGGATTTATGGCTCTAGAAGTGATCTGGAATATATAATCTCTCAGATCCTTTCTAAATGCTGAGTTACTATGATTATTCAATCTCTAAATCACTTAACACAATACTAAGAAGATAATAGGTGGTCAGCAAGTACTTGTGGATTGATTCGTCTACCTATTAATGTTTTGAATGTTTTAGGTTTTAATTTTTTGTTTTTTTGTTTTCTGTTTGGGGGAGTGGCTTTAATGGCATATAGCTTTTACAGTTGAAAAAATTTGAATTTTTGTAAACTTTTTTTTTTTGTTTTGCATTCCTTCTTTCCCACTTCCTCTTTAGGTTTGACCTTTTAACAAAGCCATGCTTTTCCACAACACATCTCCTATCATTCCAGGCAGAAGATCAAAGAATCATAGAGATAGAAGGTCCAACTGTACCATACTACAAGGACATACCTGAAGGCTCCTCCAGATTCTGCATGAAGGGCTTCATGACAGATAATGTACTGGTTCCCAAGACATCTGATTTCATTTTTAGACACCATTTTTTTTTGTTGTAACTTTTCATTACATATTGATTCTAACTTTGACTTTCTATAACTTCTACCCATTGGTGAAATCTTGGGTCAGATGGACCATGGAACTGACCCAAAGTTAACATTCTTATGTTCTAATTAGGCCAACAATAATGTTCAAAAGCACTGGAAAATATGCAAGTTAATAATCTAGTTCTTGGCTATTGGAAAAGACCAAAATCTGGCTATGAAATAATTATCTTTCAGTTAGACTTGAGCATCAGTTGGCACAGCATTAGCAGTAGCATTTATAAACATGAAGGATAATTGTGCCTGCGTGTACATAAATGTATATATGCATTTTATATATTAATACATAGATATGTCCTAACATATACACATGTACAGGTGTATTTGTATATATACATATACATATATACACAGACATGTGTGTATGAAGACATACACATACACAAACTCAGCTTTCAGCAGGTAGACAATCTGGGAGACAAATATCTTCAGATCACTGAAAGCTGCATGATCTGCACAAAGCTTGTCCTTTCAAAAAAAGATGTTTTATAGAAATGATGTAATTTCTTCATTACAAAGGAGCCATTTTCCAAGCACGTAAAGCACCAGTTTGCTCAGTGTGACCTCTGCTTTCATCATATCAAGGTTGTATCTGATTATGCTATGAGACAGATGAAGGGGATGCAATTCTGGGATAAGAAGAAAAAAAGTTTTAGTTTGGTTCACTTGCAAAAGTGGTTTATCATTTTATTGGCAATATTTGCAGACTTATTCCAAGCTAGCTGACCTGCGTCAGCCTGTAAAGATCCAGGAAGAATATGTTTTCTAGCATTTTGATGTGCTTATTTGGAAAGTGACCCATAGAGGTGACCAGTGCATGAGGTTGCCATGTTATTTAAAAAAAATGGCAGAAGGTTTGAAAGAAAATTCTGCCAAGTATCAAAGTAACAAACCTATTTCCAATAGCTTTTGGGAATGTTCAGTCACCTAGCTCTGGGTCTTATTAAATCTAATTCTCCACCTATATTGATAGATCCTATGATGTTAGACCTGAAAGGGACCTTGAAGATTACCTGTAGTCTAATGCCCTCATTTTCTAGAAGAGGAAACTGAGGTGCAGGGAAGTTAAGTGAGTTACCTTAGTGACATTCTTGACTCTTTCTTCTCTTTATACTTTACTCACACATGTTCAACTCAACTTAACTCAATTCGATTCAGCAAACAACAAATATTTATTAAGCTCTACAATGTACAAGGCCATATGCTTAGTCCCAGGGGTAAAAAGATAAATATGAAACATACTCTGGTCTCAAGAGCTTACAATGTTAAGGGGACTTGTAGGGAGGGCACAACAAGTACAAAACTATCATGCAGGGGAAAGTGATATAACTACAAAAGAGTGGTCTAAAGAAAATGCTTTTAGAAATTCAAGGAAGGAACAGATCTCTTTTATTTGGGCCAATGGTTTCATGAAATACATAAAATCTGAATCTACCCAGTCATTCATTGTTTGAAAAAAAATCACATTTATTTATTAAGTGCCTGACAGATGCAAGGCACTGGGGAATATAAGGATCTAAAACCCCCCATATTTTTGCCCTCAAGGTATTCATATTTATTATGGGAGATAGGGTGGGTGGTGTATCTTGAAAAGAGCAAGCACAGCACAAGGTCATGATTAATGGAATAAAAAGTGATGTCAGAAAAAAATGCTCTATGAAAATCTATATATGGAGAAAATATTTTCATTTGGTCCTTGAAGAAAGGGAAGAATTTCCACAAGTGGAGATAAGAGCTGTTCCAGGTGCAAGAAAGTATATAAGCAAAGAATCCAATATGGGAGGTGTAGGACTAGAATAGGGGACACAGAATAGTTTGGTTTAAAGTATAAACAAAAGAGTAAGATGATGTAAGATGAAAATATTTAGGTTGAATTTACTATGTATAAGCTTGAATCCAAGGATTAAAGCTTTATATTTTATTTAGTATTCGATGGAGAGGTATCAAATTTTTTGGAAGAGGGAATGATCAGAGTGATACATTAGGATGATGGCAAGGCAATGCTTTGAAGGATGAATTGGAGAGATAGAAAAACATATTTAATGATTTTACTGTAGTCTAAAGGAAAAGAGATGAAGGTCTCAAAGAGGCTGGATAGGATGGAAAATAGGTTAGGAAATGAATAGCACTTGTCAACTGATAGACTACATGGAGTGAGGGAGTGGGAAGAGTCTAAGATGATTCCAGGATTATAACCACAGAGTGACTAGGAGGGTGGTGGTGCCTTTCACAGAAAAAGAGAGACTTGGAAGTGGGATAAGTCTTGGTGAAAACATGCTAAGGAAATGTATTTATGAGGCATCTTATTTATGGGTTTGAGGTGATGGCATCTAGATGGAGTTATTCAGAAGACTGTTGTAAATAAAGGACTGGAAATCTGGAGAGAGGTTGGGATAAAGCTACTGATTTCAGCTACTTGAATACAAATGATTGTTGAAGCTGTGAAAGTAGATGAGACGATCAAGAGAGAGAGAAAAGAGAAGAAGCCAATGCTAGAACCTAGGGGGAAATCTACATTTAATGGGTACAGGAAGATGAAGGGACAGAAAAAAGATGGAGTGGCTAGAAAGATAAGAGGAGAACTATGAGAAAAAGCATATTGGAAGTCAAGAAAACAGAAGGTGTCAAGGAATGTGAGGTCCATAGGGTTAAATGCCTGAGAGACATCAATAAAAGAAGGTCAAGAAAAAAGGGTTGAGGTTAGTGATAATGCAGTTATTTGGAACCCATCAAGTGGCAACAAAGTGGCAGCAATAATGAACCAAGTATAAATAATATTTTCTAGAAGGTTTCTTATAGATAATGTTTTAAGGAAGACTTGAAGGGTTGAGACTCGAAGAAGCCAAGGAAGCCAGTAGGCAGGGGTGAGGAGGGAGAGCATTCAAGGCATGAGAGACAGCCAGAGAAAATGCCCAAGAGCCAAGAGATGGAGTGTCTTGCTTGGGGAACAGTAAAGAGGTCAGTGTCATTGGATTACAGAGTACATGAGGTGGGGTGGAGAGAGTAAGGTGTAAGAAGACCAGAAAGGCTGGGGGTGGGAGCAATGTCAGTCTATGAAAGTATTCGAATGCCAAGTGGAGGATTCTGTATTTGATCTAGGTGGGAACAGGCAGCCATTGCAGTTTACAGATTTTGAGGGTGATATAGTCAGAGCTACTTTTTAGGAAAATCACTTTAGTAGTTGAATGTAGAATGGAGTAAGAGGAAACTTGTGATAGGTAGACTCACCAGAAGGTAATTTCAGTAGTCTAAGTATGAGATGATGAGGGCCTGGAACAAAGTGGTTGCAGTATGAGAAGAGAGGAGTGGGTCTATTTAAGAGATATTACAAAGGTAAAATCAAAAGACCTCGGCAACAGATTGGATGTGGAATGGGAAGGATAAAAGATAGTGAGGTGAGTTAAGGATGACACCTAAATTGTGAATCTGAGAGAATTGGGTATGGTGTTGCCCTCAACATTAACAGGGTATTTGAAAGGGAAGAGTTTAGATGGAAAGACAATGAGTTCAGTTTTCAGTGTGTCGATTTTAAGTTATCTGAAGGACATGTAGTTTGGGTTGCCTAAAAGGCAATTAGAAGCATGATATTGGAGGTCAGCAGAGAGCTTAGGGCAAAATAAGTATATTTAAGAATCATTGGCATAAATTCATGGGAGCAAAGAGGGAGGAGGGGGCCCAGGGCAGAACTCTGTGGGACATCTATGGCTAGAAGGAATGACCTGGATGAGGATCCAGCAAAAGCAACAGAGAAAGAACAGTGATAAATAGGAGCAAAACCAGGAAAGAGTAGTGTCCTGAAAACATAGAAAGAGGAGAGTGTCAGAGAGAAGAGAATAATCAATGGTACTAAAGTCAAGGTTCTCTGTTGAGAAAGTGAGGGAGGAAAAGCCCTAAGAGGTTTGAGGAGGGATAAAAAGTTTGGAAGACCCACTCTGGAGACTAAGAAAGTGAGTTGATATGGGGAGGTATATAGGATTGCCTAGCATCAGCGAGAGCCCAGTTGAGGATATGTGACATAAATTATAGTTAACCCAGTCAGAATGGTTGTATGACTATGTTTAGCAGCATGTATATAGGAGCAAAGCAGCAGATGATGAAAGTCATCAAAGGCTAAGGCTTGACAAGGCACAATTGTCAATATGATAAAGGGATCAAGGACTTAAGGAAAGAAGAGAGTGCAGAGTTAATGAGTTCTCCAAAGGGTCATAATAGGGAAAAGTAGAGAGTGTGGCTAGTTCAGGAAAGATGGACTGAAACAGAACTAAAGAATTAGGGGACAAACAGTAGGGTTCTTTAAGGGAAGGCAGAAGTAGATATAGAAAGCCAATAGATTATGATAAAATAAGGGTATTTTGGAATTCTTGCAGTAAGGCAAGATAAAAGTGTAGGTGCATCTTTGAGTGTGACTGAGGTGGGATAGAGGAGTAGATCATGGGAAGTGAGTAGGTTGAGGAGCTGAGTGATTAAGATGTTTGAAGAAGAGTCAATAGGTATATATAAGACCCCCCAATATGAGGGCAGGAGTCTTAGAGGAGAGAAGAATTGTGAACCAGGTACTCATTGAGGGAGGAAGAGGAGTGACCTGGACATCTGAAGAAAACAGCTTGGATTTTGTTTGTGTGGCAGATATGAATAAGATGGACCTCATAGGAGGAGAGATTACTGATTGAAGGAGATAGAGTGGCAGTGGGTCACAAGGTGTATTCCAACTCCCCAGTTTGACTAGGAAGTTGAGGGGAGGGAGTAGAGTTGTAGCCAATATTGGAAAGAGTGTCCAAGAAGTTTGTAATACGAGGAGGAAGCCAGATTTCAGTGATTGCTAGAAATAGAAGAGTGGAAGAGGAAACTAGGATTAAGGAAAGTCTATTACCTATGGAACAGGCATTCCAGAGGGCACAGTGAAAGGAGTGGGTGGCATTTGTTTGGGACTTTAGGGTGGGAGAGTTGAGGGGAATGGCAATAAAAAATCAGAGGGTAATGAACAGGGAATGGAATTTGGATGATGACCTATAGGGATTTAGAATCACTAGGATGTGTACGGTATGACCAAGTGTTAGAATGTTCATCATTGAATAGAAGGCACTACTCTTCACAGAGGAGTCTGGTGATTAGGCAAGAGAGAAGTGTGGCATGAGATGAAAAGGACAGGGTCAGATAGTCAGAAGGGAGACCCTATATAAACATTCCTCTTTCCTCTAAAGGTTAGAGATTAAGCAGTAGCCACAAATCAAACCTTCACAGAATGATACAAACATTCCATTCACCATTGATTTCCCTTTTCCTCTTCTCTCAAAGGACAGGTGCAGGAGATGGAAGGTCTGAAGTCAAAGGGAAGATTGTCCCTCTTCACACTGGAAGATTTCTTCTTCATAGGAAAGTGTTCAGGCAGGCAGTAGAAGGTAGAATTTGCCTTGCTCTGTGGACAAAAGGGAAGGTGCATCTCACCCCTTAGCTTTCCTTCTAGTGATATACCAAGTAGGAGATGGAAGGCATAGAGTCAGAGAAAGGTCTGGCTCCTTTTCTCGCCTTAGGCTGCATATTAGGCAAGTGCAGCAGGAAGTAGTAGTCTTGTGCACAGGGGAAACTTGGAGAGAGATGGAGGCTGGCCAGTACCCTTTTTGCCACTTTCCCTCAGAGGATATGCAAAACAGGAGATGGAAGGCAAGCAGTAGTTGTCAAAGAAAGATCTGACTCCTCTTCTCATACGAGAAAGAAAAAGACATAGAGAAGACCTTACATTGCCTCTAGGTTGAAGACAAGGAGCTAGAAGAGGTAGAAAAATTAAAACTGTTTGAAAGAGAAGAACTCAATGGAGTAAATTCTGATAGGAAATAAAGAATATACACCAGCCCGTATCCTACTATCAGTTATCAAGTCTTATTGATTCTGATTTCCCAATATCTCTTCCACCTGCCTGACCTCTTTCATTCTAACAGTTACCATCCAAGTTCAGAGATACATTACTTTTCACTTGAATTACTGTAACAGTCCCATAGCCATAGTCTTCTTTAGTTTACTCTTTATAAGGTTGCTAAAAGGATTCTTTGTAATGTACAAGTATATTCATGTCAATGCCTTGCTTATTCATTTTTTACTTTTTTTTCACTTACATGTAAAAACAATTTTAAACATTCATTTAAAAAAAATTTAGGTTCCAAATTGTCTTCCTTCCTTCCTCTCCACTCCTCAAGAAAGCAAGTAATTTGATACAGCTTATACATGTCTAGTCAGATAAAACATATGTCCATATTAGCCACATTGCAAAAAATAAAAATAAAAGCAAGAAACATAAACAAAATGAAAAAAGGAAGCTCCCATCTTCATTCGAACTCCATCAGCTCTTTCTCTGGAGGTGGATAGTATTTTTCATGATAATGTCTTGTATCATTGTATTACTGAAAATAGGTCAGTCATTCAGAGTTGATCATTGTACAATTTTGCAGTTACTATGTACAATATTCTCCTGGTTATGCTCACTTTACTTTGCATTGATTCTTATAAGTCTTCCAAGGTTTTTCTCAAACCATCCTCTTTACAATTTTTAGAGCAATAGAAATCAATCATAATCTTATATTGTAACCTGTTCAATCATTCCCTAGTTGATGGGCTTCCTCTCACTTTCTAATTCTTTACTGTCACAACTGTCATTTTCACTCCACCAACAGTGCATTAGTGTCCTGATTTTTCCACATCCCCTCCAACATTTATCATTTTCCTTTTCTGCCATATTAGCTAATCTTATGGGTGTGAGGTGGTACTTGAGAGTTGTTTAAATATGTATTCTCTAATCAATAGTGATTTGGAACATATTTTAATATGACTAGATACCATTGATTTCTTCATCTGAACACTTCTTGTTCATGGTATACTTAGAGAATTCTAGAAAATCAGCTAAAAAACTAGTGAAAATAATAGAACAAGAATAGAATAGAACAACAGAATAGAAGAATAGAATAAGAACAAGAAGTATACCATCATATTATTTGCGAAGTGTGATTAATTTGTTTTCTCATTGCCTATTCTAATTAATTCAATTTATTTTTCTTGTCTTGTTGATACAGTTGACATTTCTAGAATAATATTGAATAATAGTGTTGACAATGGGCATCCTTGCTTTACTCCTTATCTTATTAGGAAAGCTTTTAGCTTATTCTCATTACAGATAATGCTTACCGATGGTTTTAGGTAGATACTAATCATTTTAAGAAAAACTCCATCTATTCCTTGCTCTCTAGTGTTTTTAATAGGAATGGGTGCTGTATTTTGTCAAAAACTTTTTCTGCATCTATTGAGATAATCATATGATTTTTGTGGCTTTTGTTATTGATATGGTCAATTATGCTTGTAGTTTTCCTAATACTGAACCATCCCTGCATTCCTGGTATAAATCCCACCTGGTCAAATTGTATGACTTCTGTGATATATTTCTGTAATCTATTTGTTCCTTGTTAGTGTTTTATTTAAAACTTTTGCAATCATATTCATTGAGAAAATTGGTCTCTAGTCTTCTTTTTGTTTTGTTTTTGTTCTTCCTGGTTTAGGTGTCAGCACCATATTTGTGTTGTAAAAGGAATTTAGTATGACTACTCCATTGCCTATTTTTTCAAATAGTTCCTTTTTTTAGCGCTGGAATTAATTGTTTTTTAAGTGTTTTGTAGAATTCATTTGTGAATCCATCTGGTCCTGGTGATTTCTTATTAGGGGGCTCATTAATGACTTGTTCAATTTCCTTTTTTAATATAGGCTTATTTAAATATTCTATTTGATTTTCAACTAATCTGGTAAATTTATATTTTTACAAATATTTATCCATTTCACTCAGATCGTAAGATTTATTAGCATATTATTTGGAAAAATAACTCCTTAAATTGCTTTAATTTCTTCTTTATTGATACTGAATTAATCTTTTTCATTTTTGATATTGGTAATTTGATTTTCCGATAAAATCAAATTAACCAATTGTTTATCTATTTTATTGATTTTGTCATAAAGCCAGCTCCTAGTTTTATTTATTCATTTTTTAATCTTTCAGTTTTATTAATTTCTTTTGACTTTAAAGATTTGAAAATTGCTATTTAACCAAAGATTTTTAATTCGTTCTTTTTTTAGAATTTTTATTCACATGTTAAATTCATTTGTATGCTATTTCTCTATCTAACTTCTATTGTTATTTGGAGATACAAGTTTTCCTCTACTGCTTTGGCTGCATCCCATAAAGTTTGATATATTGTCTCTTTGTTGTCACTGTCTAATGAAATTATTGGTTTTTTTTTAATTTTTCTTTGACCTACTCATTCTTTGGAATTAGATCATTTAAGGGGCAGCTAGGTGGCACAGTGAATAGAGAACCAGCCCTGGAGTCAGGAGAACTCTGAGTTCATATCCGGTTTCAGACACTTGACACTTAGTAGCTGTGTGCCTTGGGCAAGTCACTTAACCCCAATTGCCTTGCCTCCTTTCCTCCAAAAAAACAAAGAATTAGATTATTTAGTTTCCAATTTATTTCAATCTATGTTTCTATGATGCTTTATTGATATAATTTTTATTGCATTTTGATGTGAAAAGGATGCATTAAATATTTCTGCTTTTCTGCATTTGGTTGTGAAGTTTTTATGCCCTAATACATGATCAGCTTTTGTGTAGGTGACATGTATGGTGGAGCAAAAAGGTATATTCCTTTCTGATTCCATTCAATTTTCTCCAGAGATTTATCATATCTATTTTTTTTTTCTAAAATTCCATTCATCTTCTTAACTTCTGTCTTGTTTATTTTTGGTTAGATTTAATTAGTTCTGCAAGGTGAAAGTTAAGGTCTCCTACTAGTATAGTTTTTACTATTTCCTCCTGTAACTCATTTAACTTTTCCTTTAAAAATTTGGTTGCCATGCCATTTGGTGCATGCTTGTTTAGTCTCTGGTATGTTTTAGCACAATATAATTTCCCTGTTTATCTCTCTTAATTAATATTTGTTTTTACTTTGTCTGAGATCATGATCACTACTCCTACTTTTTTTTTTAACTTAAGCTGAAGCATAATAGATTCAGCTTCGGGCCCTTTATTTATTATTCGGTGTATCTCTGTTTTAAGTGTGTTACTTATAAACAACATATTATTAGATTTTCTTTTGAGTGGGGTAGGCAGGGCAGTTGGGGTTAAGTGACTTGCCCAAGGTCACACAACTAGTAAGTGTGTCAATTGTCTCAGGCTGGATTTGAACTCAGGTCCTCCTGACTCCAGGGCTGGTGCTCTACTCACTGTGCCACCTACCTGTCCCCAGGATTTTGTTTTTTTAATGCTTCTTGCTATCTGATTCCATTTTAAGGGTGAATTCATCCAATTCACATTCACAGATATGATTACTAAATGTATTTTCCTCCTATTTTTCCCCCTGTATATTTTTCTCTCTCACTCTTTTTACCATGTTACTTTTCAAAAGTCTGTTTTGCTTCTGACCACTTCCTACATTAACTTGCCCCCATGCCCCAACGAAGTGCCTGCTTCTCTATTCCCTTCCTTCCCCACTTCCATGTAGTGTAAGGATAAGATAGATTTTTACACCCAAATGAATGTGTATGTTATTCCCTTTGAGACATTTCTGATGACAATGAGGCTCTCAAGTATTGCCTGTTCCTCCCCCCATTCCCTTTCACACTAAAAGTTCTTTCCTTTCCACCTCTTTTATGTGAGATTATTTTCCTTATTCTGCCTCTCCTTTCCCCTTTCTCCTAAGACATTCCTCTTTCTCAATTCTTAATTTTGTTTTTTTTTTTTTTTGGAAATCAACTCATGCCAGTACCCTCTTTCAGTGTATACTCTTAACTGCCCTGATAATCAGAAAGTTCTTAGGAGTTATAAGAATCATCTTCTCATATAGGAATGTAAACAGTTTAACCTTTTCAAATCCCTTATGATTTATTTTTCATAATTACCTTTTTATGCTTCTCTTGAGTCTTGCATTTGAAAGTCAAATTTTCTATTCAGCTCTGGCCATTTCATCAGAAATGCTTGAAAGTCCTCTATTTCATTAAATATCAACTTTTCCCCCTGAAGGATTATACTCAGTTTTACTTCATAGGTTATTTTTGCTTGGGATCTTAGCCCCTTTGCTTTCCAGAATATCATTCTTAGCCCTCTGATCCTTTAATGTGGAAGCTCGTAAATCTTATATAATCTTGACTGTGGCTCCAGGACATTTTAATTTTTTTCTCTCTGACTACTTAAAATATTTTCTCTTTGACCTTACAGCTCTGGAATTTGGCTATAATATTCCTGGGAGTTTTCCTTTTGGGATTTCTTTCAGGAGATAATCAGTGGATTCTTTCCATTTCTATTTGACCCTCTGGTTCTAGAATACCAGGGCAGTTTTCCTGGATAATTTCTTGAAGGATGATGTGTAAGCTCTTTTTTTGATTATGACTTTCAGGTAGTCCAATAATTCTTAAATGATTTCTCTTAATTCTATTTTCCAGGGCAATTGTTTTTCCAAGACATATTTCACATTTTTTCTATTTTTTTCATTCTTTCGACTTTGTTTTCTTATTTCTTGATGGTCCATTGAGTCATTAGGTTGCACTTCTCCAATTCTCATTTTTAAGGAATTATCTTCTTCAGTGAGCTTTGTACCTCTTTTTTCCATTTGTCCAGTTCTATTTTTAAGGAGTTGTTCTTTTCATTAGATTTTTGTGCCTTTCTCTTTTTTAAAGCATTTTGTCAATTCTCTTTTTTAAGATATTGTTTTCTTCAGTATTTTTCATGGTTGTTTTACCAAGCTGTTGATTCTCTTTTCATAATTTCCTTGCATCCCTCTCATTTGTTCCCAATTTTTCCTCTGTGTCTCTTTTATGATTTTTAAATTCCCTTTTGAACTCTTCCAGGAATTCTTTTTTTTTGGCTTGTGTCTAATTTCCCTTCTCTTTTGACATGTAGTTGCTTTGATTTCATTTTCTTCTTCTGAGTTTGTTTTGATCTTCCCTTTCATCATAGTAGCTTTCTATGTCAGGTTCTTTTTTTGTTTGCTCATTTTTTCTAGCCTATTTCCACTATTTAATTTTTCAATAAACTTGTGCTCTGTTCCTAGGGTGGAGGGGGCATTATCCTAGGATTCAGGTTTTTCATGCTGCTATTTTCAGAGCTAGCTCTGGGGATATATAAGTTTTTGGTTCTTTGGTTCTTTTTTGGTTTTGGTCTAAGGTAATGTGTGTTCTCAGAGTGAATGTAAATGTTTCCCTTTTGCCAGCAGCCCTCAGGATCTTCCTTTCCCAGTTTGATTTTTTTTTAAAGGGGCCATCCCTTGACTCACTTCTTAAAGAGGCCTATTCACTGAATGGGCATTGTCTCACTCAAAGTGAGAACTTGAAAAAACCTTAGCTTAAAAAGGCCAAGGTCTCCACTGCACCCTGGGCCATTGTAGTAGGAAGGCTGAATTTATGATCTCAAATATAATCATGTATATGTTTGAATGGTCCAAAATCGCAAGGTATGAGAGATTCTCTAAGGAGAAAACAACAAGAAATTTATTTAGGCCCCACCGCAGCAAAAACTTGAACCAGCCTCCCCATTCCAACATCTTGACAAAAAGACTCCAGGCCCAGAAAACCCATCTCACAAGGGCAACCAGGAGGCCACAGAAAAACAAGATAGTATTTAGCCAAATCATGTTCACTGGCCTCACGTTCCTGCTCGCACTCGGGTAAGCCCTGCTTCTGCAGCTTCCTGCCTCTGCAGCTTCTGGCTTCTGCAGCTTTCTGCTTCTGCAGCTTCCTGCTTCCACACCTTCCGCAGCCGCTGTGGAAGTTGTCTCCCGGCTCACCCCTCCTCGAAGCCGAGTTTCCGGCATTCTCAAGCCCCGCCTTAATGACCAGAGACCATTGGTTCCCGAGCTGGCCCCTCCTAAGTCACCAATCCACACCCACCCAGGTTTCACACCTGACAGGGCCCTGGGCCTGGGGCTTAGCACTTAACAGCTGAAAGTACTTCCACTCAAAAGAAACAAAAGCCATGCTAATGAGACAATTTTGCTTAACAACACAGCCATCTCCAGTGATCCTGATCAATATCTGGTCAGTGGACCCAGATGGCTCTGAAGGAGAAAGTGAGGCTGGTGACTTTGCACAGCCCTCCCTTACTCATATCAAATTCAATTGCTAGTCATGTTGTCATCTCTCTGATGTCATGGTCCTCTTTGAGAACAAAGGGAAAACCATAATCACAATCTCTGTGCTATGGTGACTCAGATGAAATCATGAGACCAGTGCAATGTCATTTACAAAGAGGCAGATCTGGTAAGCTTGACATGTTTGTTTGTTTGTTTTTAATTGGAAGAGACCTAGTTGCCTGCTAGTCCAATCTTTGCCGGAAAAAATAATTGCCCCTGCAACATACTTGAAAAATCATCATCTTGCCTTCCTTAAAGATTCTATGCGAGTAGGAATACTCTTTTAACAAAACAAAAAATACTGCTTTGTTTAAAAAAAAAAGCAGTGAGGAATGTTGGGACCCATAATATTTCCATTTGGACTCTTTGCTGGATGTTTTCCATGACAATGGTTTACAAACTGGTGAATTTTCATGTTCCTATGGCAGCATTTCTTCTATTCATTTAAATGCTTTTTTTTTTTAATGACAACAAAGTGAGAGTTTGTGTGTTCCATAACTTTCATTGAATTTTTTTAATCGTCTGTTGTAGACAATCATTTGTGAAAACCTCCCTGTTCCTTTCTCATATTTTCATTAAGGCTGTTTTTAGATAATTCTCATAAAAAAATTTTACATGCTCATGAGAAAGTAGGCACATAAGTTGAGAATTATTGATATCTTTTTGATCGTCTTTTTAAAAAAATAATAATCATGATTTTTGAAATCATTTTTGTATCTTCTTTGTATGTTATAGTGAAGATTCCTTTTTGACTACATCAGGCTAGATGACTACTGAGATATCATCCAATTATAAAATTTGTGAAATTACTTAATCTTAATAAACCTTACTTTATTCATCCATAAATACAGTTATTACCTGGAATCATTTTTTCCTAGGATTGTCATAAGGACCAATAAGATCATAGACAGGTTTTCTTCCCCCATTAGATTGCAAGCTCCATGCATACAGGCACTGATTCACTTTTTTCTTTATATTCCCTTGCTTGGCACGGTTAGTGTTTGGCACATTAGTAAGTACTGAAAATGCCTGTTGAATGAGTGCATAACTAATGACAGTCACAGGGCAGTTGGCTGGTTATGGCAACATTGTGGGAGACTTGTTCCCTCACACTTTCTTTTTTTCTAAATATGTAATAAATTTATTATGTAAATTTTCTTCCTTTCCTCTCCCCACCACCATCCTAGATGTGGCTACCACTAGACACAAACATGTAAAATCATTTTACACATATTTCTATTTCACAGTTCTTTCTCTGGATGGAGAAAACATCTTCCTTCATAGATCTTTTGTAGTTAATTTGGGTATTTATAATAGTCAAAATGACTTATTAACATAAAGTTGTTTTTTTATATGGGAATAAGTATTTATTTCAAAAGTAAACTTGTGAGTTTTAAAACAAGACACCAAGCCATCTCTGATGTACAAAAAATGCTGAAAAACTAAGTATGTCAAAAGGCAATGGCAACTTAATCTAATAACCAGAGGCACAAATGACCTGTAAGGTTACAATGACAAAAAGATACAAGGACAAAAAATCCTTAATACCTATCCTCAAAGGGCTTTCTTCTTCTTCTTCTTCTTCTTCTTCTTCTTCTTCTTCTTCTTCTTCTTCTTCTTTGGATTATTTATTTATTTATAGTTTTCAGCATTGATTTTCACAAGAGTTTGAATTACAAATTTTCTCCCCATTTCTACCCTCCCACCAACTACAAGATGGCAAATATTCTGGTTGCCTCATTCCCCAGTCAGCCTTCCCTTCTGTCACCCCACTCCTCCCCATCCTCTTTTCCCTTACTTTCTTGTAGGACAAGATAGATTTCTATGCCCCATTGCCTATATATCTTATTTCCTACTTGCATGCAAAAACCTTTTTTTTGAACATCTGTTTTTAAAACTTTGAGTTCCAAATTCTCTCCCTTCTTCCCTCCCAACCCACCCTCCCTAAGAAGGCAAGCAATTCCACATAGGCCACATGCATATCATTATGTAAAACCCTTCCACAATACTCATATTGTGAAAGACTAACTATATTTTGCTCTTTCTTAACCTATCCCCCTTTATTGAATTTTCTCCCTTGACCCTGTCCCTTTTCAAAAGTGTTTGTTTTTGATTACTTCTTCCCCCTATCT
>CM053622.1:86436354-86460441 GCA_028646595.1 Phalanger gymnotis
CTCCCCATTCCAGTATTGTGAACACAAGCCTCCAGGCCCAGTAGGCCCGCCTCACAAGAGTTGCCAGGAGGCCACAAAAAAATAAGATGGTGTAAATCATATTCACCACTCGAACTCCTGGGTCCACACAGGGGTCGGCTCTGCTTCGGATTTTTTTCCGGCTATAGTTTTGTCGCCTCTCCTCGCAGCCAAGCCTCTGGCGTTCTCAAGTCAACGACTAGAGACCAGAGTCCACAGACCCATTGCTTCCCGAATTGGCCCCTTTTAAGTCTTTAATCTACGCCCACAGGGGTTTCACACCTGATGGGGCTTTGGGCCTGGGGCTTAGCGTTTAACAGGTGAAAGTACTTTCGGCATAAACAAAAGCCAAACTCCTTAAGCACACCCGTTAAACTAAGCCCATTTTGCCTTACTGGCACACTCCTGGCACTTGAATATGCTTCTCAAGGTTCTTCACTAGTATACAGAGGCAATATGCTTGGCTTTCTCAGTCTTGGACATTGAGGGGTAGTAGTGGGCTTGGACTTCGGTTGTGATCATGGTAGAGGCTACTTTGTCCCCACTCTTGCCACCCAAGAACTTGTGTTGGGCAGGTCTTCTGTGTGACAACTGACTTCCATGCATCTGTGGCTCCCATCTTTATTCTTTTTAAAATTTTGGTCTCAGTTTTGATCTTTGCTTCAGGAAGTCCTTGGTTTGGCTACTTACAGACAGCTCAGATTCTAGGCTATAAATACTCAGTCATTTTTCAATTGTGTCTGACTTTGTTACCCCATTTGGGTTGTTTTTTTAGGCAAAGATAATAGAGCAATTTGCCATTTCTTTCTGCAGTTCTTTTTCACAAATGAGAAGCTGAGGCAAACAGGGTTAAATGACTTGCCTAGGGTTGCACAGCTAAGTAAAAGTCTAAGGCCAGCTTTGATCTCACAAAGATGAGTCTTCCAAACTTTAGGCGCAGCACTCTATCCATTGTGTTACCTAGCTGTCTGGTACACAAAAAGTTTTTAATACATGTTTGATGATTGAGTGGTTGATTAAGGGGATAGCTCTTCTCCCACTGAGATGGTTGACTAATTACTGTCATGCTCCTAACCTGTAAGCATTGAATCATGTGAACCACTGTTGGTAAAACTTGGACATCTTTTCCTTGAATATAATCCAAATTTCAACCCATGTCAATGAATATTTCTACAAAAGAGAGAGTCCTTAGTAAATTTTCTAAAGTAAGAATTTCAAGTAGCTGTTGTTTTGTCACATTAGAGAGGGAGTGTAACTTCATAGAAAAGAATAAGGACCAACGGGTAGATTTGGTAGATTTTGGCTCATTTTAAGGTAGAATGTTCAGATCAATGCACTGCTTCATAAGAGTTGGCACTCACAGATATTACAAGTATTCAAGAAGATGATACATGATGTTGGAAGCTGAGAATTTGTAGGGAGGATGCATTCTTCAGTGAGGAAGTGGGATTTGGGGATCTCTGAGGTCCCATCCAACCCTGAGCATCTAAAATTCTCAGAGCAACTTCTTCAAGACCACGTCGCCCTAGAGTACATGTTGCTCTGGATCCAGAGTGACACGTTACCATCCTTTATATGCCTAGATAATAAGATTGTCTTGTTGTTTTCCATCCAGTGGATCTCGCTTAGATGAACTAACCTAATGGAGGTGATTGTGTACCTCTCTCCTGACCCAATTCTCTCCCTCTCATACCTTGAAGGATTTTATGAAAGCCTGTAACTACACAATCACCACCTCCTTTATGAGCTTAGACAACGTTTTCTCCTCTTTTATTACATTTACTGTCTCTGCTTGCCAAGGTGCTTTTATGACTGTGGGAATGATTGCCTCACTCTTGATAAAGCTAGGAATATCCCTTGGTGCTCTATATAACTTGTCACAGTATTTTTAACAGCAATTCTTCTGGTGTTCCTATGAAAGTAGAGCTCACCAGTGACACCCCTGATGCTACTGAGGAAGTATGGAAGTAGTACTGAACAGGGGGAAAAATCTTCTTCATGGTAGCAACCCTCTTCCAGAGTGGTTCAACCACTGGACTCTTAGCTATCGCAAATATTCCTGATACAGATGATGAGTGTTAAAAGACTTGAAAATGTAGGGTTTGTCTCTTCTGTGGGGGAGGAAAGATGGAAGATGATGGGATCAAGGAAACACTGAAGTCTTAAAATAATACTTCTGAGGATATCTGGTTTTATCATTGTAGGTATTCTTGCTCAGAATATCCCAATCATTTTTGTTTGGCAACTCCTTTAAGGAATGAGAGGCAAAGAAACTGGGTTGGAGCAGTGGTGTTAAACTCAAATAAAAATGGATCCCTGCAGGCTGCTTATATACTTAGGAAACCATATATTTAACATTATGTGTTATATTAGATTTTTCTTTATTTTGTTGAACATATCTCCATTACATTTTAATCTGGTTTGGCCATAGGCCTGAGCTTGACACCTACGGTATAATTGCCACCATCAGGTTATAGCTTACCTAAGCATGAGCCATTACTTGGAAAACAACAGGGCAATTTCATCATCCATAAGGTGTTGAGTAAGACAGCATGATGTGGATAGAATTGTGTCATTCTGGGTCAGTCAGTTTCAAAAACAACTATCTAAGGTTATTAGTTGCTGGACAGCTGCTGATCTTGACTACTAGGAGTTTCCTTACTAGGATGCCCCATAGACACCTTGGTTCCCTCATCTGTAAAATGGGGATAACAATAACACCTATCTTTCAAGGTTGTGTTGAGGACCAAATGAGATAACATGTGAAGTGCTTTGCAAATCTTATGTTGTTTGTCTTTCCTTTTGAAGAGGATCAATGACATCATGGGGTAATGTCTTGTTTACGAAGATTTAAGTGAAGTAGAGTTGCACAAAATTATCAGCCTCACTCTTCCTTCCTGAGTCATTAAAATACAGTGGCAAGACAAAAGTCAGGATGATTGTGGATGGTCTGGGATGCAGTGGATGACCTTGGTGTCTTTGATGTCTGACCAAGCTGTACGTGTTCCATAGGGCCTGCTTCAGCCACCTTCCTTCCTGGCCTTTGGAATAAATTGTTCTCATCTCCCCATTCCACTAGGGGAAGTCTTCACATGCTTGGGGTAGACAAACCCTAACTTACCAATGGGTTTGAGGCCTGGAGGTTGCCCTCAACCTTGTTTAGCTTGTCTGCAGAGATAGTTTTATCATGGTATGTCCACTGTGCATGCCACAGCTTCTTGGAGCCTCAGGTGAGAGATAAGTGAAGGTGGATACCAAAGGTGGATGAGCAGCCCTGAAAATGGCCTGGCAAGCTCTCATATGAGTGGTGGTACTCTTCCCAGCATACTCCATGCACCCCTTAAAAATCTTAAAGTGCTATATAACTGCTAACTTTTATTATTAACATGGAGGGATGAGGAGTGAATACATTTCAGGGATGGGGAAAGACCAGGCATGGAGGCAAGAGTTGGAAGTGCAGATTTGGAGAACTGCTTATAGATCAATTTGACTACTTAGTTTGTATGAAATGTTTGGAAATCCAGATGGGAATAAAACTGGGGATGACCTGAAATTCTGGGCTCAGGAAACTTGAAGTAGGCATGGATATTTGAATAGTAACATCCCAGGGGAAAGCTCAGACGTAATCTAGTCCAAAAGTTACCTGAGTTCTAAATCCCTTCTACAACATCTCCAAGGAGGGGTCATGTAGTCTCTGCTTGAAGACCTTCAGAGACTGGGAGCTACCTCTCTTTCTCCCTTCCTAGGCAGCCCATATCATCGACCTAAAATGTACCTCCCTTCTTCTTTTTCATCTCATTTGTCTGAATTTTTCCTTCTGTGGCTGAGAAAATGAAATCTTATACTATGACTCTGAGGACTGGCTTACTGCTAGGCTAGTTACGCCAGAAGTGACTCCATGTTTGATCACCAACTGATTCACCTATGTACTTGGAAGTTCCTGTGCTTCCAATACTAGTTGAGTCAGCTACTTTTAGGCAAGAAATTCAAGGCTCTACTGAATAAAGTCAGTTAGCAAACTTCATCAAATTCAGGTATGCAAGATCAGCCAACTTTCCAAATCACAGTGCCCTTGTGGTTAATATGGTGGGTCTCAGTCCAGAATACCTGCTGATCAAATGCTCATGGACTGTTGTTTGGGATATGCTTCCCACTATATGCAACCAAGGCTGTGCAGGTGGGGGACTACGGTTGGTGAGCCTCTTGCTTGCATTCCTGTGAGTAACAAACTGCCTGAATTATGATCCATTGAGCACTTCTTTTCTTTCTTGCTGCCATGCCCATAATCTCCTCCGAGTTTATGTGTCAGTCTTAGAACACTAAAAGTTCATTAAGAGCAGGAATCATATCATATACTTTGGCTGTGTGTACCACCATGAATAATGAGATGTTAGAATAACTTTTGGAAGCAGGTTCTACAAATGGCATTATCCTCATCTTGTTTTGTTGTTCAGTCATTTCAGTTGCATTCAACTATTTGTGACCCTACTTGAGGTTTTCTTGGCAAAGATGCTGGAATGGTTTGCCATTTCCCTCTCCAGCTCATTTTACAGATGAGGAGGGGTGTATGAGGCATTCAAGGAGGACTAGCACCTCTGGTGAGAAGGCTTGCTGAGCTCTTTTCAACGCTACTAATCCATCATTGGTGTTTACTTGCCACCTAGCTCTCATCTGTGGCTCTAAGAAGCTACGGTATGTGTAGTGGGTACACCCTGGTATAACTGTCTCAGCAGATTGGCTAAACCAGGTTGAGGGTTGATCGACAGGTCCCAATCCTGTAGGTGAGTTAGGGGATTGTTCATTTCAAGCATGTGAAGACTTCCCTTGGTGGAATGGGTAGATCAAATGATTTGTTCCAATGGCCAAGAAAGTGACTGATACAAGTGGTATAGAGCACTTGGAGTTTGGTTAGACATCAAAGACACCAAGGTCATCCTGGGCCATCACCAGTCATCCTGACTTTTGTCTTGTTACTGGACTTTAATGACTCAAGAAGAGAGAGTGAGACTGATGACTTTGTGCAACTCTGCCTCACAGATCCAATTCACATGCAAGTCAAGATATCACCCCATAATGTCATTGGTCTTCTTCGAAAATGAAGAAAGAACAAAAACGGATAAAGAACTAAGGCAAACAGGTTAAGTGACTTGCCCAGGGTCACGCTTAGTAAGTGTCTGAGGACAGATTTGCACTCGAAGATGAGTCTTTCTGACTCTAGGCTTGGCATTTTATATCCTCTGTGCCACTCATCTACATCTTATAACTGAGCAAGCTGAGGCACAGTAAGATGAGGTGATTCACCGAAGGTGACCCAGCTAGTAGAGAGCAGAGGTAAGACTGAAAAGCTTATCTAGCTCTTTCCACTCTTCTATAAAACTTAAATCTTTAAGGCTTCCAACCCATCCAAAGTTTATGTGAATCTCTCCCACAGATGAGTAAGTGGGAGAAGTGCTACAATGATTACATATGGGCAGTATGAGCTCTTCCAGCAGTACTGTTAGAACAAAGGAAGAGAAGCTCTACTACAGAAGGGCAGACTTAGGAGCTCTCTCTTGCAATGTAATAGCTAGCAATGTCATCCATTGGGGAGGAAGCCCAGAATATCTGGAACTTGATGATATTTCAACCTCTAGGCAAGGATGAAAACCTCTCAGAAGCCTGCAAGCAATTAGTTAACTAATCAATAGCCATTTATTAAATCATTGCTATATCCTGGAAACTCTGCTAAAAGCTGGGGATTAAAAAAAAAGATGCAAACAGTTACTGCCTTGAAGGACCTCACATTTCATAAGAGAGACATGTAAAGAACTAGGTTCTCAAGATACATATAAAGCAGATATGACAATCTCAGAGTAGTCCCCCCTAGATCAGCTGGGGACAGCAAAAGGGCTGCTCAGAAAATGGTGTTTAGCTGAGCATTGAAGGAACCCAAGAATTCTGAGTCAAAGGTGAGGAGGGACAGCTCTTCCCCCAGCTGTAATAGACTTTTATCCCAAAGTTTCTGGCAATCTGAACTTTTGTCTTGGCCATAAAGAAATCAGTGGTTAGCTAAAGTCAGTCAGTTAGTTAACTGACATTTATCAATTGCCTGCTGAGTTCCAGGCACTGCATTAAGCTAAAGATATACACAAATTCAAATCAGGGCAGAGATCCAAACCTCTGCCTGAATGTTATGAATTTTCAAAATCGAGACCTCTGGACTATTGGACTAGTTATTCCTAACTTTTTGTTTAATACAGACTCCATAAAGCAGCAGAAAAAGACTGGAGGAGACTTTTTTTGCCTCAGGCTAAAAGAGAGGAGGTAATTGTTATAGCCTGGGGCAGGGAAAAGGGAAGAGAGAGGAAGGTGAGGAGGGAGAGCATTCCAGGCATAAGAGAAAACTTATGCAAAGGAAAGGAGGAAGGAAATGATTATCATGTACAGGGAGCAGCAAGTAGGCTGGTTTGCTTGTAGTATGGTTTGTGGGAGGAAGAGCAATGTAATTACCTAAAATGAGGAGACTATTGCAGTGTTGCTGCTGGAAGGTGATAATAGCTGGAACTAGGATGTTGGCCATGTGAATGGAGAGAAGGAGATGAATAGGAGAGACATTGAAGAGGTCAGATCGATGGTATTTGATAACTCAATGCTGGAAGTTGTTTTGCTGTGCCTGATTGTAACAGGGATTTGTTTATCTTGCTTTTTTTCAATGGGGAGGGGGAGAGAAGGTGTATCTGAAATTAAAACTTAATTTAAAACCAACAATATTTGGCAACTGAATGGATGTAGGGGACAACTGAGTGAAGTTAAGGATGGCTTGGAGGGTTGCAAACCTGAGTGATTAGAATAGTGGTGTCTTCAAAAGAAACAGAGAAATTAGGAGAAAAGGTAGCTTAATGAGGATTGGGATAAATTTGGATTTTGGATAGGAATGAGTCTTAGACACTTATAGGCCATCTAGGAGACAATGTCAGTTGGGCAGTTAGAGATGTGGGGATAGAGCTCAGAGAAGAGAGGAGGGCTGAATATGTAGATGTGAGAGTCACCTGAATAAAGATGACAGTTGACAGAACCAGGCTGTGAAAAACTTTAAATTTGGGGTGTGTGTGTGTGTGTGTGTGTGTGTGTGTGTGTGTGTGTGTGTGTATGTGTTTATGTGTAGTGGGGCACTTGGGGGAATTCTGAGAGTTGTTTCTGAGAGTCACTCTTTCTTGGCTTGTGGAGAACAACCATGCCAACACCTCCTATTCTTGGCCCCCAAACCATTTCCTCCCCAAGATACAGAAAAATCCAAACCCCATTAACAGATAGAGTCCTCTAGGAAGCCTGCTATGGTTTGGGACTCAGGGTCTTTGTTGTGGTAGGGACTATGAATAATGAAGGCCTTGATAGCTTGCTAAGAATGCTTCAGAGACCAATAATGACCCATTCATTCATAAGTGATGAAGATCTCTCAAGATCAGAGAACCACAAACACACAGGCACTCACACAGAAACCTCACCCAATAAACAGAAGCCTTTGAACATTGCAGAGAGCTGGACAGTGATGAAGCATAACTGCCACATGCTTAGAAAGATTCCAAGGAAGCTGAATTCATCAAAGGGATAATGGGGAGACAAAGTTTATTTCATAGTTTGTAGCTTTATTGATGACCTCTTTTCCTATGTCTCACTATAATAATAAAGTGTTCTCTTTTAGGATATTAAAAACCAATTGTATACACTCTCCCTCAAATTTTTGAAGCCCAGTAAGGCATCCCAGTAATGAAATTCATTCAGCTATTGGGCTAATTTTTTAATGTATTTATGCCATTCATGACATTAATAAAAAACTTTGGATTTTATCAGATGATTTCCAAGTCTTGTCTATGCCAGGAAATTAAATTAAATTCAGCAAATATTCTTGTTTTTAAAAATTAGTATGTATTTATCTCTCGTTCCTCACCATCGAAAAAGTGAAAGAAAAAAACTCATAATGAACATGCACAGTCAAGCAAAACAAAGGACAGTTTTAATCATATCCCAAAATGTATATCTCATTCTGCCTTTTGAATGCATCACTTCTCTGTCAGAAAGGAATTGGCACAGTAAACATTCTTCAAGAACCTGTTTATGCGCCATTCATAGGACCAAATGTTTACTCTGAAAATGTTTTCGTGGTTCTTGGAGGATTTGTTCCTAGAAAAGACCTTAGACATTATCTAGTCCAATGACCTTATATAACAGATGGGGGAAACTGAGGCGTGAGAGGTTAAAGAACTTGCCCAATGTCACAGATGGTCACTGAGAGAGCTGGGGTTTCAGGCCAGATAGTGTGACTCTGAGTCAAATTCTCATTAGTAGGTTGGTCTTCTTGAGTTGCTTATGGAGACTAAGTGTATTTAATATCAAACACAATTCTAAAACTCAAATATTATGCATTGCATATATATTTATTCCATTGGAATTTTTTTTGGAGGTGGGAAGGCAGGGCGAGTGGGGTTAAGTGACTTGCCCAAGGTCACATAACTATTAAGTTTGTCAAGTGTCTGAGGCTGGATTTGAACTCAGGTCTTCCTGACTCCAAGGCTGGTGCTCTACTCACTGTGCTACCCAGCTGCCCCTCATAGGTTTGGATTGACTTCTTTCCATCTCTCCCATCGCTTCCAATTCTTCTTCAGCCTGGCAGTCTTTCAAATGTTTGCATATGGCTATTTGTCCCCTGGACAGCTAGGTGGCACAGAGATTGAAGTCAGGAAGATTTGAGTTTGAATTTGACCTCAGACACTTACTAGCTGTATGACTGGACAAGTCACTTACCCCTGTTTGCCTCAGTTTCCTCATTTGTCAGATGAGCTGGAGAAGGAAGTGGCAAACCACTCCAGTATCTTTGCCAAGAAAACCACAAATGAGATCATAGAAAGTCAGACATAACTGAAAAATGATTAACAACAACGATATTTGACCTCTGCTTCAGCTTTTTTTCCCTTCTAGGCTCCATATCGTAGTACTTTGTGTGACAGGGTCTCTAGTTCTGTCTATAAGGCCAATAAGTAAACGAAAGATATTTCCTGCCCATCGAATAGGCCTCAGGTGGGGCCCACAAAGGGAGGCCTGATTAGAGGCAGGCTCACACCCTTTTGCTAGTTAAGCTGATGTGGGTGTGAAGCCCGCAGGGCCCTAAGAGAAGTTGCTAAGACCAGAGCCAATGATATGTGCAATGAGTTCTAGTCAATCAGATGCTGGCTACAACTGTATAAAAAGAAGGCCCAGAACTGAGAGCAGCAGAACTGAGAGCCACAGGATTCAGAAGCAGATGTCAAGATGACATTGAGGCAGTGAGAGCTACAGGAATCAGAATTCAGCCCAAGGAGGAGCAGGAACTCAGAGTCTACAGAGCTGTGGAAGAAAGTGCTGAGCAGAGAGTTAGGATTTGTGAGTGATTGTTTACAGGAAGGCCCTAGCAAGGGGGAAGGTTACAGGATGACTTGACTCCTTGCTATAATATTCTGTTATGATTTCCTTGTTGTTTCCTTGAGGTGGGCTTACTGGCTTTGGAATATTATTGCTACTATATGGAATTGGAATTACTGGTCCTGGCATTGGAGTCTCTCTTATCTAAATAAATGTTATACTTCCTGTGCCTTCTACCTAGAGAATTTCTTATAATTCAGGATTCTGAACTATTCTGGCATGTTCATGGTCATCCTTGAGGTCCCAAATCTTGCCTTACTGATATATGCCACCATCTTGGTTTCTCTGATCTGATTTTTATTAGTCGGAATGGCTGCATCTAATGCCCCAAATTCCTAAGCCAACTGCTGGAATAGTTACAGTTTAAAATTTTCTGACATCTGAATGGTTAGGGATATGGTCAGGGCAAAATCGTTAAGTATACAAAATATTTTTTCACCTGTAGGTTCCCCATCAGAATTCATTTGTGTCTTCATGAGGCCCTTTGGTTAATCAGGGCCTTTTTACCAATTGATTCAGCTACTAGACCTATACTCCACAGTAGCCCGTCATACACAATAATAATAACAATTCATATTTCTATTATATGTTATGGTTACAATGTATTTTGCATTTATGTTATAGAAGAAACTAGAATGTGACAGCTGAAAGGTACCTTAGCAATTATCAAATCCAACCCCTTCATTTTACAAATTAGCAACCTGAAGTTTAGAGATAGAAAGAGACTGGCCCAAAGTCAAAACTCAAAGATAATAGAACCAGGATAAAGAAACTGGGTCTTCTTATTCTTAAATGATTTCTTATTATCCTACACTACACTGCTTCTTTGGAAAATAATCTAGATCTAGGAAGACTCATCACCATTCTTTTTGTTGTTGTTCAGTTGTGTCTGACTCTTTGTGACCCCGTGAACCACAGCATGCCAGTGTTGCCATGAGGTTTTCTTGGCAAAAATACTAGAGTGGTTTGCCATTTTATTCTGCAGTGGATTAAGACAAACAGATGTTAAGTGACTTTCCCAGGGTTACACAGCTAATAAGTATCTGAGGTCGGATTTGAACTCAGGTCTTTCTGACTCCAGACCAGCATTGAGACACATAACTGCCTCCCACCATTCTTTGTACACCTGAATAAGGAGATTATCCTCTTGTTTTTCATCTGGAGTCCCAATTTAATGCTATGTCCATTTAGTGATAATTTCACAAACCCTCAGAACACAAAGAGATTTTCTAGCTTTCCACTCTCATTTTACAGATGAAGAAATCAAGGTACAGAGAGCTTAAGCAACTTGAACAGTATCACACACTTATTAAAACACAGATCCAAGCCTCAGAATCAGGTCTCCTGATTCTAACTTCAATGTTCTTCTCTCCATACCATTTTTCTAGAACTGCATTCTTGTAATAATAATAATATTCATATAATGATTACTACATCAGGCATTGTGTTCAATACACAGATATATTCTATCTACTTACAGATAAGTAAATTGAGGCTCAGAAAAGGAAAGTAAGTTGTCCAAGGTTACACAACTAGTCATTGTCAGAGTTAGGATTAGAATACAGGTCTTTTCCCAGAGATCTCTGAGGTCCCTTCCAGTTTTAATGTTCTATGATATCACTTGCAAAGTGCTCTATGACTCTACACTTTTCCTTTCCTCTGTCTTCCATCTCATCGTCTTCTCCAGTTTTTTGATCCCTTACCTGAAATGATAGCTAATTACATGATCACCTAATCCACAATAGGTATCATTGAGTAGTGGAGAAAGTGTTGAAGTTGGAGTCTGGGGATTAATAATAGTCATCATTTTGGCAAAACTCTTTATGTGCTAGAACCTCACAATAGCTCTTTGAGGTAGGTATTACTGATGCTACCCTTTCCATTTTACAGAAGGAAAAAATGAGCCTCAATTTACTTGACTTGCTCAAGGTTAGAGTTAATGTCAGAGGTGTGTCTTGAATCCAAGTCTTCTGTTTCTTAGTTCGGTATATTTTACATGATATGCCAGGGTAGGGCTGTGGGAGAGTAAGGGCAAAGAGGGAAGAGGAATTTAGAGCAAAGGCTAAAGATTCCAGTTCTCAGTTGCTAGGGGGTTGAATCTGGGAAGCCTCGATGATCTTAGCTCATGGCAGGAAGAGGAGAGATAATGATGGAGTTGGAGGACTCAACAATAGTCCTTCAGAGAAACCATGTCCAGACAACTTGGTCCCTGTCATCTTTCTGATGGACCTCTTAGCCAATGAATAGGATTTCCACTGTCATAAAAGGTAGCTCATTCCTTCATAGTAGTTGTGACTCTTGTTAGTGTTAATATAACCAATCCTTGTTTCCCCTCATCTTAGGCATCATAGAGGAACTAATGAGGGACCCAGAACTTTCTGATCCCCATCTCTGACTTCATTAATAGAGAATATTTCTAATAGTTTATATAGAAGAATTGATTTTAATAGGCCAATAAATATTAAGTTCCTGCTATATGACAGGCATTATGCTAAGTGCTACATATGTAAATACACAAAAGAAAGACAGTTTCTTAAGAAGGGTCTGTGAAAGAGTTTACAATCTAATGGGGGAACACAATATACAAAAGAAAACTAAGAAAGCTGAAAAAAGGGGGAAGGAGAGGCTAGATAACTAGCTTGAGGATATGGTCAAAGAAGCACAAAATGAGTGCAGCCAAGTGGGAAGTGAGGAGATGTCTGAGGAAATGTCTATCCTGTCTTCTTTTCTTCAATGGAACAGTTATGGCTCCATACTCAGATCAGAAGGGCAGAAGGTAAGGATGAGGAATGAGTAACAGAAGTCAAGGGTCTGCCTAGGTTAGGACTGACCAATGGAGGAACCCGAACTGTAGAATTTGGGAGGGAGGGTCCCAGTAAGGAAAAGGGGCATTAGAAAAGGTTGGGAAAAGAGAAATAGTAGTGTGAGATAAGCCCACAAAATTCTGCTGGTTGAGATTCTTAGACTCAAGGAATCTTAGAGTTGAAGGGAAAGCAAAAGTCATCTATTTAGTCCCTTCCTAATGAGTAAATACCCCTTTTCACAGAATATCTTCTTGTGAAGGGGAGCTCACTATACTCCATAGTAAGTCCATTCTATTGTTGAGCATCTCTGGTTGATAGAAAACTTACTTATAATGGGACAACATCTGCCTCTTGTCACTTCCATCCACTTACAACAGTCTGTTCGTATAGTCTTTGTCCATGTATCTCCTTTATATTTCTTTTATTTTGTCGGTCAGCATTTGTGCATATGGCTTGATTTCCCTTAATTCTCTGTGAGTAGGAAGAAGGGACCCAGTTGTAGTGGAAAGACCTCAAGAAAGGGTTGAATGGAGTCCCAGATTTTATTGCCCATTCTGCACTGACAAGCTATGTGACCTTGAACAAATACCTTAACCACTCTGGTTCAGCATTTCTTCTTTAGTAAAATGGGGGTAATAATCCTTCCCCTGCTCTATTGAGCAGGGTTGTTTTGAGACTTACGTGAAATAATGTGTGTGAAAAGATTTTGTCTGCTATAACACACTTCACAAATGCATTATCTTATATGAATAAATGCATATGTTCACAAATGCATACTTCACAAATGCATAATTCACAAATGTATTATTATTATTATATGGAGTTTTCTCTCAGAATCTTGAGTTTCTTTTTATACAAGAAGTCGGGGAAAAAAGACATCCTCTCATATAATTCCTAAAGCAGCCTTTTTCTCTGTGGGCAGGACTAGGCTGCTGAAGACTTAGTCCAAGGCAAGTGTCTGTCTCTCCTTCTGCAAAGTCAGATGTTAATATGCCTGGTTCCTTTGTGTTCTGGTTTTAATAGAAGTCCTTGTCTTTTAACAGTGGCCTTGCTTTCTGACATCTGAAAGGGAAGCAGGGACATTTAGAATTACTTCAAATGACAGATTGGAAACATATTACTCCCCTTACCTCCTCCCTCTTGTCCCAACCCATGCATGCTGGCCTTGGCTTTGCCCTTTGGCAAAAACAGTTGAAAATTAACTTCAGGATTCACCTATCCAAACTGCATTCCTTGTAACTGAGACTCACAGGGAAGGATCAAAGATTTTGGAGAGTAAAACTTCTAAATTGAGTTTTGAGAAATGGGAAGCAAAGTTGGTCTTCTGTGTCAGTTGAGAATACTGAAAAAATAGTGTGATTTCAGGGCACCAGGGAGAGTCCCTCCCCATTCTTATTCCCAAATCTCCTCCCATATGATGAATGAAGATTAAAATCCTTTTACCTGGAAAAGTCTTCCATAGAGAAATGGGTCTGCCTGGATTAGGGCTGACAGATGCAGGAAACCCATCCCTTGGAGGGAAGATGGCAGGGCATTAGGGAAGATTTTATGTAGAAGGTAGCACTTGAGCTGAATCTTAAAGGAAGTCTTAGATTTCAAGAGGCAGAGGTAAGGAGGGAGTACATTTCAGGTATGGGGGTCAGTCAGAACAAAGGAACAAAGGTAGAAGATAGAATGTCTTGTGTGTAGAATAGTAAAGAGGCCAGTAGCTGTACTGCAAAGTGCATTTGGGGGTCAGGAATGGTGGGGATGGAATATAATCTATAAAAAGACTAAGAGGCATGGAGGGGGAAGTTTATGACTTGAGAAGGCAGCTATGTGATGGCCACTTCTCTGAGCTTCATTATCCTTATCTACAGATTGGAAATAATACTCATGCTACCTATCTCATGGAATGTCAGAAGGACATAGTGATTTTCAGGTGCCTATGTTGGCATCTAGGAGGCAATGTCCAGCAGGCAGATGTGAGACTAGACTTCAGGACAGAAAAGGTTCAATATGTAGACTTGTGAGTAATGTATAAATGATAGTTGAATTAATGGGAGCATGATGAAATCACCAAGAGTCACTATATAGAGAGAAGAGCAAAGGTCCAAAGATAGAGCTGTGAGGTAGCCCACACATAGGGAACAAGGTGTGAGTAAATGGAGATTTAGAAGGATAGATCTAGACGATAATCCTTACCCTCAAGAAGCTTAGAATCTAATGGGGAAAGACAACACAAAAGGAAGCAGACAAGGTATTAGGTTCACTGACTTTGAAGGTTCCTTCCACTATAAATAAATCTATGATCCTATGACTCTCAGAATAATAGATTCTGAAATTTAAAGGACCTTAGGATGATAAGAGCCAAAACTGATCAATGTCATACTAACCCAAGAAGAAGACAGTTTCCAGGAGGAGTGCATGGTCAACAACATCAAAAGCTATAGAAAGGTCAAAAAGTATGAGGACTGAATAAAGATGATTGGATTTAGCAGTAAAGACATCACTGGGGAGCCTGTAAAGATTAGTCACCAGAACTTCCCCTTTTGCTGAAACTGATGGTTCCACATATGGATGGTGTGGTGGTGGCTGATGGAGCACCTGTGTTTTCTTGGTGTTAATTGTTAGGCCAAAATTAGCACAAACAGCAGAGAATTGATCCATACTCTGCTGCATCTCAGTTTCAGAGACTGCATTGAGTGCATAATCATCTGCAAACAGAAAACCATGCACCAATACTCCCTCCACTTTGGTCTTGTAGCCTTTTCAAGTTGAAGAATTTACCTTTGGTGTGGTAGCTGACCTTGATGCTATGTTTGTCTTCATTGAAACCATTTGACTCCCTGTCAAAGAGAGTTATGTAGGTCACTTGAGGAGAGAAGAGAAGATATAGAATGAACAGTATGAGATTAGACTAGACCACTCCTCTACAACCTGTGGCTTGTGGGCTGCTTATAGCCCATGGGCACGCCAAAGGATTTGGGGTGGCCTGTGAAAAATGTAGAGGATGTTTTCCTCTACACTTCTTTCAGGTCACCAACAATCCTTTGGCGGGCTGTGCAGGCCTGGACTAGACAATTGGGATGGAATGAAGAATTGATGTATAGCTCTTGAGTCCCTCTCTTCTTCTAATTGGATAGAATGGAGGATAAACATCAGAGATCTTCTCTCAGATCCTCTACTGAAGGAGGGAGTCCTGGGGAACTATCTCATCATTTTCTACCTAGTTGCTCTCGTAGACTTCAATGATTATCACCAGAACCTTTCTATAAGATCCTGAAACTCACATCTCCTCAGTACACTTGGTTCCCTCCCTCCCTCTGATTGGAGAGGGTAGAGGGTGGACATTGGAGAGCTCTGCTCAGATTGTCCATTTAAGGTAAGCACCCAGGGCAGCTGTCTCATGAATTCCCAACCTATTGCAGGACTTCATCATGTCCTAGGCCTGGCACCCTTCTTCTCTCTCTATTTTGAACTTCTCTCTAGATCAAAGGAGACATTATTTGTAAAGCACTTAGCACAGTGCTTGGCACATAGTGGACACTATATGTTAGTTGTCATGATTAAAATAATTTTATGTATTATTTCCTCCCGTTAGATTTTGAGTCCCTTGAGGGCAGGGATTGTCTTTTGCCTTTCTTTTTTTGCATCCCTAGCACTTAGCACAGTGCCTTGCACATAGTTGATACTTAATAAATGTTTATTGACTGACCGTGAGTGCCTTTTGAGATTGGATAACAAATTTGTAGTGGGCCCAGTAAGCGACAATATTTGACTTTCTCCAGTTGCATGACTTCTTCCAGGGCTTTGGGAAATCACAGAGTAGAAAAGGCAAATGAAAATAGATTAAGTAAAGGGTCAAGATTTTGAAAGGAGAAAGTAAGATCAGAGCAAAGAAGTAGAAGATGGGAGGAACAGAGTGATTAAAGATTATAGTGAGGATGGAGGAATAGGTTTAGGAGGGATGGAAGGATCCATCATAGGGACAGATGGAAGGACAGGAAGTTATTATCAAATGAAAGAATTTCAGAGTTATGGAATGAGGAGATGGACCACCATTCTGGGCTTCAGTTTGGAGAGGAAGTGTGGTATACTCAAGTCAGAACAAACTAAGATCAAATCCTGATTTAGAGATCTACTAGCTGTGTGACCCTGGACAATTCACTGAACCTTTCTGGGGCTCATCGTCTTAATCTGTAAAATGAAAGTGTTCAAATCATTAAACATTTATTAAAAATCTATTATATGCTAGGCACTGTACTAAGGGCAGGGGATACAAATAATGAGAACAAAGATAGTTAATCTCTACCTTCAAGGAGTTAACAATCTTGCTTGTTTGTCCTTTATGCTTGAAGAGGAACAAAAAGATACCATGATGTTGGGGTCAATGTACAGTGTGTTCCCCT
Organism: Phalanger gymnotis; assembly: GCA_028646595.1. Lineage (NCBI taxonomy): Eukaryota > Metazoa > Chordata > Mammalia > Diprotodontia > Phalangeridae > Phalanger > Phalanger gymnotis. The sequence goes on from CM053622.1 coordinate 86,453,003, forward strand.
GTGGCTGATCATACCAATATGAACTTGGAAGGTGTTAACAACAAGTTGGGAACAAATCACCCACATGAGCATTTGGGTTGGAAATGTCTATAAATTTGTGCATTTGCATTGTTTTTTGAGCTGCTACTACTCTACTTGGCTGATAGAGCACAGTGCCTTTTTTGATGTGGACATGCCATGCTGGATGATCCTGTGCCAGTGTCTCCCATGTGTCATAATCAATACCAAAGTTCTTCAAAGAGACCTCGAGACTGTCCTTGTATTGCCTCTTCTGACCATCATGTGAGCACCTGCCTTGCAGGAGGTATCCCTAAAATAGTCTTTTAGGTAAACATACATTTAGCATTTGAACAGTGCAGTCAGCCCATCAGAATTGTACTCTCTACAGTAGAATGTGAATATTTAGCAGTTCGTCTTGAAAAATGATCTCAGTGTTCAGTACCTTATCCTGCCAGGTGATCTTCAGAATCTTCCTAAGACAATTCAAATGGAAACAATTCAGTTTCCTGGCATGCGCTGGTAGATTGTCCAGGTTTCACAGGCATAAGGCAATGAGGTCAGCACAATGGCTCTGTAGACCTTCAGTTTGATAGACAGCCTAATACCTCTTCTCTCTTACGCATTCTTTTGGAGCCTCCAAAATGCTGACCTAGCTTGAGCAATGCATGCCTCAACCTCATCATCCATGTGGGCCTCCCTAGAAAGTGTACTTCCAAGGCTAGTGAACTTATTCACAGCATTCAAAATTTCTCCATTTGCTGTACCTGATGGTCCCATTTATAGATGGTATGGTGCTGGCTGGTGGAAAAACCTCTATTTTCTTGGTGTTAATTGTCAGGCCAAAATGAGCACAAGCTGCAGAGAATAGATTCATACTTTGTTGCATCTCAGTCTCAAAGGCTTCACTGAGTCATCTGCAACCAAAAAGTCACATGCCAGTTCTCCCTCCACTTTAGTCTTGGATTATAGCCTTTCAAGTTAAAAAATTTGTGTGGTAGTTGACTTTGATGCTGTTTTTGCCCTTGTTGAAGGCATCTGACAAAATTGTTGAAATTTCTCTGGAAATCCCAGGAGAAAACACACAGCCCTCCTCCATTCCACTGGTAACTGGGGAAGTGCAAGAGCATTGTCTGTTATTGAGAACCCATGCAAGCATGCCATTATGAAAATGGCATACAATGCTGATGAACTTCTCTGGGCAGCCAGATTTTTTCCATGATCCTCCATAGGCCCTCAAGACTGACAGCATCAAAGATCTTGGTTACATCAGCACGTGGTGTGTACAGATCTCTGTTCTGCTCCTGGCATTTCTGCTCGAGTTGTTGGGCAGCAAAGACCATGTCAATTGTTCGTTGGTCCTTTCTGAAGCTTGTGGTTCTTGGGCAGATGACCATCTTCCAGATGAAGGATCAGTTGATTAAGGAGGATTGGGGCAAGAATCTTGACTAGCATTGACTAAGAGAGAGATTCCTCTATGATTATCATAGGATGACTATCTCCTTTTTCTTTATATAGATAGACAATAGAGGCATCCTTGAACTCCTGGGGGATAACCTCTTCTTGCCATATAATCTGGAAGATTTCATCCAGCTTTTGAATCAGCAGTGCACTCCCTTGTAGATCTCTGCTGGAATTGAATCAGCACCAAGTGCTTTGCCACAGGAGCATTCAAAGCCTCTTCTTCAGTTGGAAATTCAGCTAGAGAGTGATTAATTTCAACCTGACAAATGGCCAGTGGCTTCAGCATTGGTTGATGAAGGTCTGTTGAGAACACTGTAGAAGTCTTCAGCCCATCCCTCCAGGATCAAGTCCTTATCACTGATGTCACTGATAGAAGTTATAATCTAATGGGGAAAGACAAAACAAAAAGAGGGAAAAAGGGTGTGTGAGGGGAACAACAAGGTAGTGGGTTCGATAACATTTTTTTGCAAAGCAATCAGGGTTAAATGACTTGCCCAGGGTCATACAGGTGGTAAGTGTCAAATGTCTAAGAACAGATTTGAATTCAGATCCTCCTGATTCCAGCGCCAGCGCTCTGTCCACTGTACCACCTAGCTACCCCAGGTTCAATGACTTTTAAGTGTCCTGTCAACTCTAAATCTATGATCTTTTGACCCTTAGAAAAATAGGTTTTAAATTTTAAAGAACTTTAGAGGCCACCTATAGTTACTCTAACCTGAAGCATAGATTTCATTTCAATCATCTCTAATAACTGGCCCTCAGACTCTGCATGAATAATCCCAGTGACAACTAACTCATTACCTCTCAGGGTAGCTTAATGGTTTGGAATTGTTGTATTGTTGAAATTTGCCTTCCTCTAACTTCAACTCAATGCAATTCTATTGATCAAACAGTTATTGAACACCTATTACGGGCAAGGCAATGAATGACTCTCTCTAGGCTCTAAAGATTAATAACACACAATTCTGAGCTCTTAAGAAGATTACAGTCTGGAAGAGGAGATAAACTAAATACTGTAATGGAAAATAGCTTATGCCCAGTTCATCTATAGGGATAAACAAAGCAATCATGGAGATCTGAAGGGGTTTGAAAAATCACTTCCAGTTTTGAGGGGAAAATGGGAATTTCCTGAGGGTATGCAAACTGGAATTAAATAGTGTAAATCTGATCAATAGCCCATTTAAGGACCCTTCAAATTGAAGGTGGCTATTAAGGCTTCACATCAGATGAAACAACCACAGTTCCCCCCACCCCCAATCCTTTTGTTAGACTATACAATAGCTAAGATTCCTTTTCATTTTAAAATTCCCTGATTCTTTGAGTTATTGTTCAATAATCTTGAACCTTAATGATGGAGAGCAGAACCCTGTACTGGTACAATGCGAAGGTATAAAAGAATTTCAGGAAGGATCCCAATTTCAGAATGTGAACACAGTACATGAAAATTACCGTACCCATTCTCAATTGCCCTGGGATCTTAATTTAGGATGGCATTGGCCAATGGAAACACCAACCATGGTGGCAATGATAATAACAGTTATAATTGAGATTTATGTAGTGATTGCCATGTTGTTGTTAGCCTTTTGTTTTTGAAGAGGACCAATGATGTCACAGGGCGATGTCTTGACTCACGTGCATTGGATTTAATGGAAGCAGAGTTACACGAAGTCATCAGCCTCACTCTCTCTTCCAGAACCACTGATGTCCAGTGGCAAGAAAAAACATCAAGAGGACTGGAAATGGCTCAAGATGCACTGGATGATCTTGGCACCTTTGATATCCTCACCAAGTCTAAGCATTCCACAGTGCCTGTTTCAGCTGCCATCACAGCATTTGGAACAAATTGTTCTCATCTACCTATTCCCCTGGGGGAAAGTCTTCACATGATTTGGGGTAGACATCCCATAACTCACTGATGGGTTTGAGGACTGTTGGACATTGTCACTTTAGAGGCTCACAATAATACTGTCAACTAGGTACTAGAGATTTTTAGGTAGCTCAGTAGACAGAGTGCCAGGTCCACAGTCAGAAAGATCTGACTTCCACTAAAAGAAAATCTTCATTTGGGTCTTTCCCTCAATAACAAAGCAAACCCAGGAAGAGAAAATTTAAAGGAGTTTATTGCTGCACCCAAGACAAAAAGCCCGTTGAATGAGATGAAAATGCCTGTGGCTGTGTACTAGCAGATAATATAAAGGACAAAGGTTTGGGGTCATAGTACATGGGGCCTCTTCCTTAAGGTATGGTTATCATTAACTGGAAGTTAAGCAAGACTAAAAACAAAGGGGTCATTGGGACTGGCTGAGCACGTATTTCAATAGTTCAAATATGAGTATGACTCTGGGGAAGTCACTTAATTTCTATCTCGGTTTCCTCATCTGCAAAACGGGGTAAATAATAGCACCTACCTCATTGGTTGTGGTGACGGTCAAATGAGATAATAATTGTAAAGTGTTTGGCAAGTAGCAAGCTGTAATGTAAATATTAGCTATTATTATGACTATTCTTATTACTCTCATTTTTACAGATAAGGAAAATCAGGCACAGAGAGCAAGTGTTCACGGGCACAAAGCTAGTAAAGATTGGAAGTAAGATTTGAATTTATCTTTACCTGACATAAAGTTCAGCCATTTAGTACATTTTGATGTCTTTCAATTCTGGCTTCGTAAGACAACTTTTACCCAAGAATATCACAAAAGTCAACATTACATTGTCATCAACAATTCATATCAAGGAAAGGTCAAACAGTAAAAATTAGCATTCTATAAAGTTATCTAGCTTGTTTGGATTTGTTAAAAATGCACTGTCCTAGGATCATAGGATCATAGTTGTGGAATTAGAAGACACATTAAAGGTCATCTAGTCACCCCCTTCATTTTACAAGAAAAGAAACTGAGACACAGAGAGATTAAGCAATTTATCCAGGATCACTCAGGTAGTAAATGTCTGAGGCAGAGATTTGAACTCTGAGTCCATCAATATTCTCTATGTCATGCTGTAGCTTTTGAAGATAAAGGGTCACTTCCATATCATAGTGAGGTATCAGACAATGACTTAAATGGAATCAGGAGGGAGGACCAGGGCTATAATTCCCATTTTACCGATGAAGAAAGTATAAAATTCTTGCAATTTTCTCATGGGCAGACAGATATAGAGCAGTATATTGTTCCAAAAAGCCATAGAAAAGCTTTGGAGTAGAAAACCCCAAAGTCACCCTCTTCATCACACTTTGTTGGCTCTGTTTATGGTAAGCCCCATACATATCAGCTTATTTTCTTACTTTGGCTCAGAATGATTGATGTCAATGGATCAGGTTAATGGGTCCTTTCACTGATCTATTTTCTGCCTTCTTTCCCAGATGCCTCTTCAGCTGTGATACCTGCTCTTCTTAATATCATCCTGATTTCATTAAACTAAAAGCAATGTTATACAACACAGTACCTTTACCCATGTGGGGTTTTTGCCTCATTTTTTACAGTAGATGGTACATTCAACTATCACTAAATGATATTATATATTCAATCGTAGTCATAATAGCTAGCATTATCCAGTGTTGTGTGGTTTGCAAAGTGCTTTACAAATATTATCTCATTTTATATGTACAACAACCCTTGGAAGTAGGTGTTATTATTATCTACATTTTATGGAAGAGGAAATTGAAGGAGGCAGAAGTTTAATGGTTTGCTTAGGGTCGTGTAGCTAGCAAGTTATCTTAGACCAGATTTGAACTCAGCTCTTCCTGACTTCAGGTCCTATGCTTCATATACTGAGACATCTAGCTGCCTCTTCAATCATTGATGGATAGAGCTGGAAGATATCTTAAATATCATGTGGTCCCATGCCTTCATTTTTCAAATAAAGGAACTGAGGCTCAGAAAGGTTAAATGATTTGCATAAGGCTAACATGGACAGTTTAGTAAGAATGCTGTGCTGGTAAACTAAGGTCTTTTGATTTTTCATCCAATGCTATGCTATTTTTTGGCAGGACTCCCATCTGAAAGTAATGGAGAGCTGACTCTTCAAAAAAATCCAACTCAACATGTACGTGTCATCTAAGGAGAAGAATGTGTTAGACACTGAATCTACAAAGATGGGGGGGGAATATGCCCCCTACTCTGAAGAATCCTTTAGAAAAGTAAATAATTATTTATTATTTTTCCTTAGAGTGAGGTCCATCAGCATATTATTATATTTGATCAAGGATGAAGGAATGGACATTTTAATATCTACATGAAACAGGGCAGGTGAAATGAATCTGTGTACTGTCAGGGCAATATAATAGATCATAGATCCAGAGAACTCCCAGAGACCTTAAAAGGCCATCTAGTCTAATTCCCTATAGATGAGAAAATTGAGGCCCAGAGAGATTCTGAGACTTCTACAGGTATAAAATGGGTGTGTGTGTGTGTGTGTGTGTGTGTGTGTGTGTGTGTGTTATCAAATTATATAGATGTGGCTCATGGGTGCAAGGGATGGATATAAATTGAGGTGTGGCTCAACTGTCAGACAGTATGAGGAAGGATGTGCCTGAAGTCTCAGGAGTGTAGCTAGGGATGGTAGAAGAGGAGTTAAGTTTGGTAGGGTTCAAGACTGCCAAGGCAAGGAATCTCTTTTTTCATCTCCAAGAAGGAAATAATGGTGTCAGCCTAAATATAGCCATTTGTTACCTATTAAATGTCTGTAGTTCTAATCTGATTATTCTTAAATTGGGAATACTGTCCTTGACTTCTACTTTCCTAACTAGCCCCCTCCAACCAAATATTGATGACACAAAAGACACAAATTTAAAATAACGAGCAAACCTATTTATCCAAGCAAAATAACAAACAGAAATCTGAAAAGTTCTACATGTTAATCTCTACAAAAGATCTATGATTTTAAAAAAATCATTATTATTTATTTCATGGAATATTTCTCAGTAACATGTAAATTACTTTTTAACAATTTATTTTCAAAACTCTGTGTTCCAGATTCCCTCCTGCCCCCTCCCCTCCTTCAGAAAGCAAACAATTTGATTTTGATTATACATGTGAGTACATACAAAATATATTTCCATATTAGCTTTGTTGCAAAAAAATGCAAACACAATGAAACAATTAAAATTAAGTTTTTTTTTTTTTAAAGTAGGCTTCAACCTACTTTCAGAGCTCAATGGTTCTTTCTCTGGAGGTGGATAGCATTTTTTATCATGAATTTTATTTTTGTCAAATAAATTTATTTTATCATTGGAATTGTTGTGTATTATTGTTTTGATAAGAGTACCTGAGTCTTTCACAGTTGGTCATCCTTACAATATTCTTGTTACAATATACAATGTTTGGGGGTGGAGCCAAGATGGCAGCTGGAAAGCAGGCACTTGGGTGAGCTCCCTGCAAGCTCCCTCCAAAAACCTATAAAAATGGCTCTGAACAAATTCTAGAACTGCAGAAGCCACAAAATAGCAGAGAAAAGCAGGGCTCCAGCACAGGACAGCCTGGATGGTCATTGGGTAAGGTCTATTGTGCACAGAGCTGGGAGCGAAGGGGAGCAGAGAGCAGCGTAGGTGGCAGCAGGAACAATTAGACCAGGAGCCGGACAGAACAGGCCCTAGTGCCCTGAATCAGTGAGCTGTGACAGTTACCAGAATTCTCAACCCACGAATACCAACGGATGACAGAGAAGGTTAGTGGGAAAAGCTACAGGGGACAGAGTGAAAGGAGTTCATGGTTCAGCCACTGCCTCTGGGCAGCAGGGGTGGTGCAGCTACAGAATTTCAGCTACAGTTGCTTCCAGCCCCAGGCCCACCTGGTGGGATGGATTAAGTAGCGGATCTGAGCAGGAGTGCACAGCCTGCTTAAGATCTGAGTCAGGTCCAGGTTGGTGGTTCTTGGGGGAGGAGGAGAGCTGGTGTGGCAGAGCTGGCTGTGTAGAAATAGCTCTGAAAACAACAGTGCATCCCCTCAATCTTGGAACAAAGTACTCTTTACTCTACAAGCAGT
>CM053622.1:86460941-86477774 GCA_028646595.1 Phalanger gymnotis
GAAAAGGGACTGGGTCAAGGGAGAAAATTCAATAAAGGGGGATAGGTTAGGAAGGAACATAATATAGTTAGTCTTCAACATCATGAGTATTGTGGAAGGTTTTACATAATGATATGCATGTGGCCTATGTGGAATTGCTTGCCTTCTTAGGGAGGGTGGGTTGGGAGGGAAGAGGGGAGAGAATTTGGAACTCAAAGTTTTAAAAACAGATGTTCAAAAACAACAAAAAAAATGTTTTTGCATGCAACTAGGAATAAGATACACAGGCAATGGGGCATAGAAATTTATCTTGCCCTACAAGAAAGTAAGGGAAAAGGGGATGGAAGGGAAGTGGGGTGACAGAAGGGAGGGCTGACTGGGAAACAGAGCAACCAGAATATATGCCATCTTGGAGTGGGTGGGAGGAGAGAAATGGGGAGAAATTTTGTAATTCAAACTCTTGTGAAAATCACTGCTGAAAACTAAATATATTAAATAAATTAAATAAACAGTAAAAAAAAGTACAATGTTCTCCTACCTCTGCTCCCTTCACTTTGTATTAGTTTATTATAAGTCTTCCCATGATTTTCTGAAACCATTCTCCTGATCACTTCTTATAAACAACAGTGTTCCACCCTATACCACAACTCATTTAGTTATTTCTCAATTGTTGGGTATCCCCCCAATTTCCAATTCTTTGCCACTGCAAAAAGTTGCCATAAATATTTTTGTGTAAATAGGTCCCTTTTTCTTTTATTTGATCTCTTTGTAATACAGGGATATAGTAGTGCTATTGCTGGGTCAAAGGAGATGCACAGTTTTGTAGCCCTTTGTTCAGTCCCAAATTGCTCTGCAAAATGGTTGGACTAGTTTACAACTTCATCAACAGTCATTAGTATCCTAATTTTTCCACAACCCCTCTAGCATTTGTCATTTTCCTTTTCTGTCATGTTAGCCAATCTGATAGTATGATGTGGTGTCTCAGAGTTATTTCAATTAGCATTTCTCTAATCAGTAGTATTTTAGAGCATTTTTATGTGACTGTTGATATGAACTTGAATCACTTCATCTGTATCAGCAATACCATCTCTGTGTTGGCCAAGGCATGCACGCTGAGCCTCACCCCCATCAAGCTCTACTTCATCCTGACCAACAAAGTGTCCAATGTTGGGAACAGCAATATGGTGCCAAGCTGGGCCAGGACCACTTTTTTGACAAATTTCAAGTGGAAGGAGTTGCAGCAGATCACAATGAAATTTATTTGGAGCTGATGGCAGAAAACTTATCTAGACCCTTGAAAACAGTTCAGAATGGCCAAGCAGTGAAGATCAAACTGACCCTGCTGTACAGATGACTTTATCAGGCAGTAGTCACATTGTCGCATGTGACACTGGTGTAAGGATTATTCCCAGAAAAATTATAGCCTGATTTCTGAGAGCCCTCTGTACCAAACTTTGATGTTAGTATATATTTACCAGTGTTGAAGACTATGAAGAGTATAGTGGAAAAAAATGAAAAAATATTAGCAGTCATGTTATTGAAGCAAGTCTAAAAGGAAAAATGAGCTTGAAAATAGAAGCTGATTTAATATGCATTGCAACACATTTCAAAGATCTTGGAAATCCTCCATGGGCCTTTGAAGATGCTTCTCAAGAGAGATTTAGAAAACATGACTGAAGCAGGGATAGACATTAAGAAGTTTCTACAGTTCCTTGCAGGACAGCAAGTAAACTCAACAAAAGCATTATGTAATATTGTGCAGAACTGGATTGTTCACCATATTTTGCTACATAAGGATGTTTCCCTTCAGTATTTCATTCCTGCATTGCCATAAGATTTCATCTATTCAGAGTCTTTTATCAAATTTGAAAAAAATATGATGAGTTAGTATGTTGTAAGTCTTTGAGCTATATTCGCACTATAGAAAATGTCATGTAAAAACAACCTGGTTTTTTTCTTTTTTATAGTATGTTCAAAGAATATGCATTAGTGAAACACAATTAGATAAGCTATGTCTTTGTTTTCTTGTTGTTTCTATATTTTACCTTTAAGAAATTGAAAAGGGAAATTTGAATTTTTAGTACTGAATTTAAATGTTTTCTGATAGCTGATAAACAAAATGGTACCAAACATTGTGCATAGCTGTACATCAGAGGTTTAGAAGAACAGTGTCTTTTCAACTAGGCAGCAAGGTAGCACAGTGGATAAGAGCCCTAGACTTGAAGTCAGGAAATTTTATCTTCTGGAATTCAAATCTGGCCTCAGACACTTATTAGCTTGTGACCCTGAGAAAGTCACTTAACACTGTTTGTCTCAGTTTCTTCATCTGTAGAATGAGCTGGAGAAGGAAATGGCAAACCATTCCAGTATCTTTGCCAAGAAAACTCCAAATAGGGTTACAGTCAGATGCAACTGAAACAACCGAACAACAATTGATACCTTTGATTTCGTCTTTTGAAAACTCCCTGTTCATTTCCTTCAATCATTTCTCAACTAGAAAATGACTCTAATTTTTGTAAAATTGGCTCAGTTCCGTATATATTTGGGAAAATAAGCCTTTATTAGAGCAACTTGCTGCAAACATTTCCCCTAGTTTCCTGTTTTCCTTCTCCTTTTGTCTGCATTAGTTTGATTTGTGCAAACTTTTTTTTAACTTAATGACATCAAAATCATCTATTTTACTTCATCTGATCTTTTCTATCTCTCATTCAGTCATAAATTCTTCCCTTATTCATCAATCTTAGAGGTACTATTTTCCATGCTCCCCTAATTTACTTATGAAATCACCCTTTGTGTATAAATTATTTCTCCATTTTGACCTTATCTTGGTATACAGTATAAGATGTTGGTCTATGACGAGTTTCTGCAAAACTTCTTTCTAATTTTCCTAGCAATTTTTATCAAATAGTGAGTTCCTGTCCCCAAATCTTGGATCTTGGCGTTTATCAAATATTGGGTTGCTACGGTCTTTTACTATTATATATTGTATATCTAATCTATTCAATTGATCCACCGCTGATTTCTTAGCCAGTATTAAATTGTTTTGATATTTATCACTTTGTAATACAGTTTGAGATCTGCTCCTTCTAGACTACCCTCCTTAACATCTTTTTTTCATTGATTCCCTTCATATTCTTCACCTTTTGTTCCTCCAGATGAATTTTGTTACTATTTTCCTAGCTCCATAATATAATTATTTTATAGTTTGATAGGTATAGCACTGAATAAGCAAATTAACTTATGTAGAATACTCATTTTTGTTATATTGGCTCAGCCTACCTGTTAACAATTAATATTTCTCCAATTGTTTAAATGTCTTTATTTGTGTGGAAAGTGTTTTGTACTCTGAGGTACTATCTCGCACCTATCAGATTGGCTAAAAGGAAAATGATAAATGTTTTAGAAGATATGGAAAAATTGGAACACTGATGCATTGTTGGTAGAGTTGTGAACTGATCCAACCATTCTGGAGAGCAATTTGGAACTATGTCCAAAGGTGTACAAAACTGTGCATATGCTTTGATCCAGCAATATCACTAGTAGGTCTGTATCTCAAGGAGATCATACAAAAGGGATAAGGACGCACATGTATAAAAAATCTTTATAGCAGCTCTTTTTGTGGTGGCAAATAATTGGAAATTAAGGGGAAGCCCATCAATTGGGAAATGGCTAAATAAGTTGTATTATATGAATGTAACAGAATACTATTGTTCTATAAGAAATGGTGGGTGGGCAGATTTCAGAGAAAAAAAAAAACCTGGAAAGACTTATGTGAATTGATGCCGAGTGAAGTGAGAAGAACCAGGAGAAGATTTCACATAGTAACAGCAACTGTGTGATGATGAATTTTGGTAGACTTAGCTCTTCTCAGCAAAGCAATGATCTAAGACAATTCCAAGGGATCCATAATGGGTAATACCATCCACATCCAGAGAAAGAACTATGGAGTCTGAATGCAGATCAAAGCAGACTATTTTCTCTGTTTTCCCTTTCTTGTGGTTTTTCTCTTTTGTTCTTATTCTTTTTTCACAACATAACTAATGTGCAAATAAGTTTAATATGACTGTACATGTATAGCCTATAGCAGATCACATGTCATCTTGGAGGGTGAGGAGAGGAGTGAGGGAGAAAAAAATTGGAACTCAAAATCTTGTAAAAGCGAATGTTGAAAACTATCTTTGCATGTAATTGGAAAAAACAAAATACTATTAAGTGGAGAAAAAAAAAGAAAATGTTGTGTTCATATAGTTCTCGTGTTTGTCTTGGCAGTTAGATTCCAAAGTATTTTATATTGTCTGCAGTTATTTTAAAGGAATTCTCTTCCTATATCTTGCTACTGGGCTTTGGTGGAAATAGAAAGAATTACCGATGATTTATGTGGGTTTATTTTGTATCCTTCAATTTTGCTGAAGTTGTTAATTGTTTCACCTAGTTTTTTAGTTGATTCTTTTTGGTTGTTCAATCATTTTCAGTCATGTCTGACTTTTTGTGACCCCATTAGTGGTTTTCTTGGCATAGATACTGAAGTGGTTTGCCCTTTCCTTCTCTAGGAAATTTTTAAGATGAGGAAACTGAGGCAAACAGGGTTAAGTGACTTTCCCAGGGTCACACAACCAGTAAGTGTTTGAGATGAGATTTGAACTCAGGAAGATGAGTCTTCCTGACTCCAGGCCCGGTACAGCTTTCATTTTGTATACAATATTGAATAATAGTAGGGATAATGGTCATACTTGCTTCATTTCTGATTCTACTGAGAAGACTTCTGATCATCCCTGTTACAGATAATGATTGTGCTTGGATTTTGATAGACACTGCCTATTTTTTTTAATAAAGGCTCCATTGATTCTTTGCTTTCTAGTGGTTTTAATAAGAATGGGTGTTGCATCTTTTCAAAGGCTTTTTCTGCATCTATTGATATAATCATATAATTTTTGTTGGTTTTTCTATTGTATAGTCAATTATGCTGATAGTTTTCTTAATATTGAACTAGCCCTGCATCACTGGTATAAATCTCACCTGGTCATCTTGTATACTATTTGTTATACGTTGCTGTAATCAATATCCTAGCATATTATTTAATTTTTTTTGCATCAATATCCATTAAGGAAATTTGTCTATAGTTTTCTTCCTCTGTTTTTGCTCTTCCAGGTTTAGTATCAGCATCATATTTCTGTCATAAAAGGAATTTTGTAGGACCTCCTCTTTACCTATTTTTACAAAAATGTTATATAATTTGAGGATTAATTGTTCCTTAAATGTTCATTAGAATGCACTTGTGAATCCATCTGGTCCTGGGCAATTTTTTTCTTATGGAGATCATTAATGGCTTATTCAATTTTTTTCTAACGTAGCATTATTTAAGTATTCTCTTTCTTCTTATGTTAATCTAGGCATTTTATATTTTTGTGAATATTCATCCATTTCACTTAAATGGTCAATTTTACTGACATATAATCAGGGAAAATAGCTCTTAATAATTGCTTTAATTATTTTTCATATTAGTAATTTTGTTTTCTTTTTTCCTTTTAAAAATCAAATTAGTCAATAGTTTATCCATTTTATTAGCTCTGCCCCACAAAACCAGCTCCTAGTTTTATTTGTTAGTTCAATGTTTGGGTTTTTTTTTAACATTCAATTTTATTAATCTCTTCTTTGATTTTCAGAATTTACATTTTGGTGTTTATTTGGGGATTTAAAATTTGGTTTTATTTTTTAGTTGCATGCCCAATTCATTGATTTGCTCTTCCTCTCTTTTATTGATGTAAGTATTTTTATAAAATTTTACTAAAGTGCTGCTCTGGATCTATCCCACAGATTTTGGAATGTTGTTTCATTGTTGTTATTCTGTTTAATAAAATTATTGATTATATCTGTGATTTATTCTTTGACCCACTCTTTTTTTAGGATTAGATTAATTTCCAATTAGCGTTTAATATATGCTTCTATAGCTCTTTATTAAATTTAATTTTGTTACATTATGGTCTAAAAAGGGTTTGTATTTGGTTGTGAGATTTTTATGCCCTAATACATGATCAGTTTTTGTGATTGTGCCATGTACAGCTAAGAAAAAAGGTGTACTCCTTTCTATTCCTTCTCAGTTGTCTCCACAGGTCTATTATATTTAATTTTTCTAATACTCTATTCATCTCCTTGATTTCTTTCTTGTTTATTTTATGATTTATCTAGCTCTATATTTTAGATTTATCTAGCTCTGACAGGGGAAATTGAAATTCTCAACTAGTATAGTTTTACTACTTTCACCTATAACTCATTTAAGTTTTTCTTTTAGAATTTGGATGCTATATAATTTGTTGCATGTATGTTTAGTATTGATATTACTTCAATGTCTATGATTCCTTTAACCAAGATGTAGTTTCTCTGCTTATTCCTTTTAAATAGGTCCATTTTTGCTTTTGCTTTGACTAAGCACATGATTGCTACTCCTGCATTTTTTTTTTACTTCAGCTGAAGATTCTACTCCAGCCCTTTATTTTAACTCTCTGTGTGTGTCTCTCTCTCAAGCGTGTGACAACATATTGCCAGATTCTGGTTTTTAAACCATTCCACTATCTGCTTCTGTTTTATGGGTGAGTAGATCCTATTCACATCCACAATTATGATTACTAACTATGCATTTCCTCCTGTAACAACAATGCTGCTTGCAGCTGCTGTAGAGGTGTAAGGCCAATAATGCCAGTACACAGGAGGGTTCTTTGATCTGCTTTTCTAAGGAAAGTAACTTTAAGGGGTTTATCATCTCACTTTAATTAAATATACATATGTCATTCACTTAGTTCAGGGGAAAAAGTCAGCACCATGAACTTCAGAGAAAACATGAATAGAAATTACAAAGAGAAATTATATTAACAGAGCAAATAACACAAAATAGCAGACAGGGCTTCTAACTGTCTGTCCATAGCAATACATACATAGTTACTAGAGAAAGAAGTACCAACATCTGGATTTTCAAAGCCTGGGGGCTCCTTAACAGTCACCCCGAGTCTCAACATGAACATTCTTCCAATGAGTGAGCCCCAAAAGCAAAAAACTAATCTCTGAGTATATATACATGTTTCTTCATGGTCAGAGGGTGCCACAACCATGTGACTCAAATTCATGTGACTTAGGCTCTTCTGTGATTTAAGCAGGTCATCAAAGACTCTTGATTAAATCCAAGACTTTTGAATGAAACAAAGGCAAGACTCAATCAAGGGCACTTGATTGCCTTAGTGCTGAGAAGTACTCCAAAAGAAAAAAACAGCACAAAGTCCTACCCCGCTTGCTACCACACCTCCATCCTATTTTCTTCTATTAATCCTTCTCTCTTTTTATCTTATCCCTCTTCTAAAGTTGTTTTGTATCTGACCACTGCCTTCTATCATCTGTGCTCCTTTTTATACAACCTTCCCGCTTTTTCATCCTGTTCCCCTCTTACTTCCCTGTTAGACAAGATAGATTTCTATCACCAATTGAGTATGTGCACGTATTTCCCTTTTTGAACCAATCTGAACCAATTCTTTTAATGTGGTAGCTGCTAAATCTTATGTGTTCCTGACTGTGGTTTCATGGTATTTGAATGGTTTCTTTCTTGCTACTTAACATATTTTCACTTTGACTTGGAAGCTCTAGAATTTTGCTATAATAATGTGGCAAGTTTCTATTTTGCGGTCTATTTCTGGAGTTGATTTGTGGATTCTTTTTGTTTCCATTTTGCCCTCTGGTTCTAGGCTATTGTGGGAGTTTTCCTTGATAATTTCTTGAAATATGATATCTAGGCTTTTTCTATGATCATGTCTTTCAGGTAATCCAGTGATTCTTAATTATCTCTCCTCAATCAATTTGCCAGGTTATTTATTTTTCCGATGAGGTATTTCACATTTTCACCTATTTTTTCATTGTTTTGACTTTGTTTTGCTGTTTTTTGATGTCTCTTGGATTCATTAGTTTCCAGATGCCCAATTATCATTTTTGAGGGGTCATTTTCTTTGGTGGGCTATTATACTTCTTTTTGTATTTGGCCAATCCTGCTTTTTAAGAAGTTATTTTCATCAGTGATTTTTTTTTGTAACTCTTTTTCCATTTGCCAATTTTGTTTTTTAAGGTGTTATTTTCTTCAGTATTTTTTGTCTCTTTTACCATGCTGCTAAATGTATTTCCATAATTTTCTTTCTTTGCTTCCATTTTTTTACCTATTTTTTTCCTCCACCACTCATATTTGACTTTGAAAATCACTTTTTAAAACTCTTCCAGGAATTCTTGTTGGACTTACGTCCAATTCACATTTTTTTCTTGAACCTTTGCTTGATTTTGTTGTCTTCTTCTGAGTTTGTATCTTGATGTTCCCTGTCACTATAGAAGATATTTGTAGGCAGATTGTGTGTGTGTGTGTGTGTGTGTGTGTGTGTGTGTGTGTGATCATTTTTATACCTTATTTCTTGATTTGGAATTTTATTTTAATTTTGGATGGTATTCCCAGAAAGATGTGGGAGGGACTCTGTCTCAAGCTCAAGGTTTTTTTGCACTAATATTTTCAGAACTAGTTCTAGGGGTGTGGAAATTTTTGGTGCTTCCTAGGTGCTGTGATCTGAGGAGAGGTCTGGTCACTGCTCTTTCGGTCTTCACTCTGGTCCTTACCCAGGAAGGGCCCTTGATCCCTTGGGATTGCAATAGATACTGCTCTTCAGAGTCTCTCCTCCCTTGGGACTGGAAATGATCCTGTTGCTTAGAGTTCATGATTTCTTGGGCTGGAAGAGATACTACCCCTCAGGGCTTCCATTCCCTCTTGCACAAAACATGCTCCTCTTCACCTCTAATTGCCACTGGAGTTGTAAAATAGTTGTCCCTCAGAGTTGCCACTCCCTCTTGACCAAAAGTACTCCTTTCTGCCCTTGATCTATGACCCAGCAATGGGTATAAACAATGGAGTTGCCAAACAGAATCTTGACCTCCATCCAGTGCTAGCAATATTTTATAATCTTGTTCTGACCAGATGTCAGGTTCTTTTACCTTCTCTGACTTGAAAGTCTCCAAAGCTGCTTCTGCTTCTGTTGCTACCACCTAGTCTCACCATTGGTGTTTCTTCCATGTGGGATATGGGCTAGCCTCCATCCCCTTGCCACAGATCTCTCTTTCTGACCTCATAAATATTCTTGAGCTGTAAGAATATGTCTCTCTGACCTTTTGTTGGCTCTGCCACTCCAGATTTTGATTTGAGGTGTTATTTAAAAGTTTTTTGGAGAGGAATGTTGGGAGAGCTTAGCTGAGCTGAGTGCTTCTCTACTTTGCATAATAGCCCTACCCTATGAGATCCCAAAGACTCAATACAATAGCCTCTGCATAATAGAGTCAAAAGAGTAAATGACTCCTTCATCTGGGAGTGAAATAAGTTTAAACACTGAGACAGAATTATTTCATCCAGGGGAAAATTCATTCTCAGTAATCTCCATAATTTCAAGGTCCAGATGTCAAGGAACATGATGAGGCTGAGTCCCATATATGTAGGTGGCTCTAGGGACTGAATGTGATCATTTCAAAGTCTTATCCTATGGGGCAGCTAGGTGGCACAGTGAACAAGAGCACCAGCCCTGGAGTCAGGAGGACCTGAGTCCAAATCCCACCTCAGACACTTGACACATGTACTAGCTGCGTGAACTTGAGCAAGTCACTTAACCCTGATTGCCCTGTCCTCCCCATCCAAAAAAAAAATGCCAAACAAAAACAAATCAAAGTCTTATCCTACATAAGACCCTGAAGTCTCAGTGTCATGTACAGCATTCTTAATCAATCAGGCCCCATGTGTGCATGGGCATAAATGGTAGGGAAGACTCCCAGATGGGGGTGGTGGTAGGTGTTATACAGGTAAGAAGTGACAAAGGTGTGATTTAAACTCGAGTTTCCTGAATCCAAATCTGATTCACTTTCCATTGTATCCATTTGCAAATTTAGAATCAATATTTGCTAAACATTTTTAGCAAAATTTAATTTTTTTTGATATTTTTTCCTTTTATATTACCTCAACTTCAAAACATGTCCCTCTCTGTCTCCTACCTAGTGAGCCATCCCTTATAATAGAGAATTTCTCTTTAAAAGGAAGGGAAAAGAAGTTTAGCCAACTTAACCAACATATCGATGGAATCTGGTAGTACTCAGTATTCCTTACCTATGGCCTTCCACCTCTTCAAACACAGGAAGGAAATACATTGTTTTGTCACTTCTCTGGGCCTATGTTTATCATTTTAATTATTTAGTATTTGGCTTCAGGAAGCCATTTCAAAGCAAATTTGATTTCATTGTGATTCATGAAAAATAATTTGAGAAACATTTTCCCCAGTGGCTTCATTAATAATGAGTATATTATAGTTGAACTGAGAATCAGAATGTCTGAATTCTAATCTCAGTTGTGTGAGCTTAGCCAATTCATTCCATCTCTCTGGCCCTCAGTTTCATTTCTCTGAGTTCCCTGGCAGCTCAAACCTTCTGTGACTGGGAGTCAAGATGGTGGCTGGAAAGCAGGGATTGCATGAGCTCCCCCATGGATCCCTCCAAACACCTATAAAAATGGCCTGAACAAATTCTAGAACTGCAGGACCCACAAAATAGCAGAGGGAAGCAGGGCTCGAGCCCAGGACAGCCTGGGATGGTGTCTGGGTAAAGTCTATCCCACACAGAGCTGGGAGCATAGTGGAGCAGAACCCAATGTCAGCCGCACCTGGACCAACCAGACTGGGAGCTGGACAGAACAGTACCTAGCACCCTGAATCAGTGAGCTGTGACAGTTACCAGAATTCTCAATCCACAAACACCAAAGACAACAGAGAAGGTTAGTAGGAAAAGCTGCTGCGGGGACAGAATGAAAGGAGTTCATGGTTCGGCCACTGCCCTGGGGACAGCGGAGGTCATGCATCTCTGAGGCTGCTTACAGAGGTACAGCTGCAGTTGTTTCTGGCCCCAGGCCCACCTAGTGGGAGGAATTAAGTGGTGGATCTGATCGGGAGTGCAGAGCCAGCTTAGATCTGAGTCTGGTCAGGGTTGGCTGTTCTTGGGGGAGGAGTAGCACTGGTGTGGAAGAGGTTGCTGTGTAGAAATAGCTCCAAAAAGAACAGCACAGACCCTCAAGCTTGGGACAAAGTACTCTCTACTCTACAAGCAGTCATACCCTGACAAAAAAAAAAAAAACAAAAACAAAAACCTCAAGGGTCAAGTAGTTAGCTGGGAACATGGCCAGACAGAGAAAACAGACCGAGATTCAGACTCAGACTTTGGAATCTTTCTTTGGTGACAAAAAAGACCAAAATGTACAGCCAGAAGAAGTCAACAAAGTCAAAGAGCCTACATCAAAAGTCTCCGAGAAAAACATAAACTGGTCTCAGGCCATGGAAGAACTCAAAAAGAATTTGGAAAAGCAAGTTAGAGAAAGAGAGGAAAAATTGGGAAGAAAAATGAGAGTGATGCAAGAAAACCATGAAAAACAAATCAATGACTGGCTAAAGGAGACCCAAAAAAATCCTGAAGAAAACAGCACCTTAAAAAATAGACTAACCCAAATGGCAAAAGAGCTCCAAAAAGCCAATGAGGAGAAAAATGCCTTGAAAGGCAGAATTACCCAAATGGAAAAGGAGGTCCAAAAGACCACTGAAGAAAATACTACCTTAAAAATTAAATTGGACCAAGTGGAAGCTAGTGACTTGATGAGAAATAAAGATATTATAAAACAGAACCAAAGTGTAGTAGGAAGGCCAAATTTATAATCTCAAATATAATCATGTATATATTTGAATGGTTCGAAATCGCAAGGTATGAGAGATTCTCTAAGGAGAAAACAACAAGAAGTTTATTTAGGCCCCACCGCAGCAGAACCGTGAACCAGCCTCCCCATTCTGACATCTTGACAAAAAGACTCCAGGCCCAGAAAGCCCACCTGACAAGAGTAACCAGGAGGCCACAGAAAAACAAGATAGTATTTAGCCAAATCATTTTTACTGGCCTCACGTTCCTGCTCACACTCGGGTAAGCCCTGCTTCCTCAGCTTCTTGCCTCCGCAACTTCTTGCTTCCACAGCTTCCGCCTCCTCTGAACTTGTCTCCCGGCTCACCCCTCCTTGCAGCTGAGCTTCTGGCATTCTCAAGCCCTGCCTCAACGACCAGAGACCATTGGTTCCCGAGCTGGCCCCTCCTAAGTCACCAATCCACACCCATACAGGTTTCACACCTGACAGGGCCCTGGGCCTGGGGCTTAGCACTTAACAGCTGAAAGTACTTCCACTCAAAAGAAACAAAAGCCATGCTAATGAGACAATTTTGCTTAACAATACACAAAGGAATGAAAAAATGGAAGACAATATGATCTATCTCATTGGAAAAACCACTGACCAGGAAAATAGATCCAGGAGAGAGAATTTAAAAACTGTTGGACTATCTGAAAGCCACGGTCAAAAAAAAAGAGCCTAGATATCATCTTTCAAGAAATTATCAAGGAGAATTGCCCTGATATTCTAGAGCCAGGGGGTAAAATAGAAATTGAAAGAATCCACTGATCACTTCCTCAAAAAGATCCCAAAAAGAAAACTAGGAATATTGTTGCCAAATTCCAGAGGTCCCAGATCAAGGAGAAAATACTACAAGCAGCCAGAAAGAAACAATTTGAGTATTGTGGAAACACAATCAGGATAACACAAGATCTAGCAGCTTCTACATTAAGGGATCAAAGGGCTTGGAATATGATATTCTGGAGGTCAATGGAGCTAGGATTAAAACCAAGAATCACCTACCCAGCAAAACTAAGTATCATGCTCCAAGGCAAAATATGGATTTTCAATAAAATAGAGGACTTTCAAGCTTTCTCAGTGAAAAGACCAGAGCTGAATAGAAAATTTGACTTTCAAACACAAGAATTAAGAAAGCATGAAAGGTAAACAAGAAAGAGAAATCATAAGGGACTTACTAAAGTTGAACTGTTTTGTTTACATCCCTACATGGAAAGATGATATGTATAATTCATGAGACCTCAGAATTAGGGTAGCTGAAAGGAGGCACAGGGTGAGTTGAATATGAAGGAATGATATCTAAGAAAAACAAAATTAAATTAAGGGATGAGAGAGGAATATATTGAGAGAGGGAGATAGGGAGAGATAGAATGAGGTAAATTATCTCGCATAAAAGTGGCAAGAAAAAGCAGTTCTTTTGGAAAGGAAGAGGGGGCAGGTGAGTGGAAATGAGCGAATCTTGCTCTCATCAGATTTGACCTGAGGAAGGAATAACATACACACTCAATTGTGGATCTTACCCCAAAGGAAAGAAGGAGGAAGGAGATAAAATAGGGGGATGGTAGAAGGGAAGGCAGATGGGGGAGGAAGTAATGAAAAACAAACACTCTTGAAAAGTGACTAGGTCAAGAGAGAAAATTGAATAAAGGGGGATAGGATAAGAAGGAGCAAAATATAGTTAGTCTTTCACAACATGAGCATTGTGGAAGGGTTTTACATAATGACATGCATGTGGCGTATGTTGAATTGCTTGCCTTCTTAGGGAGGATGGGCAGGGAGGGAAGAGGGGAGAGAATTTGGAACTCAAAGTTTTAAAAACAGATGTTAAAAAAAATTTTGCATGCACCGAGGAAATAAGATATACAGGCAATGGGGCATAGAAATTTATCTTGCCCTACAAGAAAGTAAGGGAAAAGGGGATGGGGGGGGGAATGGGGTGACAGAAGGGAGGGCTGACTGGGGAACAGGGCAATCTGAATATATGCCATCTTGGAGTGAGGGGGAGGGTAGAAATGGAGAGAAAATTTGTAATTCAAACTCTTGTGAAAATCATTGCTGAAAACTAAAAATATCAAATAAATAAATTAATTAAAAAACCTTCTGTGACTGAATTATAATACTGTCTTTATAATAATTAAAGGAACAAAATTATTAATACTTCTTAACACAAAAGTTCATCTTTTCTAGTTAAATCACTTTAGTAGGTCTCATGAAAAGGAAAGTCATAGGGGAATGAATATATCATAAAGTAGACAGCACTACTTAATCCAGCTTAACCAACCAGAACATTCAACTAAATAGACTTTTGGGGAATCTTCCAATAAGAAAATAGAGGGTATAATGAAACCAATTTCAATAACTGTTCAAAAGAAGTCCCTCCTCCCAAATGTTATCTTTTGACAATGTTTTATGGACTCTTTCAGAAAAAAAATTGTTAAGAATATCTTATTAAGTCAGCCTGGAAAAGTTTCAACTATCAATTTTTTCTAGGGTAAATTAATAGACAGCTGACTAACCAATGAGAGAGGGTGATGGAATGGAAAAAGAAAACTGAAAGTGGTGACAGAAGATCTGGGTTCCAACTCCAGCCTCACCATGAGCCACTTAATCTTTGATCCTCAGTTTTCTAATTTATGCAATAAGTACAGTAGCACTTAGCTTCCTTAATTCAAAGAACTTCTGAGAAGATCAAAGGAGAGAATACCCATTCAAGTGCTTTGTAACAGAAAAAGTGCTGAGAAACTCAGTCTATAGCAAGGAGGACCTATCTGCCCTAAATGAGTTCAAAATTGGTGGATGTGAGTGATCAGTAGCTTTCAGTTGTCTTTGAACCTTTGCAGTTAAACTCTTCAAATACACTACGATAGCTGCCTCTCTCTCCTCTCACTCTTTTCTCAACCCTTGACAATCTGGTTTCTGATCCCATCAGTCTACTGAAACTGCTTTCTCCAAAGTTACAAATGACCTCTTAGTTGCCAAATCCATTGGCCTTTTCTCAATCTTCATTCTTCTTGACTTCTCTTCAGTCTTCTATGCTGTTAACCACTCTTTCCTCCTTGATACTCTCCTATATGGGTTTTTAGGCCAGTACTCTCTCCTGGGGGTTCTCCTTCCACTTATCTGACCCATCTTCTTCAGCCTCCTTTGATGAAACCTTTTCAAGGTCATGACTTTAACTGTAGGTGTCCCTCAGGTTTCTGTCCTGGGTCTTCTCTTCTCTTTTTTCTCCACATCACTTCATTTGATGATCACCTCAGCTCCTATATATTTAATTACCATTTTTATGCTGATGATTCTTAAATGTACCTCTTCTGACCCAATCTCTCTGCTGATCTCCAATCTCACATCTCTAACTGCCTTTCAGATGTTTTAAACTGGATCTCCAGTGGATATTTTAAACTCAATATGCCCAAAACTGAACTCATTATTTTTACTCCTATGCCCTCCCCCTCCTACCTTTCCTATTACTATAGAAAGCAACGATATCCTCCCAGTCCCTCATGCTCACAACCAAAAATGTTATCTTGAATTTCTCAGTTCCTCACTACCTCTCAGCACACCCCACCTCAGACCCCAAATTTTGCCAAGGCTTATTGATTTCACCTTTGCAACATGTCTTGAAAATGCCCCTTTTCTTCTCTGACACTGCCTCCACTTTGGTGCAGGCACTCATTATCTCAAGACCTTGATTAATACAACAATCTGCTGGTGGGTCTGCCTGCCTCAAGTCTCTCCCCACTCCAATTCATCCTCCATTCAGCCACTAAAGTGATTTTCTTAAAGAGCAGGTCTGATAAACTCTAGTAGCTTTAAATTGTTAAGAGAAAATCTTTTTTGGGGGGAGGGGCTTAGTTCACAAAAATGAAGTAAACTCAGGTAGAGAAAATTGAAATTAAAAGGAGTTTATTGTATAATCAAAGGCAAAAAAAAAATAACTCAACAACAGAAAACATTGAATTTCGCCAAGGCCCCAAATTTAAACCACTCCTTGCTCTTAAAGATGAATTTTGTAAAAAGAGAAGATAATACCAAAAGGACATACTTAAGGGATGGGCCATCTCATCTCACCTCCTTCCCCATTGCTGCATCATGGAGAAATGAGATCAGAGGCCAGATCTGTGGGCTGCTACCTGCTGGCTGGCTGGTAATGCAAAAGACAAGGTATGGAATCAATTACGGGCTGCAGAGTGGCAGATGCCACTTCCAACAGACTGATTAACACCTAACATGTATAAGGAAGACAAACAAGACTAGAAACAATGGGGTCACCAAGACTGAGTCAGCATAAATTTCAATACTATTGCCTCCAAATCAATTACAAATGCTCTGTTTGGTATTGAAAGTCCTTAATAACCTAACCCTCTCCTGACTTTCCAGTCTTCTTATACCTTACTTCCTGCCATGTACTCTTCAGATCCAGTGACATTGGCCTCCTGGCTCTTCCACAGACAAATCTCTCCATCTCTCAGCTCAGGGCATTTTCTCTGGCTGTTCTCCATGCTTGGAAGGCTTTCCCTCCTCCTCTCCTATTAGTGACCTCCCTGCCTTGCTTTTATTCTCAACTAAAATCTCATCTCTTACTGGCAGCCTTCCCCAGTACCTCTTAACTCTAGTGCCTTCTCTTTGTTAATTATGTCCTACTTACACCGGATATAACTTTTTGGGGTATATATTTTGTTTGTATGTTGTCTCCCCCATTCTTTTTTTTTTGAATGGGAATCTTTTTTTTTCTTTTTTTTATCTTTTATTTTAATTTATTTTTGACATGTTTGGTTTTCAGCATTGATTTTCACAGGCGTTTGAATTACAAATTTTCTCCCCATTTCCTCCTCCCCCACTCCAAGATGGTGTACACTCTGGTTGCCCTGTTCCCCAGTCTGCCCTCCCCTCCATTGCCCCATTCCCCTCCCATCCCCCTTTCCCTTCCTTTCTTGTAGGGCAAGATAAATCTCTATGCCCCACTTCCTGTACATCTTATTTTCTAGTTGCATGAAAAAAAAAATTTTTTACTTTTGAACATCTATTTTTTTAAAACCTTGAGTTCCAAATTCTCACCCCTCTTCCCTTCCCTTCCCATCCACCCTCCCTAAGAA
>CM053622.1:86478274-86498182 GCA_028646595.1 Phalanger gymnotis
CACCAATCCACACCCACACAGGTTTCATACCTGACAGGGCCCTGGGCCTGGGGCTTAGCACTTAACAGCTGTAAGTACTTCCACTCAAAAGAAACAAAAGCCATGCTAATGAGACAATTTTGCTTAACAACACAATGTTTTAAAAGATTTTATGAGCAAAAAGATGACAGTTAAAAAGGAGAAGGAAATAAGCATTTATATAGTGCCTACTAAGCGCTTTTTAGAAAAAATCTCATTTGATCCTCATAACTACCCTGTGAAGTACATGCCACTATTGTGCCTATTTTACATTTGGAGAAACTGAGGCAAACAGAGGTTAAATGACTTGCTATACACATTGCTAGCAAGTGTGTGAGGCTAGATTCAAACTCAATTCTTCCAGACACGGTGTTCTATCCACAATGCCACCAACTGCCTTTAAAATATTTTTTTTTAAATTTAAAATGTTTAAAAATATAAAACAGCTGATAACTTGGACTTGGAGTACAGAATCATTTAATTAAACGAGCTAGAGATTTTAGCTTAAGATACTCTTAGTCTGACCATTAAAACCACCACTACAAACTTAATGAAATTCTGGCTTTCATCCTGCTAGGATGTGGCTTTAGCTTCATGTGGAGCTGACATCTTCTCTGAACAGCAATTGCCTGCTAGTTTGGTTATCAGGCATGCTTTCATCCCATTTTCATCCCATTGATGATCACTCTGCCATTATGGCCAGCTGAGGCCCTGACCTTGGAAAGGTCATAATTCTGATACATTGGAGGTAATAATAATGATAGCACATGTTCTCATATTGTTTTAAATTTTGCTAACTGCTTTACATGCATTATCTCACTTGATCCTCATGGACATGAAGAGGTTATTCCCACTTTGAAGAAAAGGAAATTGAGACCTAATGAGTTTGACTTACAGAGTGGCCTGTGGTATAGCAGAAAGAACTTTGACTTGGAAATCAGAGGACCTGGCTTCAAATCCTGTCTCTGCCACTCATTACCAGTAATCTCAGGCAAGTCATTTAATCTCCTCTTGGCCTCATCTTCTTCATCTGCAAAATAAGGTGCTTGAATCAGATGTCCTCTGAGGTCCCTTCCAGCTATAGATGTCTTGATGGCAGAGGCTATTTAATTTTTGTCTTTGCCTGGCACATAGTAAATGCTTAATGAGTGTTGTTTGGTTGTTTCAGTCATGACCAACATCTGGGGTTTTTTGGCAAAAATACAGAAGTGGTTTCCATTTTTCTCTCCAGATCATTTTAAAGATGGAGAAACTGAGGCAGGCAGGGTTAAGTGGCTTGCCAAGGGTCACATAGCTAGTGTCTTAGACCAGATTTGAGCTCAGGTCTTCCTGACTCCAGGTCTGGCACTCTATCCACTGGGCCACCTAGCTTCCCTGCTTAATGAGTACTGTTGATTGATTGAGTGAATGAATGAATAGCTTTTTCTTCAAACCTTAAAATTCTCTATAAAAGCCAGCTATTATCATAAATAGTAAAAAGAATGGGGCAGAGGGGGAAGATTAGAATTCCAAGTAAATGGAATAATTTGAGTCAATGACCAAAAGAAGGAATATCAATGAGAAAGAGAACAAATCAAGAGAATATAGGAATAGACTTTATTTTAAAGTAAGGAAAACCTTTATCAACTAGAGATGACCACAGGGGAATGAGATGAATTGGGAGCATGTGAGGTCTTCAACTGGAGGCCATTCTCAGGAAAGTTCTAGGCAAGATTTGCTATATGATGGATTAGATGTTTTTCTGATGTCCTTTCCAATGCTTAGATTTTGCGATTCCAAGAATCAAGAAAAAGAATTGAAGACTGTGGCAAAAAGAAAACATGGCATAGTGGGAAGAACACTTGATTTGGAGACACAGAGCACCTGGGTTTGAACCCCAGCTCTGTTGCTTACTATCTGTGTGACCTTGGGAAAATGACTTCACCTCAGCTTACCTCATTTTTCTTAGAAAATTGAAATATTGACCTAAATAATTTCTAAGGTCCCTTCCAGGCCTGAATTTTATAATCTTATGATCATCCCCATGGGAATTCAGAGAAAGGTAAGAAAAACATGGACTGGAGTTGTCGGACCTTGAAGAACATTCAACATTTGTATCAGGATAAAGGAAAGAAGTAGAGAAGTGGATAGAGAGCATTAGCTAAAGTCACAAAGCAGGAATGAATATGGCTTGGGAGAAAGGGCAAGAAAAGCTAGAGAGGAGACTGGTTTAACTAGAACAGAGGTTCAGGCGAGTCTTTCTTCTGCAGATTTCCTGATGCAAACAAGGTAGGATCAAGTAATTGCGAGCTCCACTTCCTATCTAAGGCCTTCTCTTTGATACAATAATCACTTGTCATTAGTTATTCCTCAATTTTACAAGGCACCATCAAGCGCAGAACGACTAATGCATCATAAAATGCCAAATGAAAAAATAATTACATGTTCCTCAGTGTGCTCGCTGGTTATCCTTGAAAATAGCAAATCATTCCAATGACTTGCTCGATAATGTGACTTTTTCTGTTAATTTCATGATAATGTTCCAATTTACTAGTCAGAAAACTCCTCTACATTCCCACAGTCATGGCAGGGTGAATATTTTAGGCAGTTTTGACAGTGTAATTAGGGTTATTAAGGGATATTTGTTTCCTATCAGCTCAATAATAATACCTTGAACTTAAAATATAGGTTTCTTAGGAAAGCTCAAAGGGCTTTGTCAGGCAGTATTATTCTTTCAAATGAGGGGTTCTAAGACATGGGTGTCAATAACTAGAGAGTTTGAAGGTAAAGCTGAATGACCAATCCTTAGGGCTATTGTAGAAAGCATAACTGCTTTCTACATAGCATAACGGCTAGGAGAGGAGAGGACTAGATGACCTTTGATAGTCTTGTCAGTTCTGAGATTATATGATTCTAACTTAACCAAAGTAGGTTGGTTTGATAGTAGATGAGCCAATTGATCAGTCAATCAATTAACAATCACGTACTAAGAGGTTCTGGGGGCAGAGCCAAGAAGGCAGCATGGAAACAGGGACTCACTTGAGCTCTCCCCCAAATCCCTCCGAACACCTATAAAGATGACTCTAAACAAATTCTAGAGCCACAGAAACCCATGAAATGACAGAATGAAACAAGTCTCCAACCCAAGACAGCCTGGATGGTAGCTGGGAAGGGTCTATTGCACCGTGCTGTGAGCATGGCTGGGAGCACAGCCCAGCCCAGCATGGGACATGCCAGGACAGACCAGGCCAGAGCAGAATGAGTGGAGCAGGCCACAGGGCACTAAGTCATGGCAGCTGTGGTGGTTCCCACACTGCTCAACCCACAAACACCAAAGACAATGGAGCAAGTCAGGGGAAAAACTGTTGGACCTGGGTGGAGAGGGGCATGGTCTAGCCCCAGCCTTGGGGAGGCAAAGGTGGCTGCGCTGGCAGCAGCAGTGGCAGCTGCTTCTGGAGCCCCAGGTCCATAGACCATGGGAGAATCAGGTGGCTGATCAGAGCAGGAGTGCAGGGATCTCTTTGCTGGTGCTGAGGCAGTGTTCTCTTGCTTTACCTGCTTGGATCTGGGTTGCAAACTTGGTTGACTGTCCTGGGGGGAGGAGGAGTACTGATGTGGCAGAGCTTGTGGTGACTGGGAAGAGGGAGTCCTCCTAATATTCACAAGGCAGAAAGGAGTGCTTGCACTCACAGACCAGAGCACAGGTCAAAAGAGGAGTATCATACCACCTCAGAATAGCAGTAGTTCTAAAAACAGCAGCACAAAACCCCTGAAGCTTGGGACAGAGCACTCTCTACTCTGAAAACAGTCATACCCTGACAAAGAGCTCAAAAGTCAAGTAATTGGCTGGCAAAATGAACAGGCAGCATGAAAGGACCCATACTATAGAATCTTACTTTGGTGATAAAGAAGAGCAAAACATACAACCAGAAGAAGTCAACAAAGTCAAAGATCCTACATAAAAAAGCCTCCAACAAAAATATGAACTGGTCTCAGGGCATGGAAGACTTCAAAAAGGATTTGGAAAAGCAAGTAAGAGAAGTAGAAGAAAAATTAGGAAGACAAATGAGAATGATGCAAGAAAATCATGAAAAATGAGTCAACAGCTTGCTAAAGGAGACTCAACAAAAAGTACTGAAGAAAATAGCACCTTAAAATGGACTAACTCAAATGGTAAAACAAGTCCAAAAAGCCAATGAGGAGAAGAATGCCTTAAAAGGCAGAATTAGCCAAATGGAAAAGGAGATCCAAAAGATCAATGAAGAAAATAATGACTTAAAAAGTTGAATGGAGCAAGTGGAAGCTAGTGATTTTAGGAGAAATCAAGAAATTATGAAACAGAAACAAGAGAATGAAAAAATGGAAGACAATGTGAAATATCTCATTGGAAAAACCACTGACCTGGAAAATAGATCCAGGAGAGATAATTTAAAAATTATTGGACTACCTGGAAGCCATGACAAAGAAGAGGAGCCTAGACATTGTCTTTCAAGAAACTATCAAGGAAAACTTCCCTGATATTCTAGAGCCAGGGGGTAAAATAGAAATTGAAAGAATCCACTGATCACCTCTTGAAAAAACATCTCCAAAAGAAAACTATTAGGAATATTATAGCCAAATTCTAGAGTTCCCAGGTCAAGGAGAAAATATTGCAAGCAGCCAGAAAGAAACAATTCCAGTATTGTGGAATCACGATCAGAATAACACAAGATCTAGCAGCTTCTACACTAAGAGATCAAGGGGTGGGAATATGATACTCTGGAGGTCAAAGGAGCTAGGATTAAAACCAAGAATCATCTACTCAGCAAAACTGAGTATAATACTTCATGGGCAAAATATGGATTTTCAATGAAATAGAAGTCTTTGAAGCATTCTTGATGAAAAGACAAGAGCTGAATGTAAATTTGACTTTCAAATACAAGAATCAAGAGAAGCATGAAAAGGTAAACAGGAAAGAGAAATCATAAAGGACTTAATAAAGTTGAACTGTTTACATTCCTACATGGAAAAATGATATTTGTAACTCATGAGAGTTTCTTTCTCAGCATTAGGGTAGTTGAAGAGAATATACATACATACATACACACACGTAAGTAAAGAGACAGAGGGCACAGGTTGAGTTGAATATGAAGGGATGATATCAAGAAAGAAGTTAAGGTGGGAGAGAGGAATACATTGGGAGGAGAAAGGGAGCAATAGAATGGGGTAAATTATCTCACATAAAAGTGGCAAGAAAAAGCTGTTATAATGGAAGGGAAGAGGGGGCAAGTGAAAGGGAATGAGTGAACCTTGCTTTCATTCAATTTGGTTTAAGGTAGGAATGACATATACATTCAATTGAGTATCTTACCCTACAGGAAAGTAGGGGAAATTGGGATGGTGGAGCGATGATAGAAGGGAGGGCAGATTTGGGGAGGAGGTAGTCAAAAGCAAACACTTTTGAAAAGGGACAGGATCAAAGGAGAAAATTGAATAAAGGGGGACAGGATAGGATGGAGGGAATTGTAGTTAGTATTTCACAACATAACTATTGTGGAAGTGTTTTGCATAAGGATGCATGTATCACTTATATTGAATTGCTTGTCTTCTCAAGGAGGGTGAGTGGGGAGGGAAGAAAAGAGAGAATTTGGAACTCAAAGTTCTAAAAACAAATGTTTAAAAAGTTGTTTTTGCATGCAACTGAGAAATAAGATATACAGGCAATGGGGTATAGAAATCTATCTTGCCCTACAAAAAAGTAAGGAGAAAGAGGGTTAGTTGGGGAGTGAGGTGATAGAAGGGAGGACAGACTGGGAAAAGGGGCAATAAGAATACATGCTATCTTGGGGTATTGGCGAGGGTAGAGATGGAGAGAAAATTTATAATTCAAAATCTCGTGGAAATGAATTTTGAAAACTAAAAATAAATTTTAAAAATTGAAAATAGAAAAAACACTTATGTACTAAGCCTTTACAACATGTCAAGTACATAGTATTTAAGCATTTCCTAGGTGTGAAGGACACAAAAAAAAATGAAAACAGCCCTTCCCTTCTAGGAGCATTCATTCTAAATGGAGACTGACTCTCTTTCTCTGTCTCTCTCTCTGTCTCTCTCTCATATAGATAGATATAGATATACACACATATATACACATATTTATATGTACATATTATACACATATATTACATATAATTACATTTATATATATTTAAATACAAGATACATTTCTGAATGGATGGAAGGTCACTTTAGAAGGGAAGGCACTAACACATGGGGGAATGGGAAAAAAGCAATTACAAAAGATAAAATAGATCATTTCAATTACATGAAATTGACAAGCTTTTGCATGAATGTAATTAATTCAACTAGGATTAGAAGGAAAATGTTTGCCTGGGTGGGGAGGACTTTCTAAACGAATATCTCTGGTGAAGTACTAAGATATATAGCAAATTAACATAGTTTTAAAACAAACATGGAAGGGTTTTCCCTGTAGTACTGTTATATCCTACTCCTGGGTAATCCAGGCTTTCTAATGGGCTGTGGAGACCAGGGCCAAGGACAGGGAAGGATTTACCAAATCTTTATAGTAAATCTTCAGGTGGCTTGGAAGCAAGAATGTAGTCTGGTGACTAGAAACCAAATATGCAGCCTGCAAGAAAATCAGAGAAGCTCAAAGTCAAAGAATAATCAGGAATGTCTGTTGAAGACACAAAAGCAGGAGAAATGGGATAGATGTTCCCTCTAGGCCTGATGCTCCATGATAGGACCCCTTCCAGCTCTGACCTACAACCTTATACATCTCTTTTTAATAACTTAATACCCAAATCTGTACAATATAAGACCAATCAACCTGGTTGAGGAAAGACAGGCAGAAGAGTCTTTGGTGTAATAGTGCCATGTCCTGCCACTAAGTGGTGGTGGTGGTGGGGTCCAAGGCTAATGATGAGCTGCACAATTGGGGGCCAAGGACAAGACCATGTTTGCACAATTTTTACAGTAAGTTATCAGGTCCAAATATGCAACCAACAGCAAATTATAAGAATCTCAAAGGTAAAACATTACCAGGGATGCATGCTAAGGTCACCAAAGCAGAGAGAACACACTATATGTAGTCTTAAGTTCCTTCTAGTTTTAATATTCTATTTTTTAAAGGTTTCTTCTAGCTTTGAAATACTGCATTCTGAGTCCCTTTCCATCTCTAACATTCCAAGTTCATCATTCTAACATTTAACTTTACATTCTCTAAGTTTCCTTGTATCTCTGACATTTTATATTCTAAGCTTTCTTCCAACTTGAACACTCTAGGTTCATCATTTTAACATTAACTTTCTATGCTTTGTTTCCTTACAGCTCTGACATTTTATATTCTAAGTTTCCTTCCAGCTTTAACATTCAATGCTCTTTGTTCTAATATTTTGTGTTCTAAGTTTTCTTATAGCTCTGACATTCTATGGTCCAAGGTCCCTTCTAGCACCGATAATCCAGGAGTTTAGGATAATTGTGGGGTGTACTGAAGACAGCTCATATTGACTGAAAACTGATTGTAAGATTTTTAGCATGAGCTTGTTTGTACCTCTGAAATCATCAAACACTGCAAAACAGAGCTCTATTTTTTTTGTTGATTTTCTAGACTTAAGAAAGGGATGAAGAAAATTTTATAATACAGATTAACCTTAAAAATTGTGTCCCAATAGAGCCTGTTGTAAAATGTGTGCCAGCATATTCCTGACCAGATAACCTTTGCAATTCTATAAAGGTTACAGGGATGTTGAGTTCTATTGACAGATATATGGACATAACTCAATATAAACAAGAAGAGAACTCTATGGCCATACACAATATAAATACACAAATTCTCCATGGGCAAATCTGCTGACTATTTCACTAGATAAGCAGTATTGACAACCTGAAAAAATACCTCATAACTTGTTTTCATTAATTAGACTGTCCTGTTCCTTTAGATGTTGCTTCTTTCCTCTATCCCCAGGACCTTTTCTCCCAATGAATTTACTTCTTCGTCATGCTAGGTTTTTATTGCTTATGGTTTATTTCCTTTAGTTTTCTAAACTAAATTCAATGCTGAAAGAAATTAGGGTGGGGAATGATAGAAAGAAAGAAAGGAATCTTTTCTCTAAGTATTAGTGAAATTTCCAATTCAGTCAATCATCTAATCAGTCAATAAACATTTACTAGATGCAGCGAATGACCTTGGCATCTTTGATGTCTAACCAAGCTCTAAGTACCCCACAGTGCCTGCTTCAACTACCTTCATAGCCATTGGAACAAATTGTTCTCATCTGCCTATTCCACCAGGAGAAGTCTTCACATACTTGGGGTAGACACCCTTCTAACTCACTGACAGTTTTGAGAATCCTTGGTTACCCTCAACCTGGTTTCGCTGTTCAATGAAACAGTTTACTGGATGTGGCCACTGTGCATGCCACAGTTTCTTGGAGTCACAGGGGAGAGTTAGGTGGACACCAAAGGTGGAAAGCAGCCCTGAAAAAGGCTTGGCAGCCCTCACACCAGAGGTACTAGTTTTCCCTGAACACATCCTGTGTCTTAAGCCATCATCAGTCATCTTGATTCTGTTTGTGATGGACTGTGATGACTCTGGAAGAGAGAGTGAGGCCAGTGACTTTGTGTAACTGTGCTTCACTTAAATCCAATTTACACAGGAATCAAAATACATCACTCCCAAAAAATCATTTACTAAGTGCCTATGATGAGACAGACACTGTGCTAAGCTCTCAGGACATGAGAAAGGCAAAAGACAGTCCTTGCTTTCAAGGAGCTCACAGTCTAATGGGGAGATGAATGAAAACAATTATATACAAGTAATATATATGCAGCTAAACTGGAGATAATTAACAGAAAGGAGGCAGCCAAATTAAAGGGAATTAGGAAGATTTCCTGTAGAAAGTAGGTTTTTATGATGAGCAGGCAGATTTCAGAAAAACCTGGAAAGATTTACATGAACTGATTCTGAGTGAAGTGAGCAGAACCAGAAGAACATTGTTCATGGTAACAGCAACATTATGTGATGATCAGTTAACTACAATTGACTTAGCTCTTCTCACCAGTACAATGATCCAAGACAACTCCAAAAGACTAGTGACAGAAGAAGTTATCCATATTGAGAGAAAACTATGGAGTCTGAGTGCAGATCGAAGCATACTATTTTCACTTTTTTTTTGTTTTTCATGGCTTTCCCCTTTTGTTCTGTCTCTTCTTCCACAGCATGATGTTTGACATGATTGTGCATGTATAAACTATATCAGATTGCTTGGTATCTTGGGGAGGGGGCATGGAAGGGAGGAAGAAAAATTTGGAACTCAAAATATTATAAAATGAATGTTAAAAACTATCTTTACATGTAATTAAAAATACTATTTACTTAAAAAAAGAAAAGAAAGCAGGATTTAAGCTGAGACATGAAGGAAACCATGGAAGCCAGGAAGCAGAGATGAAGACAGAAAGAATTCTAGCCATGGATAGAGATTAGATCTGTGATTTTATTGGCATAGAGAATTTCCAGGTGAGGAAATGCCCAAATAAGTCAGGTAGTGGTGCATTCTGCTGAGCCTGCAATCAGAAAGACCTGAGTTCTGGGGCAGAGCCAACATGGCAGCTGGGAAGCAGGGACTAGCTTAAGCTCTCCCCCAAATTCCTCCGAATAACTGTAAAAATGTATCTAAACAAATTTTAGAGCTGCAGAACCCATGAATTAGCAGAAAGAAACAGGTTTCTAGCCCAGAAGAGCCTGGGTGGTCACCGGGAAGGGTCTATCCCACAGTGCTGGGAGCAGAATGCAGCCCCATGCCAGGACAGAGCAGACCTGGAGTCAACTGGCAGAACAGGCCCTAGGGCCCTGAATCATTGAGCTGTGGCAGTTACCAGACTTCTTAACCAACCAACACCAAAGAGCAAGTTAGTGGGAAATTGCAGGATTGATTTGAAACCAGGTTGGCCACCAGCCCTGGGGATGGAAGAGGTGGTGCAGCATTGGCGGTGGCAGCAGTAGGAAGCTCCTGAGGCTGCTTTCAGACCTCCAATGTCAGCTCCTTCCTGTGTCCCTGGCTCACACAGTTGAAGGAATCTAGCAGTGGATCAGAGCAGGAGTGCAAGGAGAGCTTTATGGGCACAAAGGAAGGTTCTCTTGTTGTGCCCTGTTTGGATCTGCATTGCGGTCATGGTTGGCAGTTCTTGGGGGAGGAGGAGCACTGCTGTGACACAGCCTGGGATGATGGTGGAGTAGAACTGGCTCTGAAAACAGTAGTGTTTGTACCCTAAAGCTTGGGATAAAGCACTCTCTACAAGCAGTCATACCCTGACAAAAAGTTCAAGGGTCAAGTAGTTGGCTTGGAACAAGAACAGGCAGTGAAAACAAACTCAGATTCAAACTCAATCTCTAGATTCCTTTTCTGGTGGCAAAGAAGATCAAAATGTACAGCCAGAAGAAGTCAACAAAGTCAAAGAGTCTACATCAAAAGCCTTCAAGAAAAATACATATTGGTCTTAGGCCATGGAAGAGCACAAAAAGGGGAAAAGCAAGAGAAGTAGAGGAAAAATTGGGAAGACAAATGAGAGAGATGCAAGAAAACCATGAAAAACGAGTCAATGACTTGCTAAAGGAGACAACAAAAAATACTGAAGAAAATAACACCTTAAAAAATAGACTAACCCAAATGTCAAAATAGCTCCAAAAAGCCAATGAGGAGAAGAATGCCTTGAAAGGCAGAATTAGCAAAATGGAAAAGGAGGTCCAAAAGAACACTGAAGAAAATACCACCTTAAAAATCAGATTGGAGCAAGTGGAAGCTAGTGACTTGATGAGAAATCAACATATTATAAAACAGAACCAAAGGAATGAAAAAATGGAAGACAATGTGAAATATCTCATTGGAAAAACCACTGACCTGGAGAATAGGTCCAGGAGACATATTTAAAAATTATTGGACTACCTGAAAGCCATGATCAAAAAAAGAGCCTACACATCATCTTTCAAGAAATCATCAAGGAGAACTTCTCTGATATTCTAGAACCAAAAGGTAAAATAGAAATTGAAAGAATATACTGATTGCCTCTTGAAAAAGACCCCAAAAAGAAAACTCCTAGGAATATTGTGGCCAAATTCCAGAGTTTCCAGGAAAACAAGAAAATACTGCAAGCAGCCAGAAAGAAACAATTTGAATATTGTGGAAACACTTTCAGAATAACACAATATCTAGAAGCTTCTACATTAAGGGATCAAAGTGCTTGGAATATGATATTCTGGAGGTCAAAGAGCTAGGATTAAAATCAAGAATCACCTGCCCAGCAAAACCGAGTATAATGCTTCAAGGCAAAATATGGATTTTCAATAAGATAGAGGACTTTCAAGCTTTCTCAATGAAAAGACCAGAGCTGAATAGAAAATTTGACTTCTAAATACAAGAATCAAGAGAAGCATGAAAAAGTAAACAAGAAAGAGAATTCATAAGGGACTTACTAAAGTTGAACTGTTTTGTTTACATTCCTACATGGAAAGATGATGTGTGTAATTCATGAGACCTTTCTCAGTATTAGGGTAGTTGAAGGGAATATACATACATACATACATACATACATATATATATATATATATGTATATATATATATATATATAGGCACAGGGTGAGTTGAATATGCAGTGATGACATCTTAAAAAATAAGATAAATTTAAGGGGTGAGAGAGGAATATACTGACTGAGAGAGGGAGAAAGGGAGAGATAGAATGGGGTAAATTATCTCACATAAAAGTGGCAAGTAATAGCAGTTTTGGGAACTGGAAAAGGGAAAAGGGGGCAGGGGAGGGGGAATGAGTGAATCTTGCTCTCATCAGATTCAACTTGAGGAGGGAATAACATACACACTCAATTGGGCATCTTACTCCACAAGAAAGTAAGGGGAAGGGCATCAAAAAGGGGAGATGATAGAAAGGAGGGCAAATAGGGAAAGGAGGTAATCCAAAGCAAACACTTTTGAAAAGGGACAGGGTCAAGGGAGAAAATTAAATAAAGGGGGACAGGATAGGAAGGAGCAAAATATAGCTAATCTTTCACAACATGAGTATTGTGTAAGTGTTTTACATAATGATACATGTGTGACCTATGTTGGATTGCTTGCCTTCCTAGGGAGGGTGAGTGGGAAAGGAAGAGGGGAGAGAATTTGCAACTCAAAGTTTTAAAAGCAGATGCTCAAAAAAAAGTTTGCTTTTGCATGCAGCTGGGAAACTGGATATATAGGGAATTGGACATAGAACTCTATCCTGCCCTACAAGAAAGTAAGAGGAAAGGGGATGGGGGAGGAGTGGGGTGAGAGAAGGGAGGGCTGACTGGGGAACAAGGCAATCAGAATATATGCCATCTTGGAATGGGGGGAGGGTAGAAATGGGGAGAAAATTTATAACTCAAAATCTTGTGGAAATCAATGTTGAAAACTAAAATATTAAATAAAAATGATAAAATTAAAAAAAAGAAAGGCCTGAGTTCAAATCTTAAGTTAGATGCTTGCTAGTTGTGTCACTCCGAGCATGACTTTCCTCATCTGTGAAATGGGGACAATAATATCACCTATTTTGTAGGGCTATTGTGAGGATTAAATGAGGTAATATTTGTAAACAGGCTTGGCACAGTGCCTGTCACATAGATGCTATATAAATATTATTATTTTACTTGTAATATGGTATGTATATTATGTTATACATAATATGTTATGTATAATATAATGTATATAATGCAATGTATTATACAATTATTATTATTTTATAATATACTACTGATATTTATATAGCATTTTAAGATTTGGCAAAATATTTTCCCCTCAAACCCACTGTGAAGTAGTCTGCACAGATCTTATTTTCCCCATGAAGGTGGTAACTTAATCTGTGGCAGTCAATGAGCTTTCTGATGGAGAGAGGGTAGTCAGAGAAGAAGAGCAGGTCAATATCCATTGCCTCTAAATATCAAGAGGCAAAGAGACAGAGAAGAAGCTATTTAAAAAATCATTGGGAGCAGAGGCAGCAACCAGGAAAAATATGGGATGTCTTGAAGCACAGGTAAACCAGAGGGAATGGTCAACAGTATGAGGATATTTAAAAAGACTTTGAATCTGGCAATTACGAGGTGATTTTTGAGTTAGTTTTAGTAGAGGCATGGAAGTAGAAGGCAGATTGTAAGAGCTGCAAGTGTGAAGAATGGTGAAGTGGATTAATCAAGTATAAACAACTTTTTCAAGAGGTTTAACAGAAAAGGGAAAGGGTTAGGTTTAGGGTTAACACGAATTTAGGTTTAGGGGAAAGGAGAGACCATAGATTTAGAGCTGGAAGGGAAGTTAGAAGTCATTAAGTCCATATCCTTTATTTTATGGTTGAGGAAACTGAGATTCAGAGTGGTTAAGTGATTTACCCAACATAACATAACTAGTGAATATCTGAGGTGGGATTTGAATCCAGGTCTTCCTGACTTCAAGTTTAGCATTCATCCAATAAAGCATACTTCCTCTCAGAGAGTGATAAATACAACTGCATTTGAATAAGGTAGAAGATGAGGTGTGTCAGAGAGAGAGAAAGAGAGAGAGAGAGAGAGAGAACATGGAATGGAATGCTGGAAAGAGCGTTAGTCTTCAAGACAAGAGATACATAGGTTCAAATTCCACTTCTAGACTGTTGCCAATTCACAACTTCTAAACCTCAGTTTTTCCATCTTTTATATGGGGATTATAACACCAGAAGTGTTAACTCTAGAGGGTTGTTGTAAAAAGAAAAAAAAATCCTCAAAGCATAAATACTAGCTTATGGTTATTAATGGTGAAAGGAAGAATTTGGACAGTGTTTGGAGTTTGGGAAAATCTGGAACTCTTTGTAAATGAGTGGAAAAGAGCTATTGGACATGGAATATTTTATACACACATATGTATACATACATGTATATATATATGTGTGTGTACATATACATTTATATTTGCAGGTGTATCCATATTTCTATATGTCTATATGATTGCTGTAATTAGATTCTGGAGAAATCATGAGGGAATAGACTTAAAGATGCTTGTAGGCAAATTAGTCTTTTTAAAATGTATTTTTGTTTATTTTTTAAAATATTTCTCGATTAGATGTAGAAATTTCACATTTATTTTTTAAAATTTTGAGTTCCAAATTCACTCCCTTCCTTCTACCCCTTGCCTTGAGAAGGCAGGCAACATATTAATTATACATGTGAAGCCATGCAAAACATATTTACATAATATCCATATTGCAAAAGAAAACACACACAAATGAGAATAAAGATTTTTTTTTAAAAAAAAGTAAGCTTCAGTCTGCACTTAGAATTCATCAGTTCTCTTTCTAGAAGTAGATAGCATTTTTCATCACGGGTCCTTTGGAATTGTCTTAGATCATTGTACTGATCAGAGAAGCTAAATCTTTCACAATTCATCATTGTTACAATCGTTACTATGTACAAAGTTTTCCTGGTTCTGATTGCTTCATTGTGCATCAGTTCATAGAAGACTTCCTGGTTTTTTTGGAAGTCATCCTGCTCATTATTTCTTATAGCACAAAGGCATCCCATCCAAATCATATACTGCAACTTGTTCAGTCATTCCCCAACTAGTGGGCATGGGGGGTGGGGATTAGTCTTAAGGGGAATAGGATGTCTCTGCAGTGACTAGAGGGAAGCAAGATGATCTTGAAAAGTTGATGGGGTGTGAATTTACACTTCAGATCCTCCAATGAATACAAAGGTTAAATCATGTACTCTAAGTGTGTCAGGCAAAGAACGGATTTGTACCTCACAAGAATCATCATCCTCATTTTACAGGTGAAAACTGAGAATCAAAAAAGTGATATTGCTTAGACATTTCAATATAATATTTGGTGTTTGACATATTTGTTTGTTTGTTTTTGCTACTCCTCAGGAGCAAATCACTGTTGTTACTATACTGAAGCCTTCTTATGCTACCACCGGCACCATGTCTGAAGCCATTAGGCTTACACAGACCTGGTCTAGTCTTGAGCACAGCCCCTAAAATTTATTTTGACTGTTTATGATCTCATGCAGAATTAGTGTAAGGAATCTCATGATATACCTGGTGTCTGTCTCCCCAGATGTGAGCAAAATGGTCTTCTAGATCCCATACAAGTATTTAAAGTAGCAGTAACCTCTCAGGATACAAGGCAAGCAAATTGATAATATACTTTTGCTTAGTTCTAAGGTCTTCCCCATCCATTAACATGGCCATGTGACCTGCTTACCTCTCAAGAAGCTGAAGTCACATGTGGTGGGAGGAGCTTGCTGAAGGAGTGAAACTGGAAGGCTAGAGGAGGAAATACTCAGAGCAGTTAGAGCAGAGTGAGAGAGAGAGGGTCACAGGCCAGCAGCTAGCTGTGAGTGTTTGTTTATAGGAAAGCCCAGGTGGGGAAGGCTATGGAATGGAGCTGCTTTCTGTAATAATAATATGTTTTAACTTCCTTTTTGTTATGATGGATTTGGTTTACTGGTATTGGGATTTGGCTTTCTGGTGTCTGAATAAATGTTTTGCTTCTGTCTTCTAAATGGAGAGTGTGCTATATTTCATGATTCAGAACCACACCAGCATATTCATAGCAATAGCAACTGCTATGACTATTGCCTTGATGATACAGCAAGCTTTATTCTATAATGCAGAAAACAATATATAAGGCAGAAAATATT
The DNA here is from genome assembly GCA_028646595.1 of Phalanger gymnotis. Lineage (NCBI taxonomy): Eukaryota > Metazoa > Chordata > Mammalia > Diprotodontia > Phalangeridae > Phalanger > Phalanger gymnotis. Next base: position 86,493,964 of record CM053622.1, read on the forward strand.
AAAATACTCACAATAACCTATAAACAATTAATGTGATTTTCTTGTTTCTTTCACGAGTCTCGCTTTTCTTGTGGGATCATTTAGTTCTTCAGTCTCAGATAATTGCTCTGTTTTTTTTAGATTTCACTTAGCAAAAGGGACTGCTAGTGGCTTAGCCCCATGGTATGCTATTAACTCCTTCCTTCATTTTTCACCCCACAGTGACCCATATGGGCATTGAGTTTAATGACTATTCTGAATGCTTGGGTATCCTCTGGGAGGTGAGCAAACAGAAGATTACTAACACGGCAGTCCCATTCTTGTTGGACCCACATTGTCTGAATAACTCATGCTAATATCAGAGGCAAAATTCAATTCTTTTTCTCCCCAATATCCTGGTTTTTAGTTCCTTGACACTGCTCCCACAGGCACCAGGGGCCACATGCATGGTCCCCTTCTCTTACTAAGAGGCATGCTGCTCAATGGATTCATATTTGACAAATTATCTGACATTATCTAACAAATTCAGATACCTGAATTCTTGAATTTCATTTCTTGGAGAGAAAACCCTAAGATGTGCACTGCCCAGGAACTCTCATGATCTCTCCTGTCTTTTATAGACATCTGCACTCTAGAACTCTCCAGCTTGAGATCATTGAAGAAGTCACCTCCAAGGAGGAATTCTTGACATTCCTCTAGAAGCTAGGGTTCAGGAACTCTCTTCACTTAGACAATATGATTTCCTTCTCCATGGCTGTCACATGCTAGTCTCTCCAAGTCTCTCCAAGACTGGAACTTTTATTTGTTTAATATCTTATTTTCTCCCAGTTACAAGTAAAAATAATTTTTAACATTTGTTTTTAAAACTTTGAGTTCCAAATTTTCTCCCTTCCTCCCCCTGCATTGAGAAGGCAAGCAATTTTCTATAGGTTATATATGTGTAGTCATGAAAAACATTTCCATAATAGTCATGTTGTGAAAGGAAATATAAAAGAAACCTCAAGACAAAAGTATGCTTCAATCAACCACCAGTACTGTCTCTGGGGATGGATAGCATTTTCATCATAATTCCTTCGGAGTTGTGTTGGAACATTGTACTGTTGAGAATAGCTAAGTCATTCACAGCTGATGTTCTTATAATATTGCTGTTACTTTGTACACAGTAAATTTCACTTTGCGTCAGCCCATGTAAGTCTTTTCAGGTTTTTCTGAGAGCATCATGATTTCTTTTAGTACAATAGTATTTCATCATAATCAAATACCACAATTTGTTCCTCAATTCCTCAGTTGATGGGCAGCCCCTCAATTTCCATAAGAATTTGCCATAAGAAAAGAGCTGCTACAAATATTTTTGTGCACATAGGTCCTTTTCCTTTTTTTGTATTTCTTTGGGATACAGACTCAGTAATGGTATTGCTAGGTCAAAGGGTAAGTATAGTTTTATAGCCCTTTGGGCATAGTTCCAAATTGCTCTACAGAATGGTTGAATCAGTTCCTAACTCTGCCAACAGTGCATTAATGTCTCATTTTCCCAATATCCCCTTCAACAACGGTCATTTTCCTTTTCTGTTCTATTAGCCAATCTAATAGGTATGTACCTCAAAATTGTTTTAATTTGCATTTCTCCAATCAATAGTGAGTTAGAGTATTTTTATATGATTGTAGATAGCTTTGATTACTTTGTCTGAAAATTGTTCATATCTTTTGATCATTAATCTATTGGGGACACCATAAACTTTTGATGCTTTACTAGTTTCCCAGCTATTCCCATGTCCTGGACAAAGAAAGTTCCATCTTTAGGCATTTTGCCATGAAGTTCTCCTTTTAACCACTACCATGTGGTTCAGAGCATATGGATCCGATGTACTGTGATGCAAGATAGGCATAGATGGTTCCTGGGTATCTGTATATGGAGGGACTCTACCTCCAGAAACTTGGTCCCATACTAGTTCTACTGAAAGAGAAAAAAAATATTATTGGTCAACAACAGAGGAAGGGAGGAATCTAGTGGCTTCCCTTTGGAGGCCAATAAAAAGGAATTGCTCCTACTACAGACAATATTTACCCCTGTATCTCTCTCATGTTCTTATCATGTGATATGTTACATTATTATTATCTATGCTTTTATTTTAACCTATTCCTAGACAAGAGACTTTATAAAAGTAGGAATCATGTGTCATTTAAATTTTAAAACTTCCCTGATATTTAGGATATGTGTGTACATATTTGTACATGTTTGTTTAATATTAAATAAATCTATTTAACAAATAACAACACACATCTGTAGCCTGATTTGAATACTTTGGAGAAATATTAGGCAAGCCTCTTAATCAACTTTGTTGAAATAGGGAATCTTAATTTCAGTACTGAGATTGTAAAAGCTGATCATTCTCCTTTCTCTTTCTCTCTGTCTCTCTCTCTGTCTCTCTCTCTGTCTCTCTCACACACACACACATACACACACACACACACACACACACACACACACACACACACACACACACACCTGCAAACCCTCTGCCCAGTTTCCTACTAGAGAGAGAAGCACAGTATGTTACTTGTAGCACGGGTGTAGGGTTGCCATTGTCAGGGAAGAAAGAAAATTACGAACATATTTTTTTAATTTCATTGTTTACCAATTTTCAGCAGGTTCACCTTGGGGAGAACACTTGATATTCTATGGCTTACTCAACACTTCAGTTTCTTCTGACAGCTGAGGAGTCAGCTCCTGACACTTAATGGTAGGCCAGTTCTTTTAGGGGTGAGATGGGGGGGGGGAGGTCTTGAAAAGGAAGTCACTCATAGTACTGGCTGAGTCTCTAAAATTTTCCTGTGGCAGCACAATCTATACAAGGCCTGCTGTATTGCAATGTTTCTTGGATCTGTGCCTGACTAATGATTATCCTGACTGATCTCAGCCAAACCTGGTGTAGTAGGAAGGCCGAATTTATAATCTCAAATATAATCATGTATATGTTTGAATGGTTCGAAATCGCAAGGTATATGGAATTCTCTAAGAAGAAGGCATCAAAACATTTATTTAGGGCCCACTGTGACAGATTCATGAACCAGCCTCCCTATTCCAATATTGTGATCACAAGCCTCCAGGCCCAGTAGGCACTCCTCACAAGAGTAACCAGGAGGCCACAGAAAAATAAGATGGCATAAATCATATTCACTGGCCTCAAGTCCTTGCTGGAACTCCTGGGTCCACACACAGGTCAGCTCTGCTTTGGCTTCAGCTGTAGTTTCTCCCTCTCCTTGCAGCCAAGCCTCTGGCATTCTCAAGCCCTGCCTCAACGACCAGAGACCAGAGACCATTGGTTCGAGAGTTGGCCCCTTTTAAGTCATTAATCTACACCCACACAGGTTTCACACCTGATAGGGCTTTGGGCCTGGGGCTTAGTACTTAACAGCTGAAAGTTCTTTCACTCAAAGTAAACAAAGTAAACAAAAGCCAAACTCCTCAAGGGCTAAGGAGTCCATTTTGCCTTAAGGACACACCTGGTCACCGGTGTTCAGACTGAAGAAGCATGGATTCAATTTGGCCAGCATTCATTGTCTATTCCTTTCTTGGTCCCTCTTTAGTCAGATTCCTTCAACTGCAATCTCAGACTTATTTCCTGTCTAAGACTCAGATCCAGGACCCTCATCACTTCACATCACAAATCAGCTGGTAGAGATAAAGAGACTGAGGGTCAGATATTTGTTTCTAAGGTCACATGTCTGAAACCAAATTCGGCTTATTTCATGGTACAATTTAAGTTTACTAAGGCCAAATGAAAGCCAGAAGGAACCTGCTAAGTACTTGAAATGAAGGTAATTTTCCTGTTCTCTGCAGAAACTGTTCATCTGGCCCACACTGGTGAATGATTGGGTGGGTGAGAGTATAGTGGGGATATAATACTCCTCTCCTTAATGACACCTTTCCAAACTGCTAAAATGCAACAGGGTGTGAATCACTAATTACAATGTTGCTACATTAAATGCATAAGCAGACAGACCTCCCACGATAAGAGATCACTGCAGTTTTTAGGGGGGAAAGCATCCTTACCAATTAGTCAAAATATGATTCTACCCATTCATTAACAGGTGCCAAAAAGATATACTGGGATCTCAACATTGTCTAAATGTTGGCAAGAGCAACAAAGCCAGTGTCAGTCAGAGGATCATGAAGAAGATACAATGAAGTAAATGCACTGATTCTACCTTAGATGGCTCCCAATGCCTAACATATATA
>CM053622.1:86498682-86519461 GCA_028646595.1 Phalanger gymnotis
ATACCCTTTGACCCAGCAATACCACTCCTAGGGTTGTATCCCAAAGAGATCACACAAGTGGGAAAAGGACCCATGTGTACAAAAATATTTATAGCGGCTCTTTCTGTAGTAGCTAAGAATTGGAAATCGAAGGGATGCCCATCAATTGGGGAATGGCTGAACAAGCTGTGGTATATGAAGGTAATGGAATACTATTGTGCTATAAGAAATGGGGATGATACGGACTTCATAACAACCTGGAAGAACCTACACGACATAATGCTGAGTGAGCAGAGCAGAGCCAGGAGAACAATATACACAACCACAGATATATGGATTCTGTGATGACCAACCCTGACAGACTTTGCTCTTCTCAGCAACACAATATGCAGAGACAGCTCCAAAGGACGCACAATGGAGAGTGCTATCTACATCCAGAGAAAGAACTATGAAGTATGAATGCAAATTGAGGCACACTTCATGCTCGCTTTTTTCTCCCCCTCCTTTTTTTTCTCTCTTTTGTATTTGTTGTTGGGTTGTGTTTTTTTTTTTTGTTAGTTCTGTTTCTTCTTTCTCATGATCCATTCCATTGGTCATAATTCTTCTCTACAACTTGACTAGTGTGTAAATTAATTCAATGCCAATGGAAGTTATATGGGATTCCATGCTGTCTTGGGGAGGGAGGAGGCGAGGAAGGGAAGAAAATCTGGAACTCAAAATTATGTACAACCATGTATTGCAAACTAAAAATAAAAATAAAAAAATATTGAAGAAAATAACACCTTAAAAATAGACTAAGTCAAATGGCAAAAGAAGTCCAAAAAGCCAATGAGGAGAAGATGGAAAAGGAGGTCCAAAAGCTCACTGAAAAAAAAATAATTCCGTAAAAATTAGAATGGAGCCAATGGAAGCTAATGACTTTGTAGTAGTGCGTATTAATTCACAAAAGTCAGGAGGTTGGTGGGGAAGGCTTAAATTGAAACACCTGGGCAGCAAGGAGAGAACAGGGGCAACATGATATATTTTTGTCAAAGGATATAACCAGGTCTCAGTTCACAGAAGCATTTTAGTCACCAAATGAAATCAGTTACCATGGACCTAACTGTGCTGATTTTAAGGCTATGGAAGAAAAAGGGATGGGGTAGGAGAGTCACTTTAAAGGCTTCTGTCAAGCTCTACACTCTTTATTTCTCATTGGTGTGTGAATTGCCTAAGTTTTTCATTGCCTTCATACAGGGACAACTTATTGAGAAAGATGAAAGCCATAGGTTTTATAAAAAGGAGACAGCCTAGTGCTGGAGTCCTGGACTTGTGGCCAGGAAGACCTGAGTTCAGATCCAGCCTCTGACACTTAATAGCTGTGTGACTGTGGATAAGTCATTTAACCCCATCTGCCTCAGTTTCCTCAACTGTAAAAAGGAGATAATAATAGCACCTAGCTCTCAGGGTTGTTGTGAGGATCAAATGAAGTAAAAATTTTTCAAGTGCTTAACAGAAATTCTGAAACATAGTAGGTGCTATTTAAATATTATTACTCTTAGTTTTTAGCCTACTGTAATATTTTTGGACTATCATAAATTTAACCCATTGTTTTAGTCTGCTAATATATTATTCAATCCTTACTCTGTTAATTAATGTCTTTGCTAGCCCTCCTAGTTTCATGCCTTTAAAAAACTTGATAAGCATGTTTTGTTAATAACTATATCCAAGTTAATGATAAAAAAAAAATTCTGACCAGCACAGGGCCAAGAATGGATCATTAGGGCGCTCCATCAGAGACTTCCCTTTAAATTGACAATCCATTTTCTTCATCTTATAGACAAGGAAACTGAGGCCCAGGCAGGTCCTATGATTTACTCAAAAACGCACAGCTCGTGAGTTGCAGAGCTGACATTTGATGAAATCCAATGCAACAAAGACATTAAGTTCTTATTATATGTAGAACATTGTAGTAAGTACTGGGGCAGTGTAGTAGGAAGGCCGAATTTATGATCTCAAAAAGGATCATATATATATCTGAATGGTTTGAAATTGCAAGGTATGTAAAATTCTCTACGTAGAGGGCATCAGAACATTTATTTAGGGCCCACAGTGACGGATTCACGAACCAGCCTCCCCATTCCAATATTGTGATCACAAGCCTCCAGGCCCAATAAGCCTGCCTCACAAGAGTAGCCAGGAGGCCACAGAAAAACAAGATGGCATAAATCATATTCACTGGCCTCAAGTCCTACCTTGAACTCCTGGGTCCACACACCTGTGGGTTCTGCTTCCACAACTCCTGCTTTGGCTTCAGCTGTAGTTCCTTGCCCCTCCTCGCAGCCAAGCCTCTGGTGTTCTCAAGCCCCGCCTCACCGACCAGAGACCAGAGACCATTGGTTCCGGAGTTGGCCCCTCTTAAGTCATTAATCTACGCCCACACAGGTTTCACACCTGGTAAGGCTTTGGGCCTGGGGCTTAGCACTTAACAGCTGAAAGTTCTTTCACTCAAAGTAAACAAAGTAAACAAAAGCCAAACTCCCCAAGGGCTAAGGAGCCCATTTCGCCTTAAGGACACAGGGAGATACAAAGTTTAGCTAAGACACTGTTGCTTCCCTCACATTGTTTACAGGTTAGCAGGAAAATTAGACACTAACCCACAGTTACACTGTTACAGTGTGTTACTGCTGTGCATTACCTGGCATGTTCCAGGGTGAGTTACCAAACAGAAGGTATCGCTTTCTGAAGAAGACTATTAACTGCTCCTCGTACCTGTATTATTCATCTGGAAGATAATGTCCTTTCTCATTTTTCCTTGTCTAAATTTTTCTCTTCCTTAAAGAATCAGTTTAGTTTTCACCTCTTTCATGAAACATTCCATAGTGGTCTCCCTAGTAGACTGTAGGCTCCTTGAGCCCAGACTGAATCAACATTTATTGTGAGCCAGGCACTGTGCTAAGTGCTAGGAATTCAAATACAAGCTAAAAGAAAGACAGTGCCTGCTCTTAAGAAGCTTACATTCTGGGGCAGCTAGGTGGTGCAGTGCATTGGCCCTGGGGTTAGGAGGACCTGAGTTCAAATACAGCCTCAGACATTTGACACACTTGCTAGTTGTGTGACCCTAGGCAAGTCACTTAACCCCAGTTGCCCTGCCTTCCCCCCTCAAAAAAAGAAGCTTACATTCTAATTTAAACATAAAACAGAGTCTAAAAGGGAGAATGGGGAAAGTCCAAATGAGGAAGGATAGCTGTTCTGGGCCTAAGCTCCAGGAGAAACTCACAAATGGAAGAAGGAGGCTGAGATATGGTGATATCCAGAGGAAGAAAGATGGTTGGTCTGTATCTTTCCTCCAAATGGATATTCACCTTTACATCTGACCGATGGTGTGCACATAGTAATTGTCTGACAAAATCTTGTTGAATTCTCCCAATTCTCTCTCTCCTTGAAATTCTCTCTGTACATGGTCTGGATCATTTTCTTGTCCTCTATGCCTCCACCATATCTTGGACTATCATAAATTTAACCCACTGTTTTCATTTGTCAATATATTACTCAGTCTTTACTGAATTAATTAATGTGTTAATTAACATAAATGAATGTGTCCTTTCTAGTAGTTTGTAACCTCCTCGAAGGCAGGAACTGTGTCATTTTCATTTTTGTATCTTTGGGCTCTTAGCACATAGAAGGCATTTGATGAATATTAGTTCAATTGAATTGCTTACACATCTTTGCTTCTCTCTTTTCCTCAGATGTCATTTATTATTTATATCTACAGTATATAAAATAAAAATTCTATATTTGAGTTCCTGTGGCATAGCTTGGCAAATAAAATTCTCAAAATAACCAAAATGAATCATATTACTCCTGAGAAAGGGAAACCTGAAATCCAGGCCTTTAAGGGTCCAATCCTGTGTTTCTGAGATCATAGAACCATTGCTTCTCACACTTTAGAAAGTCCTCAAGGACCTTTGCATTGCATCCATTTCTGAAGTAAGAATTCTTGTTTTGGTTTCTAGCCAGTGGATTCAGTTTGAGATCACTGCCTCAGTTCTTGCCCTGCTCTTGCAGTCCTTAGTTCAGAGAACTGCATTCCCAGGCATTCGTTGTTACTCTTTCTACAAACTTTACCCACTCTTCACTCTTAGCTAACTTGTTCACCATGGGCTTAGGAGCAGTCAGCCAGTCAATAAACATTTACAGAGTACCTACTATGAGCCAGTCACTGTGTGAGGCATGGGGGATAGAAAAACAAATTAAAAAATCCCTGCCCTCAAGGAGCTTGCCATCCAATGGGGGAAAGACAACAGGCAAAAGGAAGCTAAAAGGAGGGGGGCGGGGAGAAGGTACCTAATATGGGGACATGATGGGGAAGTCCAGAGAAATCCCAAAATAAGCAGCTGGTAAGAAATAGGGAGAAGACTGTTTCAATCTCCTCCTTAAATGGAGATTTTGGAGCCTATGTCAGTAAGAAAATCCAATCAGAGGGACACAGGATTCTGATGAAAAGTGAGTACCAAGGCTGATTTGATATTGCAGAATAATTAGATTTCCCAATGATGAGTTTCCTGGGGCAGGAAGGCATGATGGTAAAGGTCAAAGAAGTACAAAAGCATTGTGATTGGTGGGACATGGGTCAAGCCCTTGTCTTCCCACCCTATACTGCACTGCCTCCCCTCTTCAACTTTGCTCAGAATAGCCCCTTTACGGTCTGTATTGCTAAGCCTTCTCTGTCTTGGTTACAGACTAAAGAAACAGGAAATCATTTACTAGCACCTTTGTGGAGCCTCCTGGTAAGTACCTATATGTGTATCATGCACTGAACTTATTTGTGAAGATGGCTTGTCACCCCAGAATGATAAGTAAAATTTAATGTTTCTACAGTGTTTCCTCTAATACCGCGTTCATAACAACCTCTTGAGGAAGAAAGTATAAATTATTATTCCCATTTAGTAGATGTAATGGTTGAGTCCCACTAAGTAGAAAAGATCAGTAGGCTGGTAAATGGCAGACCTGAGACTAAAACTCATTTCTTCTGATTCCTAGGTCAGCGTCCTTTCCCTTATATCTCTCAGGAGGCCACGCGGCTCTGGGGCCATATAACCAAAGTGACTGTAACCACTAACTTGAACTTGGCGTTTTTGGGTGCTACATCTTGAACACTGGTCCACCATGCCCTGATCGCCTCCTAAAGCACACGTCCACCTATTGTTTCAGGAAGTTTGGTTCGATTTTGTTTCAGAGTGAGGCGTCCTCAGGATTTTACCGTAGCGTTAAAAAAGTAGGTGATTCTTAGGGAAATTCCTTGTTGATATCTTATAACATAGTGGGAGGGCACTGGGCTTGGAGGCAGAAGATCTGGGTTCTAATCCCGTTCCTTTTGAACTATACAATCCTGGGCAAATCCCTTTATCAGTTTCTTCATCTGTAATATAAAGGTGTGAGGTGGTAAAATATCTGCTTTGCTCACTGGTGTGAGGACCAAATGAGGAAACAGAAGTAACAGCAGCAACAGCAGCAGCAGCAGTAGCAGCAGTAGCAACAACAACAACAACGTACCTTTATATAGCACTTATGATGTTCCAGGCACTGTGATAATCCCTTTATGATTATGATCTCGTTTGTTCCTTAGAACAACCCTGAGAGGAAGGTGTTATTATCATCCTCATTTTACTGATGAAGAAACTGAGGCAAACAAGGATTAAGGGACTTTTCCAGAGTCACACAGCTAGTAAGAGTCTGAGGTCAGTGATCTATCAAAAGTGCTTTGGAACCATGACAAGTCAAATAGGCATTTGTATTTGTCATTAGCAACAAAACACCACTTGTCTTTGGAAAAATTGCAATCAGGGAACCTCGAAGCTAGAAGAACCTATAGAGATCAATCAATTCAAACCCTCTTTTATAGATGGGGAAACTAAATTCCAGAAAAGGGAAATGACTTACCCAGCTCAAACAGAAAGAAAAACACAGCGTTGGAATTAGAATTTAAGTCTCTTGACCTCTATCCAATAATCTTTGTACTTTAGCACACTGTTTTTTGTGTTGTTCTGGTGTTTCAGTTGGGCCTATTTGTGACCCCATTGGGGGTTTTCTTGACAGAGATATTAGAATGACTTGACCTTTCCTTCTCCAGCTCATTTTTCAAATGAGGAAACTGAGGCAAATAGGATTAAGTGACTTGCCAGGGTCATATAGCTAGTAAGTTTCTGAGGCCAGATTTTAGCTCATAAAGATTAGTCTTTCTGACTCCAGGCCTGGCAATCTATCCACTGTGTCCCCTGGCTGCCCACATTGCTTTTTACTGGTTTATTATTTTTAAATCAATCATGTGGCAAGTTTTCCGGTGCATTTTATAGCCAGAGATTGTGAGTCAGCCTGTCTTAATACTAAGGTGCCAACAGAACATTTGCTGAGGATGACAACGTGATCCATGAGAGCAGCATAAGAGAAATACAAGAAAATTTTGCATGAAAATGACCAAGTGGAGGAAACTGAGGCTTAGATGATATATTGGAAGATTGAAAGCCACATCTCCCAATGCCAGCCAAGTTCACTATTCTTTCTCTTGTCCCGGCTACCCCTAATTAACCATGGGCTTGTCTCATCTCCTCAAGCAATTAACCCCTTAGCATTCCTTAAACACTATGTGTCAGACATTGTGCCGCATGTTGAGACAAAAATGAAACAAATAATCCATACCCTGAAAGGCCCCATCAGGGGAAGATACCATGTATATAATAAACAGATATGAAATGTATATAACACAAATACAAGTTAGTTTAATTAACAGGAATCTATTTTCTTTAACTTCTACCCCATTAAAAAAGAGGATAAAAACACATTTGTTGTAATAAGCATGTATAGTCAAGCAAAACAAATTCCCTCTTTGGCTGTATTCAAAAAAATGTATGGATCATTCAGAACCTGGATTGATCACTTCTCTCTAAGGTAAATAGCATGTTTGATCATAAGGCCTCTGGAATCAAGGATGATTATTGCATTAGTCAGACTTCTTAAATCTTATCAAAGTTATTTTATAGTGTTTTTTTATAAATTATCCTGGTTCTGTTTATTTCATTCTTCACTAGTTTTTGCAAGTCTTCAAAATTGTTTTTGTGATATTGATTTCATAGTATAAATGGTTCTGCTAGGTCTGCTCACTTCCTTCTGCATCAGCTCTTACAAGTCTTTCTGTGTATCTTTAAATCATCTATTTCCTCATTTCTTATAGCACAATACTATTCTATTATATTTTTGTACTACTATTTGTTCAGCTATCCTCTATTCTATTTAGTTTCCAGAATTTTTTAACTACCACAAAAAGAGCTGCCATACATATTTGTGTGTGTGTGTGTGTGTGTGTGTGTGTGTGTGTGTGTGTGTATCTCCTTCTCCTCTCTTTCTGATGTCTTTTAAGCATAGGCATCTGGTGATGCAGTAGGTAAAGAGCTGGGCCTGGAGTCAGGAAAATCTGAATTCAAATCTGACCTCAGATTCTTACTACCTGTGTGATACTGGACAAGCCACTTAAGTCTGCTTCAGTTTCCTCACTTTTAAAATGAAGGAGCTGGAGTAGATTGCTTCCAAGGACCATTCTGGCTCCAAGTCTGCATGTAGACTGTTAGGCCTCTTCCAGCTTTCAATTTGTGATCTTCTGCACTCCATTTCAGCCATACATTGTCTTCTTCATACCTTAGATATCTCCATAGTGCTCACAGAATAAGGATCACAAGATCACAAGATTGGGGCATGCTATCAGTATAGTATACCCAAATATTGAATGCTATTTTATGGACCACAGGAGGGCTGGGAGATAGAAAATAATACTGCTATTTCAATTTGAGTCTGGTAGAAAGACCAAACCTAAAGCATGGTCATTAAAGGATTTCTCTTAACCTGGAAGGAGGGCTTTACTGAAGTTCCCTAAGGAGATATCCTTTGATCTTTTTTGTTTGACATTTAGATCATTACAGAAAAGCTTGGAAGACATGATTATGAAATGTATAGGTGACAGGAAGCTGGAAGGCGAGATAACCTGGGCAACCAAACGATGATCCAAAAATAATTTATTAAGCTAGAATGACAGGACAAATTTCGTAAGATGAAATGCAGCTAGGATGAACATAAAGTTCTCTAGTTGGGCCAAAAAGATCAAATGCATATACAAGATAGATGAGGTGGCACTAAATAGCATTATTCATGTGAAAAACATCTAAAGATTTTAATGGATTTATAGCAGATGATTCATTCTCCTACACCCCTGAAAAGATTGAGGCTATACAATGGAAATTCCCTCAGCTCCTCTCCTGAACCACTCAAAAGATCTCAAAACCATCACCTATTTTCTGTGTTGGAGGAGCATAACTGTACCCATGATTCTATCCCCTACCACTTCCCTTAGAATTTTGCTCTGGTATTCTTCAATTCTTTCACATGCATCTTCAATTTCTGATTCTTTCACAATCCCTACCAAAAAATGTGTAGCTCTCCTTCATTAAAACATTGACAGCAGCAGTAGCTCCAACAACAATAACCTTTCCCTTAACTTTCTAGTCCACCTAAACATTAATCATATTTATTTCTTCAACTTCACTTCCAAACTTGTAAGGAAAGTTGTCTAAACCTGAAACTTTCTCTTCCTAACCAAGCTCTCTCTTTAAACACTTTAATAAGGCTTCTCACCCTATCCCCTTCTTTATTGAAATTATTTTCTCAAAGGTCCCTAGCGATTTCTTAATCCCAAATTCAATAGCCTTACAAAAGTTCTTAACTTCGTTGATTTTTTGAACTTTTTATGTATTTGGTCACTCCTACGTTCTTGATAATCTCTCCTTCCTTGCTTTCAGAAACATTCTATTCTCTTGGTTCTCCACCTTTCTAATCACTCCTCATCTCTCTGTCCCTGTTATGGTATCTTTGCTCTCTTCCCAACTTCTTGAAGTGGGTGTTGCATAAGTGTCTGTCCTTAGCACTCTTGTTTTCCCTCTACATTTTCTCCCTTGGCTAACCTCTCTATTCTTGAAGGTTTTAACAACCTATACAGACAATTACCAAATCTAGATCTCTAGCCTTGACTCCTCTAGAGACATATCTCTAGCAATCTGTGTGCCTTCTCTAAGTCCCATAAGAAACACAAAGCCCAATATGCCTAAAACCATTTATTATATTTCCCTCCAAATCTGTTCCTCCTTCTAAATTCTCTATTTCTGTCATTGGCATCGTGATTCACTGGTTCGCCCATGTTTGGTATGTGCTGTTATCTTTGACTCATCCTTTTCCCTCACTTTTCATATCCAATCTGTTAGCGAGTCCTGTTGATTCTACCTCTGCAATTTCTCTTGAATGCATTCCCTCCCTTCTATTCTCACTTCCAACACCTAGTAAAGGCCCTTATTGTCATTTGCCTAGCCTGGCTTTGAAACAGGTCCTCTTATCCACATTCTCCTATCTCATTTCCAATCTGTCCTTCATACTGCTGCTGTATTATTCTTTCCAGGCTTCATTATAGCATTACTTCACTAAAAAATCATTCTATCTTTCTAAGCTACAAATCAAAGCATTTGGGAATCTCTGCAATCTGTCACCTATTATCCAGTGGTGGAATTCAGTCAGTTTGCACTGGTTCAGTAGAACCAGTACTTAAATTTAGGTTTAGTTCTGCGGACCTGTTGTAAGTGGGGGTGAGGCCTGTGCCCAACACATCAGAGGTGCCTTAGCTCAGTTCCGTGGAGAACTGGTTGTTAATTCCTTTGAATCCCACCACTGCTGTCATCCTATTTAAATTTACTACAGCTGTATGGCCCTATGGCTATAGCATTGGCCTTGGGTTGAGTAAAACCCAAGTTCAAATCCAGTCTGTCAGACACTTTCTAATTGTATGACCCTGGTCAAGTCACTTAAATGATGTCTGCCTCAGCTTCCTCAACTGCAAAATGTGTATAATAATAGCATCTACCTCACTGAGTTGTTTTGAGGATCAAATGAGATAATATAACTAAAGCATTTAGCATAATGCCTGGCATATAGTGAGTGCTTAATAAATGCTTATTCCCTTCTATCATTCCCTTCTGTACACAGAAAAGTTTGCCTTCCCTCAAGATACATTCTGTGTTTGTCTGAAGCCATGTTTTGCTCATAAGATTCCCGATGCCTAAAGTGCACATTATTTTGTCCCTTTCATCCTATACAATTTAAAGCACCAATCAGATGTCACCTCCTCAGGAAGCCTTGACTGATCCCCACCCCATTAGGAATGCCATTTGCTCCTACCTCTCACTTTAAGCATCCATGAATTCATCTGCATTGTTTTTGCTTGGGTATTTCTATACTTTCTCACTACTAGACTATAATTGAGTCCGGCAATTGTGCCTCATCAGAAATGTGTACATTCAGCAGCAGTGATCACAGTACTCAACAGTTTTTCAACTTGAATTCACTTGATTGGCCAAACAAATCCATTTACAAAAATCAGTTGTTAAAATGATTGTGAAGGGGACCTAGTGTGTGTGTGTGTGTGTGTGTGTGTGTGTGTGTGTGTGTGTGTGTGTATTCTATGTACATAGTTGCATGCCGGCTTTCCTATTAGAGTGTGAATTTCTTGAGGGCAGAAACCACAAGAGAAAGTCAAAGATTGATTGTATACATTATATATGAAAATTCTCTTAAAGATTTTGCAGAAATGAGAAAGTAGACATAGGGATTGGTGATTTTCTTTAAGAGTAGGACTATGGTTTCATGATATTATGTAGTTTTAATTTATTTAAATACTGGTTAAGGACTCAAGTGAAGTGTTTTCTAGGAGACCGGCTTTTGTTTGTTTTTGGAGAAAAGAATTCATTGTTGTGTTGTTTGTCTTTCTTGGAAGGCATAAGTAAGTCCATCCAGTCATCGGAAACAAATTCTCCAAAGAATAACTAGTAAAGATCAGAAACAAAAATAAGACAAAACAAAACAAAACAAAACTGATCTCATTCAAAGTCCTCTGTGCTCCTTGTATTATGCTAAACAACTTGTTCCACCTTTGGGGATCTTTCTTCCATTGGCTTAGATCCCATGTTTGCCATTAGTTTAGATTTCATCCATTGGTTTCAGATTGATGATTCTTAATGTCTTCTTAGTCGTCTTTTCCTTGGCATTAATATTATTCATGATATTTTCCATTCCTTTAGATACTTCCTCTCTGTGATTTCAAAGGAAGTTCCTGTTTCCTCAATAAAAGAGAATAATCATTGGAGCGGGAAGGAGCAAACAAAATAATAAATAGTGAATTTAAGCCTAAGATAAATAAAGGGATAATAAGAGAATATTCAGATGCCTTTCAAAAGTTTGAGCCAACTGGTCCATATGAATTATATCCCAGGGTAGTGAAAGAGCTCCTGTATGTCATTATTGGATCACTGTCAGTGATATATGAAAGGTTTTAAAGAATAGAAAAGATACTGCAGGAATAGAGAAGAGAAAATGTTCTGGTTTTTAAAAGGCAGGAGAGAACGGAGATTTGACTTTAGTTTTTATCAACATTCTATACTATATTATTAAAGAGACAGATTGTGAATAGCTGGAAAAGGAAGCAGTGATCACAGGAAGCTAGTATAAGTTCATTAAAAATAGATCAGGCCAGATTAACCTTATTTCCTTTTGTGATGAGCCTACGAGACTGGTAGATAACAAGAATGCTGCAGACTTTGTTTATCTGGACTTAAAAAAATAAAATTTCCAAAGTTATCTCATGCTATTTTTTGCCATGTGGGTTGGGTGATATAAGAATTAGGTGTGTTTGGATTGACTACACTCAAAGATTACATTGTGGGAATTGGAGATAACAAAGGGACAGGCCAAGTCCTGTTTCCAATGTCAATTTGGGAAGAGATATATAGTACAATATTGGCAATGGACTATTCATGGCCCTGTACTGTTTAACATTTTTATCAATGATCGAGATAAAGTCATAGATGGTGTGCTTATCAAATTTGCAGATGACCCAAAACTGCAAAGGATAGTTAAGACATTTGAATGATAGAATCAGGATCTCAAAAGACCTCAAAAGGCCAATATGATAGATGGTTATAAAAAGGGTAAATGTAATTAGAAGAAATGTGAAGTCCTGCACTTGGGTTAAAAAAAATATATAAGTTTCAGAAACACAAAATGGGGGAGATATAACTAGATGGCAGCTCATCTGAAAGAGATCTGAGGATTTTAGTGAACTAAAACCTCACTATGATTCAAAAGTGGAACAGCAGCCAAAAAGCTAATACAAATTTAGGTTGTACTGAGAGGCAGAGTGTTTAAAATGTGGGAGATAATCCTCTCACTGTACTCTGCTATAGTCAGATCACACCTAGAGGATTGTGTTTACTTCTGTACAGTACACTTAAGGAAATGCATCACTAAGCTGAAGAACGTCCAAAAGAGGATGGTCACAGTGGTGAGGATCCTTGAGGTGATGCCATGTGGGGATGGTCTGGAAGAACTAATGATATTTAGTCTAGATAAGGGAAGACTTGGGGTGGGAGAGTAGTATAACAGCTGCTATCAAATCTTGGTCCCAGAGGTCAGAACAAAGAGCAAAAGGTGAAAGTTTTAGAGAAGCATACATATAAGCTTGACACAAAGAAAAATTCTCTAATAATTAAGGCTGCCCCAAATCAATACCAGTCATCTGGGGAGGTAATAGTTTGTCTTTCTGTAGATATTTTCAAGTGAAAGCTAGATGACCATATACTGAGAATGTGGTGGAGACATTTCCTATTCAGATACAATACGTAGATAACTTCTGAGACCCCTTCCTATTCCAAGATGCTATGTGATTATGGTAAGAAAAAAAAATTCAGTCAAACAACTATGAAATAGGGGTTATATTTGTGTTGTTACAATCAGGCCTGAGACCAGAGACCTGTGTCTGGAAAGGTTCTATGGTTCTGACTAAAGATTTACTTTGTTGGAAGTATAGGAGAAGGATTTCAGCTGGTATGATCTGGTATGTTCTGTAGGCCACAGGCCAAGGGTGGGAGTAGAATGCTAATATGCCCAGGTAAAAGGTGGTACTCAAGGATTCAGGCCTTGGAAGTGAAAGGGTTAGGTGGTAGCATCTATGAAAAGCAAGCCAAACTCAGTTCTGGGTTCATAGATTATGATATCAAATGGACCAGAGGGAGTAGAAATGTTAGAAGAATTTGGGTCAAAATTTGGAACCCCAGAACGTTTAAGGGGCTTAGTAAAAGGTGACTTAGCCTTCAAGAACCAAAGATTTGTTATTATATGAGCAATGATATTGAGCTAGATCAAGGGAATTCTAGTTTTTTGTACTTACAAGTCTTTTGACTCATGTATAATACTGCATGGTCAAGCCTTTCTATCCAGTATCCCCTAAATTATCTTTAGCTGGAGAGCTCCTAATGCTATTTATAGAATCATAAGATGAGTGCTAGAAGGAACCTAAGAGATAATCTAGTCTAATTCCTTGATTTTATAGATTAAGAAAAGGCCCAGGGAAATTAAATGATTTGCTTGGAGGTCAATGATTTGCTTGGAGGTCAAGGTCACACAGCCTGTCAGTAACTAGGAGAGCGAAGAA
Organism: Phalanger gymnotis; assembly: GCA_028646595.1. Classification (NCBI taxonomy): domain Eukaryota; kingdom Metazoa; phylum Chordata; class Mammalia; order Diprotodontia; family Phalangeridae; genus Phalanger; species Phalanger gymnotis. The sequence goes on from CM053622.1 coordinate 86,512,217, forward strand.
TTGAACCAAGTTATCTGGGCTAAACCCCGGCTATTTCCATTAAAGCCTTTCCCTTTTCCCACTAGACTGTCTTGTCTTTCATATCAACTGTTCAGTTGACTGTAATCCATCAACAAACATTTATTAAACTCTTACTCTGTGCTGAGTGCTGAGGAGACAGAAGTAAAAAGCTTGCTTCATATATATTTGCTTACACACTGTCTCTCCCATTAGACTGTAAGCTCCTTCAGAGCAAGGACTGTCTTTTGCTGTTCTTTGTAGCCTCAGAGCTTAGCACAGTGTCTGGCACATAGTCTGGGCTTAATAAATGTTATTTATTGATTGAAAAATGGTGCCTGCCTTCAATGCACTTATATCGTAATGGAAGAGGCTGTAAACAAAAAGGTATATAACAATATGTATAGATATAGATATAAATAATCAGAAAAAAGAAGGTGGAAGAGGCAAGAGGATCATAGAGGTGTATCCTGCTTAGAGAAGATGCATTTGGATTTGGAAACACTGGATAGTCTTTTACAAAGCACACTAATAGAATTAGGATAAAAATTCGTAAGAGCCAGATTAACAAAGGAATGTGAAATTTTACAATGAGTATATTAGTGACAGAAAGAAGAGTCTTACTGAGCATGGGCAGATGAGGTTCTAAGGACTGTTAATTGGTCTGGGACAACAGAAAGAGGTCTTGAGAGATGAGTCAGAAATTAAGTGTTAGGAAAAGAGAGAGACAGAGCCAAGTAGGTAACTCAGAGATAGGCAAGGTAGAGGAAGAACAAGGTCCAGGGTGGCAGAATATCAGTAGGCAGGTGGGCAAACAGAAAGCAGAAGGATAAACACTGGAAGGCCAAGTGGGTCAAAGGGTCCAAAGTCCATTAAAACAGTGAGGGACTGGGAAGTCTGCTGTTGGTGAAGGCAAAGGGCAAAGCAAGTAAGGGAATAGGTGGGAGGAACTGACAAAAAAAGGAGAATGACCTCAGGATGGTACTGTTAATTATTCACTGCCTTCATTCATTCCATAAATATTTATTGGATGCCTGCTTATGCAAGATATTGTACTGGGTGCTCTCAGGGATACAAAAATGAATAAGATACATCTGCTTTAAAGGAGGTTACAGACTAACTGGGAAGAGATTAGATAAATAGACAAAAGCCACAATGGAAGTAGATATTTCCAGGAGCTGGTGGTCCTCTTCTAGGGGGCCTCTTTGTACTTAACTAGGCTGGTCCTTGGATTACTGACATGTATAAAAATAAGAGCTCACCTTTATATACCACTTAAAGGTTTGCAAAGTGCTTTACATATATTATTTTATTTGACCCTGTGTGACAACATTTTGAGGTAGTTCTCACCATGATCCCTATTTTACAGATAAGAAAAATGAGATTGAGAGTAAAAAAGGACCTTGTTCAGGGTCACCCAGCTTAAAATAGAGGTTCCTAAACTTTCTCTATTCACAATGCTCTTAGTATCTCACTATTTTTTTCACTTTACACCTAGACCAAAAGAAATAACCTCAAAGTTCCATTTAATTAGATCCAAACAATTCAACAAGCATTTATGTTCCAACAACTTAGTGACCATTTGAAAAAAATTTGCGTAAGTTGAAGAAATATTTTTACATCTTATTAAATAACCACAATTACCAATGAGATGCATTCACTGGGGTGCTGCATATCTTCTCAGACCTTGGAATCATACTGAACACAACCACCTTCATTTCCTGTTCTAAACTGATTTTTATATGGTTTTTTCTTTTTATTTCAGCAACTTCTGAAAATCCATTTTCTGAATATATTACATCACAAATGAGAAAGTTCTAGAAGTTACCAGAGTAGCCAAAAGAACAAAAAAAAAAACCCAACTTCAGGGGTGGAGCCAAGATGGTGGCAGGGAAGCAGGGGCTCACTTAGGCCCTTCCTCAAATCCTTCCAAACAACCATAAAAAAATGGCTCTGAACAAATTCTAGAGCTACGGAACCCACAAAATAACAGAGGGGAGCAGGTCTCCAACCCAAGACAGCCTGGATGGTCACTGGGAAGGGTCTATCACACTGTGCTGGGAGTGGAGCATGGCCCAGCATGGGCTGCACCAGGACAACCAGGTGCTGAGAAGATGAGTTGGAGCAAGCCATAGGGCCCTGAATCACTGAGCTGTGGCAGCTACCAGACATCTCAACCCCCAAACGCCAGAGACAACTTAGCAGGTCGGTGGGAAAATTGTTGGAACTGGGTGAGAGGAGTGCATAGTCAGCCCCAGGGCTGGCAGGCAGAGGAGGCAGTGCAGCACCGTGGCTGCTGCAGCAGCAGGGAACTCGTGCGGCTGCTTAAAGAACTCCAGCTGCAGTTACTTCTGACCCCAGGACCGGTGGGAGAAATTGCATGGAGGATCAGAGCCGGAGTGAAGGGAGCACTTTGCTGGCACAGAGGCAGCCCTGCTTGGATCTGGATCAAGGTCCTGGTTGGCAGTTCTTGGGGGAGGAGGAGCACTGGTGTGGCAGAGCCTGCCATGTAGAAGAAGCTCAGAAAACAGCAGTGCAACACCTCAAAGCTTGGAACAAAGCATTTGCTATTCTGAAGCCAGTCATACCCTGACAAAAACCTCAAGGGTCAAGTAGTTGGCTGGGAACATGGCCAGGCAATAAAAGACTCAGACTACTGAATCTTTTTTTGGTGACAATTAAAATCAAAACATACAACCAGAAGAAGTCAACAAAGTGAAAGAGACCATATCAAAAGCCTCCAAGAAAAATATGAATTGGAAATATGGAAGAACTCAAAAAGGATTTGGAAAGGCAAGTAATAGAAGTAAAGGAAAAATTGGGAAGAGAAATGAGAGTGATGCAGGAAAACCATGAAAAACAAGTCAATGACTTGCTAAAGGAGATCTCAAAAATACTGAAGAAAATAATACCTTAAAAAATAGACTAACCCAAAAGGCAAAAGAGCTCCAAAAAGCCAGCAAGGAGAAGAATGCCTTAAAAGGCAGAATTAGCCAAATGTAAAAGGAGGTCCAAAAGACTGCTGAAGAAAATACTACCTTAAAAATTAGAATGGAGTGGAAGCTAGTGACTTTATGAGAAATAAAGAAATTATTAAACGGAACCAAAAAAATGAAAAAAAATGGAGGACAATGTGAAATATTTTATTGGGAAAACCTGGAGAAGAAATCCAGGAGAGATAATTTAAAAATTATTGGACTACCTGAAAGCCATGATCAAAAAAATAGCTTACACATCATCTATCAAGAAATTATCAAGGAAAACTGCCTTGATATTCTAGAACCAGATGGTAAAATAGAAATAGAAAGAATCCGCCAATTACCTCTTGAAAAAGATCCCCAAAAGAAAACTCTTAGGAATATTATAGCCAAATTCCCAGCCAAGTTCCCAGGTCAAGGAGGAACTATTGCCAGCAGCCACAAAGAAACAATTTGAGTATTGTGGAAACACAATCAGGATAACTCAAGATCTAGCAGCTTCTACATTAAGGGATTGAAGGGCTTGGAATATGATATTCTGGAGGTCAAAGGAGCTAGGATTAAAACCAAGAATCACTTACCCAGCAAAAATGAGTATAATGCTCCAGGACAAAATATGGATTTTTCAATAAAATAGAGGACTTCTAAGCATTCTGAAAAGAAAAGACCAGAGCTGAATAGAAAATTTGACTTTCAAATACAAGAATCAAGAGAATCATGAAAAGCTAAAAAGGAAAGAGAAATCATAAAGTACTTGCTAAAGTTGAACTGTTTTGGTTACATTACTACATGGAAAGATGATATTTTTAACTCACGAAACCTTTCTAGGTATAAGGGTAGTTGGAGGGAATATAGATACATACATACATACATACATACATACACACACATACATATACATATATATATGTATATATATACACGTATGTATATAGGCCAAGGGCACAGGGTGAGTTGAATATGAAGGAATGATACCTAAAAATAAATAAATTAATTAAGGGATAAGAGAGAAATATGTTGGGAGAAGGAGAAAGGGAGAGATAGAATGGGGTAAATTATCTCACATAAAAGTGGCAAGAAAAAGCAGTTCTATTGGAAGGGAAGAGAGGGCAGGGGAAAGGGAATGAATGAATCTTAAGGAGGGAATAACATACACATTTAATTGGGTATCTTATCCTACAGAAAAGTAGGTGGGAAGGGGATAAGAGAGAGGGGATGATAGAAGGGAGGGCAGAGTGGGGAACGGGATAATCAAAAGCAAACACTTTTGAAAAAGGCCAGGGTCAAGGGGATAAAATTGAATAAAGGGGTACAGGATAGGATCGAGGGAAATATAGTTAGTCTTTCACAACATGACTGTTTTGGAAGTGTTTTGCATAATGATACATGTGTGGCCTCTGTTGAATTGCTTGCCTTCTCAAGGAGGGTGGGTGAGGAAGGAAGAAGAGAGAAAATTTAGATCTCAAAGCTCTAAAAGTGGATGTTCAAAAAAAAGTTTTTTTGCATGCAACTGGGAAATAAAATATACAGGCAGTGGGGAAAGGGAATGGGAGGTGACAGAAGGGAGGGCTGACTAAGGAATGGAGCAATCAGAATATTGATCAGCCATCTTGGGGTGAGGGAGGGTTGAAATGGGGTGAAAATTTGTAACCCAAAATCTTGTGGAAATCAATGTTGAAAACTAAAAATATTAAATAAAAAGAAAAGAATCATTACCAAAAACAGCAACTTCAAACATTCAAGAACCTCACATCATATTTTAAGAGGATTAGAACTTGGGTCCTTATAACTTCAATTCCAACAATCGGTCTGCTACATAACTAGCTCTTTCTCTATGTGACATAGATACCGAAAGATGTAATATTAATCAAGTTATGTCTTTTTTACTGTTTTAGAACACTAAGTTAATTAACTGTCTTTGATTAAGTCTTACCAGGTGCTAAACCCGGGCCCACACCCTTTTACTAATAGGTGAAAAGCCCCAGGGCTAAACCCTTATTTATTAGGTACTAAGCCAATGTGGGCGTGAAGGCCCCAGGACCCTAAGGAGAGTTGCTAAGACTAGAGCCAATAGTATGCTCCTAAGTTCTGGTCACTCAGATGACTCCAATGACTGTATAAAAAGAGAGAACAGAGCTGTTTGCTTGAAGCTCTCACTCCTGGAGGAGTGTTGGCATGGGACTCTGGGCTGTTGCTCTAAGAGTCTCCTGGCTCATCAACCCAGATATTGATGGTCTCTTGGTAACTATGAATTGTGATCTGGTCTGTTTATATTGTGTATGTTCGTAATTTGTTTGTACTTGCTCTGAAGTTCAGGTTGCTGGCTTTTACCCCTGAACTAAGTGAATGATATTTGTACGTTGCATTGAAATAAGATTGTTAACCCCTTAAGGTTGCTTTCCTTAGTAAAGCATATCAAAAGAACCTGTGCTGGCTGCGTTCTTGTTGTTGGGCTTGTGTTGCTCTTCCACCCCACAACAGCTGCTAGCCAAATTGTTGCAACAAAAGATTATCTCTATCTCTTCATCATTTATATCTACTAACCTATTTATAGCTACTATCTATCATCTATCCATCTACATATAGATGTTTAATAAATGTTCAATGTTTAAATGTTTAAGAAGTACACATATATACCCATATAGACAAATTTCTACATGTAGATATCTCTGCAAGTATAGCTATCTCTGTAGGTATGTGTGTATATATGTATACATATACATATATACTATATACACACATACATATACATAAACACAAATATATATGATATGTATGTATCCATATGTAGATAGATAAAAATTTAAATATAGATATTTGGGGCGGTTTCCAGGTCCAGGGAAGAGATTTTACCTGAAGGTCATAGGCTGATGGTTGGAGCTTAATCATAATAAAGACAAATTAAAGGATGGTACCCAAGGGTTCTGGCCTTGAACATATTATAAAACATATATATATATATATACATATATGTATGTATACATACATAAATATGTATGCATACATGCATATATGCATAGATATGTATATATACATGTATGTATTTATGCATGTATTTGTACACATAGAGAGTTCATATCCACACAATCATATTATATAGAGAGACACATCTATCCCTTTACCTAGTCCCTGTCCTGATGTATAGCCTTTCAAACTTAGTGGGGCTTATGAGAACTTGTGCTGCACTAATATGGTCTCCAAGAACCTAAGGTCACCTCCATGACTTGATGTGCTAAAGTAGGATTTTAGTGGCATAGACAAAGCATAATAAGAATTCAGAAGCAGGAGAGATAACTTCCAGTTGAGGGAATTAAACAATGTGTTCTTTTTTCTTTCACTCATTTTGTTTGTATCCTTGTGCCTAGCACAGTGCTAGGAATAGACTAAGTAATGCTTAACCTTAATACATGCTTGTTAATTGACTACTTGATCTATTGATTAAGGAGGAAGCAGTCCTCAACAAGGCTATTAGAGGTCTCATAATTGGGACCTCAGGTAAGGGAATTGGAGGTAAGTGGAAGAACCTGGCTGTTATAGCAAAACAGAGAAAAGGGCAGTAGATTAATTAATAAATGTTGCTATTGGAAGAGATCTTGGAACAAGGAATGTTAGAACTAGAAGGACCTTGGAACTTAGAAAATTAGAATACAAAATATTAAGATATGGAATCACAGGGTTAGATAGAATCTTGCAATAAAGTAAGATAGAACAGAAAACTTAGAATTGCAAAGGAAGAATTTCATCTCATTCGATTCCATCATTTTTCTTTCTTTCTTTTTTTTTTTGAAATTTAATATATTTAGTTTTCAGTATTGATTTTCACAGGAGTTTGAATTACAAATTTTGTCCCCATTTCTACCCTCTCCCCCACTCCAAGATGGCATATATTCTGGTTGTCCTGTTCCCCAGTCAGCCCTCCCTTAAGTCACCCCACTCCCCCCCATACCCTTTTCCCTTTCTTTCTTGTAGGGCAAGATAAATTTCTATGCCCCATTGCCTGTGTGTCTTATTTTGTGGTTGCATGCAAAAACTGTTTGGATTTTGTTTTTGAGCATCTATTTTTTAAAACTTTGAGTTCCAAATTCTCTCCCCTCTTCCCTTCCCACCCACCCTCCCTAAGAAGTCCAGCAATACAACATGGGCCACATGCGTATCATTATGTATAACCTTTCCACACCACTCATATTGTGAAAGACTAACTATATTTTGCTTCTTCCTAACCTATCCCCCTTTATTGGATTTTCTCCCTTGACCCTGTCCCTTTTCAAAA
>CM053622.1:86519961-86589729 GCA_028646595.1 Phalanger gymnotis
AAACTCCGATCCCTTCCCGCTGCTTTCCCCACTAACCTTTTGCTGTTTGTGGGTTGTGAGGTCCGGTACATGCCACAGCTCAGTAATTCTGCATGCTAGGGCACCCTCCGCTCCACTCCAGGTCTCGTTGGTCCGCAGTCTGCTGCACCGCGCCGTGCCGTGCCGCCTCGCGCACTGGGCTCTGCTTGGCTCAGCTCCGCTCCCCTCCGCTGGGGGCTGGGAGTTCTGTTCGGGACAGACCTTACCCCGAGACCATCCAGGCGGACCTGGGCTGGAGCCCTGCTTCCCTCTGCCCCTTTGTGGGTTCTGCAGTTCTAGAATTGGTTCAGAGCCATTTTTTCATAGGTTTTTAGAGGGACTTGGTGGGGAGCTCACGCCAGTTACTGCTTTCCAGTCGCCATCTTGGCTCCACCCCCCAACAAATCCTATTATTAAGGGTATTTGTTCTGTGAAGTTTGGATTCAGTTAAAGGGCTGCACTTAAGGACCTAGAAGGCCACATGTGGCCCTGAGGTTCCCCACCCCTGACTTAGGTCTTCCTGACTCTAGGCCTAGCACTCTATTCACAGAACCATCTAGCTACCTCTAAAAACAACTCTTAGATATGGCTAATATCTAGTTTCTCCTCCCAAATCTGAGTAACAAGGCCCTTTCTAGAAAAGATATTCGATATACAATGAAAGTGTCAGATATAGAACAACTGCTTTTTCCCTCCACCACAGAAAATGCATAAGCCATAAAAGCCTCATAGGCACACACACAAAGAAATATAGAAAACATAAAACAACTTAAAGGCACATTATGCTCATTATACTCCCCTTGGAAAGTAAAGACAATTTTGTGGGACTGCTGACCAAATATTTCATATTTATTTCAGACCTACACTGCATGAGTAACTCCCAAGGTCCAGAGCTTCTCATCACTTGGGACATGACTTTCTTTTGTCCTTCAGCTACTGGATGATCTGGCAGTGGTTATCTCCCCTGAAAAGTGCTTTTCTGTAAAGGAAATCAGATAATAGCTGACTTAGGAACTTTTGAGGTAGTCACTGAGACTGGAAATGTCCATTTCTCAGGATCACTAGGCACTGGTCTGTGTTCAGGGGAGGCAAAAGAAAGTAAAAGAAGGAGGCCAGGGACCCAGTCTCTCTTAGACAAGTATTTGTTCCTGCCATTATGTATTTTTTTTTGTGGCTGCTATGGCTGCCTCAATTCCCTCTCTTGCTCCATACCCCAAAACACACACACACACACACACACACACACACACACACACACACACACACACACACTTTGTTGGAAGTTCAAGGGAGAGAAAGAAGTTGTAAAGAATAAAAAAAAGGAAATCACTGAAGAGAAGATAAAACCATTTCTATACTAAGGCCTAGGCAGCCTTCCTCAGACTCTCAACCAGCAATCACAGAACCCCAAATAAATAGAAACCAATTAAGAGTTGATGTAATCCCAGCAAAGTATCTATTATTTCACCTCTACAGTCCTCAGTTTTTATGACTGTAAAATGAGAGTCGAGTGGGGAGGAAGTCTGAACTCAATATATTTTAAGAGCCCTTCCAGTTTAAATCTATGATTTTATGTCACTCAGCAAATCAATCAATCTATACATATTTGTTAAATACCTGCTATTGCAGGTCACTATGCTAAGGGTATGCAATAAAGCGTTGAAACCCCTGTCCCAATCTATGTCAGATGCCCCAGTCCAGCAGATTAGGAGCACTCTTGATCTCATTTCACTAATGAAAATATTCATCCTTGTGGGTATTTTCTCCAAAATGTAGCAACCTGCCTGTGCCTGCCCATTCTATGTAGCTCTTGTTCCTATTCTCTCAAATGTTGAGACATGGCATACAGATAACCTTAGAAGAGTTTTTATTACTTTTCTTTGGTATTGACATAGGTCAGTGACACAGTGGATAAAGTGTCAGGCCTGGAGTCAGGAAGATTGGAGTTCAAATCTGACCTTAGGCACTTGCTAGCTGTGTGACCTTGAGCAAGTTAGTTCATTTCTCTTTGCCTTAGTTTTCTCATTTGAAAAATGGGGATAGACAGAGTCAGAGACAAGATGGCAGAGTAAATTAGGCAGGGACTCGCCTGAGCTGTCCCTCAAACCCCTCCAAATACCTTTAAATAATGACTCTAAGCAAATTCTAGAGTGACAGAACACACAAAAAGATGGGATGAAACAATTTTCAAGCCCAAGACAACTTAGAAGGTCATCAGGAAAGGTCTGTTCCACTAAGGTGAGAGAAGAGCTCAGGGTCCAAGAGCAGGTGGTGCCAGCATATAGCAGGGCCCCAGCAAACCAGGAGCAGGCCTGAGGTGACTGAATCAGTGGCAGCAGAGTGGTTTCCAGACCTCTTAGCCCACAGACAGTAAGGGAATTGGACAATGGGTCAGAAGGAGATTTACAGGGGTCCTTTTGCTGGAAACCGGGGCAGGACTCTGTTGCGTTGGCTATACTTGGTCTAGATCTTAGTCCCAGTGCAAAAAGGAACACTAGCACAGCAGAGCTTGCAGTCACAAGGGAGTAGGGCCCTGGTCACAGTTCCAGGTTTGAAACTAGTGCTTGTGGTCATTCAAAACCAGTGCATAGTACGGGAGAGTAGTAAACAAACCTCCTTAGATTATACCACCTTAGAAGAGCTGAAAACTTACAGGTCCCAGACTTGCCTCTGAAAACAGCTACAAAAAAAAAAAACCTGAAGCTTGGGACAGTGGCCCCTCCCTCTACTTGGGAAGCAGAGCCCTACTTTAGCATAGAGTTAAAAGTCAAGAAATAGCTTGGAAAATGAGAAAACAACAGAAAAATGCATTTGACCATAGAACATTAATATGGTGACAAAGAAAATCAAAACATACATTTAGAAGAAAACAAAGTCAAAATTCTCACATCCAAAGCCTTAAAGAAGAATATGACTTGGTTGCAGGCCATGGAAGAGCTCAAAAAGAATTTTAAAAGTCAAGACAGGTAGAGGAAAAATTGGAAAGAGTAATGAGAGTGATGTAAGAAAATCATGAAAAAAGAATCAACAATTTGGTAAAAGAGGCACAAAAAATACTGCTGAAAACACCTTCAAAAACAGAATAGGCCAAATGGTAAAAGGCACAAAAATCCAATGAAGAGAAAAATGCTTGGAAAAGCAGAATTGGCCAAATGGAAAAGGATGTACAAAAGCTCACTGAAGAAAATAATTCCTTAAAAGTTAGAATTGGGAAAGTAGAAGCTAATGACTATATGAGACATCAAGAAACAATCAAACAAAATCAAGAGTGAAAAAAATAGAAGATAATGTAAAATATTTCACCGAAAAAACAGGTGACCTGAAAAATACACCCAGGAGAGATAATTTAAAAACTATTGGACTACTTGAAAATAATGATTTAAAAAAGAGCCTAGACATCATATTTCAAGAAATTATAAGATATTCTAGAATTAGAAGGTAAAATAGAAATTGAAATATTCCACCTATCACCTCCTGAAAGAGATCCCAAAATGAAAACTTCGAGGAATATTATAACCACATTCCAGACCTCCCAGATCAAGGAGAAAATACCACAAACAGCCAAAAAGAACCAGTTGAAATACTGTAGATCCACAGTCAGGATAACACAAGATTTAGCAGCTTCTACATTAAAGGATCATAGGGCTTAGAATATGATATGAGCTAGGGTAACAACCGAGAATCACCTATCCAGCAAAACTGAATATAATCTTTCAGGGGAAAAATCGGTATTCAATGAGATAGAGGATTTTCAAGCATTCCTGATGAAAAGACCAGAGCTGAATAGAAAATCTGACTTTAAAATATAACATGCAAAAGAAACATAAAGAGGTAAAGAGGGAAGAGAAATTATAAGTGATTTGATAAAGTTAAAGTGTTTAAATTCTGATTTATAGCTTCTAAAATCTTTCTCATTATTAAGGCAGTTAGAAGGAGTATACATAGATAGAAAGAGTGTGAGTTGAATATGATAGTATGATTGCCTAAAAACAAATAACATTGAGGGATGAGAAAGAAGAATACACTGGGAGAAGGCAAATGGAAAGGAAGAATGAGATAAATTATCTGACATAAAAGAGACCTGAAAAAGATTTTACAGTGGAGGAGAAAATGGAGGAAGTAGGGAGGGGAGCATATGAACGTTACTCTCATCAGCACTGGCTCAAAAAGGGAATGATATATACATTTAGTTGGGTGTAGAAATCTATCTTACCATGTGGGAAAATAAGAAGGAAAGGGCATAAGAAATGGGGGAAGAGCTGTTAGAAGGGAGGGCAGTTTTGGGGGGGGGGTAAAAGGCAGAATCAAAACACTTTCGAGAATGGACAGGATAAAAGGAGAGAGAGAACAGGATAATAGGATGGAGAGAAATACATAGTTGGTAATCATTACTGGGAAACAGTATAGTGAGTTTCTCTGAGAAAGGCTTCATTTCTCAAACATATAGAAAATTGCATCATATTCATAAAAATGAGAGTCATTTCTCAATTGATAAATGGTCAAAGGATATGAACAGGCAGTTTTCAGACAAAGCAATCAAAGAGGTCTATAGTCATATGGAAAAAATGCGCTAAATGACTATTGATGAGAGAAATAAAAATCAAAACAACTCTGAGCCACTACCTCACACCTGTCAGATTGGATAATATGACAGAAAAGGAAAATTACAAATATTGGAGGAGATGTGGGAAAATTAAAACATTTATGTACTACCGGCAAAATTGTATACTGGTTCAACCATTTTGAAGAGGAATTTGGAACTATGCCCCAAGGGCTATAAAACCCTTTGACCAAGCAATACCATTTCTAGGCCTGTATCTCAAAGAGATAAAAAACAAAAAGGAAAAGGATTGACATGCACAAAAATAATTATAGCAGATCTTTTAATGGTGGCAAAGATTGGAAATTGAGGAGATTCCCATCAATTGGAGAATGGCTGAACAAGCTGTGTCGTATTGCGCTTTAAGAAATGATGAGCAGGATGTTTTCAGAAAAACAAGACTTCCACGAACTGATACAAAGTGAAATGAGCAGAGCCAGGAAAACATTGTCCACAAGGACAGCAATATTGTATTATGATCTACTATGAATAACTTAGCTATTCTCAGCAATACAATGATCCAAGACAATTCTGTGGGATTTATGATGAAAGTTGCTGTCCATGTCCAGAGAAGGAACCTGTACAACCTGAATGCATATCAAAAATACTTTTTCTTTACTTATTTCTTGTTTTTCTTTTTGTCTGTTTTCTTTCATAGAATGACTTATGTGGAAATATGTTTCATGACTACACACATATAACCTATGGCAAATTTATTGCCTTCTTGATGAAGGGAGGAGGAGAAGGAGGGAGAGAATTTGGAATCCGCAATTAAAAAAAAAAAGAATATTACAATTGTTTTTACAAGTATTTTGGGAAAAATATTAAATAAGATAAAAAAAGAAAAATGGGGATAATAATAGCACCTACCTCCCAGGGTTATTGTGAAGATCAAATGAGGTAATATTTGTAAAATGCTTAGCTCACTGTCTGGTATATGGTAAGTGCTTGATAAATGCTTTCCCCCTTCCTATGGCAAGCATACATGTGGAGTATGTGGACTCTTCATCAGTTGTTATTCCTTGCTTTCACTATGTGACTGGCTAATCTTCTATTGTAATCATGAGTTTCTTTGATGATGTCTTTTATACTTCTCTGGTATAATTCCTTGTTTTTAAATGTTACAACTTACTCATCATAACCATGTGCCTCTTCATTGCCTTTTAGGTGATATGAAACTTTAATTATTAAATTGTGAACTTGGCAATATTCAGCAAACATGGACTTTCAAAATACAATTAAAAACAAAAGAAGTTAGGATTATTTACAAAACTGGGAACTTCTATTATGTCAGACTCATTTTTAGAAGCATATATTAAATTTTAAAAGTCTACGCTAAATTTTTCACAGAAGCAGCAAATTTTCTGTCTCCTCTGAATTTATTTTTGTTTCTTTTGTGTATTTAAAAGATTATATTGATGCTCTTTTTCTTCTCTTTTTTTTGCATTTTTATTACTAATTCTTCCCCTCCCTGATTAGAAGCCTTCCCTTGCAACAAATAAGTATGTTCAAGAAAACCCAATCATCATTTCGGACATATCTGATAATGCCAGTCTCCTTCTGCACCTCTAGTTCATCACTTCTCTGCCAAAGAGAAATGAGATCTACCTCATCATCTGTCTTCTGAAGTCATCACTGATCAATGTACTCAACTTCAGTTCTTCAGAGATCATAATGTTTCCTGAGTCATAGCCATAAAATATGAACAAAAGGATATTGGTGTTAAAAAGATATGCCTTAGTTGAAGAGAACAGCATAGAGAAATTGAGAGTTTTTCAGTTTCCCAAAGAAAATCCAGCCCATTCTCCTTCTCTTCTTCAGTTTCGTGCCTCACTCATCGTTCATTTGGAGTATCTATCTGAGATGGCTATATCTATGTCATCTATATCATCCAAATCTCTATCTATATCTATCTATTCTCATATACATTTACACACTGATGGTTGAGTTTGATGAGTTTTATTTATCCTGTACATAACTTGCTTTGTATGTATTTGTTAGCATGTTATCTTCTCTATTAGACTTTAAGCTCCTTGAGGGCAGGGATTGTTTGTTTTTTGCCTCTTTTTCATATCCCTAGTGTTTAGCACAGTGTCTGGCACATGTTAGGTGCTTGATAAGTGTTTATTGATTGATAAATTGCCCATCCAATTGCATGTCATAATCTGGACAATAGGTATTCTTCATCCACTTAGTTCTTCCTAAGTACATAGTAAGGCCAAATTTGTGAATTAATATGGATCTCATTTAAGAGTCTTTTCAGGGTCTCCATGCTTAATGCAATTAGTATGGTGTCTTCTGCAAAGAGAGGCATCTTAGGATCTCACCATTTATAGAGAATCCTCTTTCAATTTGACTCCATGCTAGATGTTCTACATGACTGTATACCAAGTGCTTTGCAAATATCTCATTTGGTCCTCACAACAACCCTGTGAGGTAGATGGTATTATTATCATGTTATTTTACAGTCAGAAATTAAAGCAGACAGAGTTTAAGTGACTTGGCAAGGGCCACAAAGCTAGCAAGTGGATGAGGCCAGATTTGAACTTAAATCTTTTTGCTTCCAGGCCCCACTCTCTAACCACTGTGCCACCTAGGAGTGAATGTCATTGGAGAGGGCACATTTCTTTGTCTTGTTCCAAGGTTATCTCTGTTGATATATCTTTCAGAGATAACTGTGTAATTTTGGCACATGAATGGGACATACTTCTTTGAAAGAGAGTTTTATGGCCTTTGAATGAAGAGAGAAGATCTAGGCTGATTCAGTATTTGGTTTATTCATCAAGAAAGATCCTGGGAATTTATCGTCCTAAGAGTTTCCACATCTTTCCTCCATTCCACACTGGGAAACATTCATACCAGGAGAATTAAATATATTCCCTGGTTTTTTTTGGCATCAGGCTCAGCAATGAGTCAACAAAGGAGCCCTGGTGATATGTAGAAGTGAGACCTGGTTGTTGGAGCATGAAAAAAGAAACTGGAGACTCAGAGGCCCAGATAAATGATAGGAGACCACTGAGGGACTCAATTGAGGAAGGGTGGAGTCACAACTAATATTCACAGTTATGAAAACAAGGGATCTAGGCTGGAAAGAACCTTAGAGATCAACAAATCCAATCCTCTTATTTTATAGATGACAAATGTGAGTGGTGAGAAGATACATGACTTGCCCAAGGTCACATAGCCAGTATCTGAACCCAAGTTCTCTGACTACAAATACAGTGTCCTTTTCATAACAGGCTACATCAGAATTTTAATCTAGGTTCAAAATCAATCAGAAGGTTTTGAAACAAGTCATGGACTTCTTTGGCACTTATTTTCTCCATTTATAAAATAAAGTATTTAAGTTATGCTCTAAGATCTCTCATATGGAATCTTTTACAAAGAATTATAAATATAGATTTAGAAGGAACATCAGAGACTATTGAGTCCAACTTCCTCATGTTACTATTGAGAAAATTAAGGTCCAAGAAATTTGATTGACTTGTCTGAGGTCACATATGTAAGAGTCATGAGAGATGGAATTTGAATCCAGGTCTCTGGACTTCAGAGCCAATGTTCTTTCCATTGTACCACACTGCCTCTGTTTCCAATCAGAATATTTTATGATTTTGTGGTTCTGAGTCATAGAACCCTTTTGTCTAGAATAACTTAGGGACCCACTGCAGAACCAGAACCAATTGAACTTCTGTTACCTTCTGCCTTTTGATGAGGCCCCGGGGATAGGAAGTCAGGTGGGACTGATCATGACTTTGCATCTGCCTTCTAGAGAAGGTTAAGAGGCAAGATAATGAGTAAAAATAAAACAAGAAGACTAGTTCCCATTTCTATAGTGCTCTATTGTGGACAATGTCCTTTCTTCACAACAGCTCAACGAGGTAGATAGCTTAAGTATTATTGTCTTCGAAAGATGAGAAAATAGCCCCAATAGTTGAAGTGATTTTCTACAGGTCGTGCTGGTAGTAAGAGGCAGAGAAATTTAACCTCAGGGTCAATGTTCTTTCCACTGTACCATATTGCCCCATAGGGAAACTTAGATAGCATCCATTCTCCAGAGGAAAGGTATCCCTCTGGCTTTGAGGGAAGGAGGTCTTTGCATTACACCTGGAAGAACTTCCTCAGAAGTGCTGGGACAGATTGATCATGCCTGAGTCCTGCTGGAGAACAATCTCCAAATATTTAGAGAGTCTGACTGCCCCCCCCCCAAAAAGGGACTTCTTGTTCATCTTTGTATCTCTTCCAGTGTTCACAATGTCACAACAGAATGTCATTAACAGAAGTTTTATGAAACTGGAAATCTAAAGGATTTCCAAAGCAAGCCTCCATGGCAATATAAAGGCCAGCCCGCACTTCACCAACAAAGAGCCGAGGAGGTTTGATCTTGGAATTCATTTCCCAGGTTAATGACATGGATATATTGCTTCTTAGTTTCTTTTCATCTTAGTGCAGATTGATAGTTCATTCTACATTTGAAAGGTGGTGATCTTGGGATAGAAAATGATTTTTCTATTTTGTTGAGTTAGTGAATGAGATTATGGCATGGTATCTTTGTCACATAGACCTAAAACAAGTCTTTAGGACTTCTGGGATTACCTTCTTGTTTCTTTTTAATTAAGTGACCTTTTATATCTAGGTCCTGTATCTATTTGGAACTAATTGTGGCATTTGGTGTGAGATCTTGGTTCAAACCTAATTTCTGCCTAATTTATTTTTAATTTTGCCAGTAGTTTTTATTGAATTGTGAGTTGTTAGCCCAGTAGTTAGAGTTCACTAAACACTATGCTGCTATGGTAATTTGATTCTGGATCTGGTGTACTTTGGAAGTACTGTCTTCTTGTTTCATATCCTAAAATTTAGAGTCACGGAATCCTAGGGTTGGAAGGCATTTGAGAGGCCAGCTTCAGAGTTGGGCTATGTGTACAACTCGTACTTGAATACTCTATCAGATCCCCAATAAGTGGTTCCAGGCTTAACCTGAAGAACTTTATTATGTTCTAATACAGCTAATTCCATTTGGGGTAAGCTCTAATTATCAGGAAGTTTTAACCTGAGAATGCTAGAATAGGATATAATTTTAAAGGCCATATAGCCAACTACCTCATTTTATTAGAGGAAGAAAACTAGGCCCAGGGAGGTAGATGACTTTTCCAAGGTAGATGACTTTTTCAAGATCCTACATCTAGTTAGTGATAGATCTCAGACTTGAATCCAGATTTCCTGAGTATCAAGCGAATTAGATTTCTATTATACCATCCTTTGTGATGAATGTTTTCTCATCTTCATCCTGTTTCTTCTTGTGGTAGATAAAGGTGGAACACCAGAATGTTGCAATTTAGATAGAAGTTTAAGAGAAAGTTAGTCATCTCTAACCACCAAACTTTCATGACACTTAGCAAGACATTTAGCCTATATTGCCTCAATTCCTCATTTGTGAAATGAAAAGGTTGGACTCACAGAATGATCAATGAGACAATCCTTTGATGTCACTGGTGTCTCAACTACCTCAGATAAAGACTCTTAATAAAAGCTTGTAGTACTGATGGAAGATGATTGATTCTAATAGGCATGCAGAATGAAGATGTGCTTTTCTTAGACCAAGGAAAATGGGCCCACAGTATTAGACACAGGGCCTTGAACCTGATACACACTTAAAATTTGTTGAATTAAATTGAATTATCCTGGTCACATAGCTGGAATACTATTGTTCATTTCCGGATATCACATTTTAGGAAGGACAGTAATAACTTGCAAGGTCTCCAAAGGAGGGCAAGAATGGTGAAGGACTTCGAAATCATTCTATATAGGTTTGGTTGAAAGAATTAGGGTTATTTAGCCTGGAGAAGACAAGCCTCAAGGAGGCTGTCATGGGAAAGAGAGATTCTTTTTGTTCTTGGAATGGGAGAAATAGGCAGGAGTTGCAAAGAAGTGAGTTTAAGTTTTGTGCCAGAAAACAATTGGAGCTATCCAACACTCCTTCCCATTAGAGCTTTCTCAGAGTAGAATGGGCCATCTTGAGAGGCAGTGGAGGTTTTCAAACAAAAACATGATGACCAGCTGTTATATATGTTGTAGAACTGATTCTTTAGTTATGGTGGGGTCTAGAGAGCCTCTGAGCTCCATCCTTCATAATTCTGAAATTCTTTGAAGCTGCCTGGCCTTTTATCAGCATGGCATGGAGATTGCCTGACATCCTGACTGCTAGCAGGCTTCTTGATCACAAGGGCCTCCTAGTACAGAGGTACAGGAGGCAGTTGCCCAGTAGTTCTGATTTGCAGAGTGCAGAAACCAGCCCATGCACACCTTTGACCCCATATCTACTGGCCTGTCACACAGCCAGAATTTTGTATTCTCAGTCAGTCATTGATGCTAAGGCTCTATGCCTTCAAAAGGCCACTTGCTTTGGAATCAGTACACCTTAATATCACAGTTAGCAGTCCGTTTTCACAAATATTTTTATGTCATATTTATTAATTATGGCAGACAGGTTGTGTGAAACATTGGACTTGGAGTCAGAAAAATTTGAGTTTCAATCCTGTCTCAGATCCTCGTGTGATTCTGATCAGGTTTCCTCAGCTTCAGTTTCCTCATATGTAAAATGGAGATCTTCACAACACCTGTATCACAGGGGTTTTGTGAGAACTCAAAGACATAGCAAATGGTCATAAATGATAAAGCACTGTATAAATGTGAGCTAGTAAATACTAAGTATGTGTAGAGCATTAAATGTAGAGAAGGAAGGTGAAGTGTTTACCTTCTACATATGACAAGACATACCTGCTCAAGATAGAACCATGCCCCAAGGGAAAGTTGTTTTTACTAAAATAATTGATAGAGAGCTGGGCCTAGAATCAGGAAGATCTGAATTCAGGTCTAGCTGTTGATACATACCAACTATATGACCTTGGGTGAGTCACTTAACTTGTTTGCCCCAGTTTCCTCGACTGTAAAATAGGAACAATAATAGCACCTATCTTGCAGAGATGTTGTGAAAAGGAAATGAGATATTTATAAAGAATTTAGCACAGAGCCTAACATATTGTAGGTGCTATCTATCTACATACATATTATTATATACTAATTCATATATGTACCATTTTCTTCCAAAAAACAGATATTTGTAAAGCTCTTCAGAAACCTTAAAACTCCATATAAATCCTAATTATTATTATTATCATTGTCTTTGTTGTTGCTGTTAGGTCCTCCACAAGTGCCTGGTGTGGTATTTTGAAGGCTAGACTAGGTTTACACTACCCCAAGCTTTGGTAGATCCTATCAAGCTAGAAAAGCTTTGATGTCCTTTCTTCACAACAGCTCTATGAGTTAACTCAAGTATTGAGCTGAGATTGTGCCACACAAGGACCATCTTAATGGAGTGTGGAGAGACACATCACCAGGGGATGGATTAGAAGAGGCATGAATGGTGACAAGAGCCCCAGTTCTGGAGTCAGACCACCTGGATTCATGTCTTCCTTCTGACACTTAACCAATTGTGTGATCTATGGGCAAGTCATTTAACTTCCCTGTACCTCAGTTTCCACAGAGTAAAATGATGGGACTGTACTAGATGACCTTTGAGGTTACTTCCAATTTTAGATGTATGATATGAAGGAATTTTTTTCTCCATCCATGGTAACTAATGAAGACCATCTACTCAATGGAAAGAAGAGCTGAAGGAAGGGCTGATATCTGAGTGGAGGGAGTCCCCTTTAGCCCCCATGAAATCATTGATCCTTGGAGTATCAAAATATTAAATTTGGCATTTGAAATCATTTTTTACAGAAACACTGTGAGGTGAGTACTGCTATTGACTGCCTGCATTTACAGAAGAGCTTTCTCCCATGGTTACACAGGTTTTAAGTGGCTATAGGGGCAACCACACTGGCATACTCAGGATGTCTGCTAGTGCAGGTTCTTTTATCTGCTCTACTAGGGAAAGATAGCTATTTCAGGGGTCAACAATTTTAGTTTAATTAAACATACATATATCATTCACTTAGTTCAGGGGAAAATGCCAGCACTCTGAACTTCAGAGCAAATACGAACAGAAATTACAAAGAGAAAAAATAACACAAATCAACAGACAGGCTTCTAACTGTCTGACTATAGCAATATATACAATTACCAGAGAGAAAAGCACCAGCATTTGGGTTGTCAAAGCCTGGGGGCTCCTTAATGCTATCCAGACTCTCATCTGGCCAAATCACATGAACACTCTTCCAATTAGTGAGCCCCAAAGCAAAATGCTAACCTTAGAGTATATATACTGTTTCTAACCAAGGGCTCTTGATTCAATCAGACTCCTGATTCAAACAAAGGCAAGACTCAGTCAAAGGCATCTGATTGCCTTTGTGCTGAGAAACACGCCAAAAGAAAAATATAGCAAAAAGTACCACTTTGCTTGCCATTACAGTGACTCTCCTGATTTCCCATCCAATTCATTGTAACATGATGTCCCTTGCAGCACATGACTTTTCATGGTCCTTTCCTTCCAGGGCAATGCATGCAGTTCTACAATTGTTTAAGTAGTACCCCATTCTCAGGACCTATTCTTTCTCTATTTATTCAGATCTCCTTGCCTTATGTTACATTTCCTTATAGCCCTACCTTCTGTCAATTATATGGTAAAAACTATTGAGCATTCATAGATTATATTTCCTACTTATTTTATAATGGAATACGCTATTCTTTTATTTCAATTCCTTGTATATTTCTTGGAAAGAGCATTCGTTCATTTAACAAGCATTTCTTTGATGCATATTGTGCATTGATATAAGAAACTCCTGGTGGGAGGGGGTGGGCAGAATTCACTTAAGGTACCATTAGGAAACTGGGAAATACAAAGGTGATTAAGACAGAGTTTTTGCCCTCAAGAAGCTTGTAGTGCAGCAGAAGAGATAAGACTAAGATATAAAAAAATTAAGATATTTTAAGATATAAAAAAACATAGTAGACACATTATATTAGGATATAAGAATAATAAACATTGAGATATAAGAAAAATATTATACTAATTATTATATGCAAAATGTATAATGGGCAGTTGGGGACATATTAGATAGAGTACCAGGTCTGGAGTCAGGAAGACTCATCTTCCCAAATTCAAAAGAGGGCTAGACACTTACTAGCTGTGTGACCCTGGGCAAGTCACTTAAACCTGTTTTCCTCAGTTTCCTCATCTGTAAAATGAACTGGAGAAGGAAATGGCTAAACCACTCCTGTATCTTTGCTAAGAAAACCCCAATTGAGGTCACAAAGAGTCATGATTGAAAAACAACTGAATGAAAATGCATAATAGAAAGGTAGATGGGAATAGAAAGTCTTTTTATTGGGATGACTTGGGTTCAGGTTTCATTTCTGTCTGACTCATATCTATTATATGACCCTAGATAAGTCACTTAATCTCCCTACAAAATCACAGATTTGTACCCACCTCAAAAAAGTGTTTAGAAAGAATACAAAGTATGGTTCAATTGAATTCAATAAACATTAATTAGCTATCTACTGTCTGTAAAGTATTGCATATAAGGTACCATCCCTTTAAGTCTCATTTTATTTGGAGCAGCTTAGATGTAAAAAAAGAGGAAAAAAACCCACATTTTTGCATAAAGAAAAACAGTTGAATAAACAGATAAAAGATGCAAGCTATTTGCTACTATTACAGATAAACATTTTGATGACTGAAAGGAGTAAGAAAATAACTTAGTTTAATGAAAATTGCCAAAATATGAATATTAAGAAGTATAGTTTTCAGAGGATATTGGGGCAGTCTGAGAAAGAAAATGAAAATTGTGGCAGAAAGATGCAGGATGATGCCCCTATTTAAACACAAATAATTTGGTGGTAGAAAGGGTAAAAAGAAAGAACTTTTTATTTATTAAAAAGTGGGAAAACTGAATACAACGAAACAATGTCAAAGATACAAATGAGAGAGAAAAAAATGCATATGAATAAAGTCTAATGCTTTTATAAAAGACATTTGTTGAATTGTTACCTTTTAAGTGAAAGGTGAGTCATGATAGCCAGGAGGCTCTGATTTAAGCCATTGAAAGGCATAGGATAGGAGAGGGACAGGATAGGAAAAGAGACATATTGAAGATTGAGGAGAAACTGGGAGATCAAAACCAGTGTTTTGGTATTATTCAAAGGGACTAACAGCAAGAGTGGTCAACTGATGAGAATGTTTTGGCTGTTAGTTCCTGCTTGGCTGAGTGAAGAAAACAGTTTTAGCAAATGTCTGTTACTATCACCTAGATGTTAAGAGAGGTGAAATTTTTCAGGCCTTATGGCCTTTCATGTTCCTTCTGGTTTGAGAAGGAGTGACAGAAAGGGGAAAGACACATACTGCTGCTGCTTTGCTGTATGACAAGAGCTGGCTGGTCTAGTGTGTTTTGTCCATGAAGTCAAACTGAGCTAGTTGTTGTAAGATCTCTTCTTAGTGGACAATGTAGCTTCCTGGTAAGTGATGATCTGTATAGCTCAGAGATGGCCAGTCTGATGATTTTTGCAATTCTCTGGCATAAATGGATTTGCTATGCATACATCAAAAGTTAACACTTTCTAATTTGCCCAAGTGGATAGTGGTGAGGACAAATAGCTAGTTAGTTAGCATACAAATTATTTTATATGGTGTAATTACTTCTAAATGGACAAATGGCATCAAAACCTGCAGTCCAGAGTTGATAGTTACTCTAAGTACATGGATCTTCTTCTCTCTCATGTTTTCCTGACATGTACCTGTACATTTATCCTCATTTTCTCTCCAGATTTTGAGTGAATTGGTGAGTGAGTACATGACCTAGGTTTAGGTTTGTATTGTAATATATGGTATTTATTCATGTACTGCTTTATATATCTATATCTATATGTAGATATAGATATAGACAAACCTATGATGTTATCATTATTTCTTTGGCATTAGTGCTAATTAAAGAGTTATGATTAAAGACTCAAAAAGTTTCATTATTATGAGCAGCTGGTTCATGCAAACAAGGTCCAGTGCACAGATTGTATATACCCACTGTGCACTGTGTTTCATATGCAAAGACTGATATGACATAGACTCAGTCTTCAAAGAGCTTACAAAATGGGAGAGAGACATTTATTTGAATAAAAAGATACAAATAAGAATGTAATGAGTGTATAAGAGAAGTACAGGCAGAATGCTGAGAACTTTGAGGAAGAGGAAATGACTTCCAATTGATGGGAGCAGAATGCCAGTTAAATTTTTTTAAGAGAAGTGGCACCGGAGCTGAGCCTTGAAGAGCATATATAATACCCTGAATTGCTAGTATTGTCTCTTGCCTCAAACAGCCACATATCTGTGAACATGTTCTAACTCTCAGAAAAATGTAAGCTTCTTAAATGAATGAATGAATGAAATGAAACACATTGATTAAGCACTCACTCTGTACCAGACACAATACTAACAACTGAGGATAATAATACAAAAGCAAACCAGCCTCTGCACTCAAGGAAGTTTACATTCTAGTAAGGGGAGGCCATATATATGATGGAGTAATGGTTAGGAAAAGGTTCTTGGTTTGGGAAGTCAAAAGGGTGCTAAGCAGAGCTACGGAGGAGCTAATTCACCTGCCTTTTCAGAAGCAATGGTAGTATTGGTTGGATTGAATCTGCCTGGAGTAAGGAGGGTAGGATGGTCATATTCTTCCACAGGCACAGCAGATGGCAAGGACATGGTTGGATGGTATAAAAGCATGGTCTAAGGTCCAAGGTCAGATAGAGAGAGTGTGTCTGTTCCTTGACTCACCAATAAGAACAGCATGGCCCCAGCATGGCAGTTTCAAAGCTGAGTAGATTAAGTCATGATTTCTGGAAATTGATGATTTAGATTTCTTAAACTGTGGGTTATGACCCCATATCAGGTAGAGAAAAATTTGGCAAGGGTAAAAGGTTTTTAAATGTGCAATGATCAAAAATTAATTAAAAATCAAATATGTATTGAATCTGAGGTCTTTCTGACAGTGCTTGCCCATGTTGCATCAAGCAACTTCACTGCAGCCTTGTTTCTGAATACAAAGCACACTTTGCACTGCATTTGCCCTCAGCTCATGCAATTCCAGTGAATGCTGCCTAAAGGCAAAAAGAGCTTACAAATGGAAAAAGTTTAAGAAGCCCTAGTTTAGAGGGATCATCAGCTTGAAAGATGGCAAGTAGATGTTCAAGATGCCTTCAAGGAGTGTTTCCTTCCTGTCTTTGTATCACTAGGACTTTGTATTCTTTGGTGCCTTATATTTACTAAGTATCTAATAAATATTTGTTGAATGGAATTGTTGCATGTCCATTTTGGGCATGGTGGATGACACAAACAATGATACTGAAGAGGTTGGATGAAAATAGGAGACAGATTGACTATAAGATTAGATGAAGAATAAATTATTTCTACTTATGGGAATTTAAGGAAATTTCGCAGAGAAGATAATTATTGAATGGAACTTTAAAGGACAATAGGAGATCAACAAGTAAATATTAGGGGTAGGGCATTCTAGGGGTAGGGAACTGTCTGAGGAACACCTGAGAGCTAAGATAGTGAGAACTGAATTAAGGGAGTAGTTCGGTTTGTTTAGAGCATAGAATATATGAGGGAGAGCAGTGTGAATTAAGGCTAGAGAAATTAGTTGGATCCAAATGGTAGAGATCTTTGAGTGTTTGAACCTTATTCAGTAGACAAAGGGGAGGTAGTGAAGATTTTTGAGCAGGGTAATGATGTGGTCAAAACTAAACACTAGGATAATTACTCCAGAAATAGTGTGAATTGGAGAGGGAAAAGACTGGAATCTGGAAGACTAATTAGGAATATGTTTCAATAGTGCAGGGATGAGTACAGGAAGCCCTGAACTAGAGCTATGGTAATGACAATTGTAGAGTGACAGAAGAGAAAACACACAGAAGGAGGGGAGGGAGTAGGAGAAGCCCTAAGGACAGACAAGTTTGCTGTGACCTGCCAGATAATATTAATTCTCCAATTACAAAACTGAGCTCAATGAATGTAGAAAGAAGAGATGAGGGGCAGCTAGGTGGCACAGCGAGTAGACCACCAGCTCTGGCGACAAGAGGACCTGAGTTCAAATACGACCTCAGACACTTGACACGTGTGCTAGCTGTATGACCTTGGGCAAGTCACTTAACCCCTATTGTCCTGCCTTCTCACCTCCAAAAAAAAAAGAGAAAGAAGAGATGAAGTCAAATTTCCTCATATTGAAAAAGAAAAAGATACAGTGATTCAGATCCTTAGTATTGTAATATTCAGAAAAACCCCAAATAGAGGGTCTATGGGCGCTAAAGCTCTGCTTTTATCTATCAAGCAGGAGTCAGGTTCTGAGATAGTTCTAATGAAAATTCCCTCCATGGACCAATTAACAAAGGGATTAAAGAAACCCACAGAAATGTTATCCAGCTCCTTTCTGAGAAGCCAGATTCAAATGAGAAGCAGTTTCCTTTCAGTTCCTAGAAAGGAGCTGGCTCTAAGGTGACCTCCTACTTGTGTTGAGACCTTGACTTTCTACCTTTCTGTGAAGGAATCCTGGCTCTTTCCTTGCAAACCATAGTCCAACTCTTGTGTCATTTCATTGCTTTCTGTACCCCCATCAATGGGTATGTTCCTCTTGCAGAAGCTAATGACATTTGGGTGTTTAAAAAAAACACAGATGGTATTGTGTGATTTGAAGGCTAATTGCAGCAAATTTATCTGATAAGCAGTTCTCATTATGTACTCACCAAACTGTTATGGAAGTAAGTCGTTGCCTCATGGATGTATTTGTCAGGGCTTTTTAATAAAAACGGGGAAAAATAGAAGAAAGAAGAGTATAGTTTGGGGTAGGTGTGGTGAGTTATATTAGAAAGAGTTTAGGACAGAGAGTTACTAGATAGATGTAAGCTCAACATTCTACTCTCTAGTAAGCATCACCTTGGGTTGCAACTTCTATCTTTGTAAAATGTAGGAGCTGAATTGGTTGATTTAAAATTTCTTCCAGTTATAAGATTCTTTAATTTTTTAAAAAAAATACTCTTTTGTTTTTCTGTCATCTTTATTCCTTAATTATCCTAGGTCAAGACTCACTTAGACTAGTACAGCAATTTGGGTTCAATAACAAAATATTTGTGGACCATAATATGCAATAAAAATAACTTTTATGTACTATAAAAAAGGAAATATAATAGTGCTTAGAGTACTGGACCTGGAGATAGGAAGTTAGGAAGATCTGAGTTCAAACCTAGCTTCTGATGCTTTCTAGCTATGTGACTTTGGGCAAGTCATTTAAATTCTATCTATATCAATTTCATTTGTTAAACTGGAATAATAATAGCACCTACTTCTCAAAGTTGATGTGAGGATAAAAGGAGATAATATTTGTAAAACACTTTGCAAACTTTTAAAACACTATATAAGTGCGAGTTATTTTTTATTATCATTATTAAAAACAAACTTAACCTCTATAGTGGTAATTTAAATTTGAAGATCTTTCCATCCATTAATAGGCTCATGGGACCTGCTTACAAGAAGCCTAAGTCATGTGTAGTGGTAGGAGCTTGCTGAATGAGAGGAACAGGAAAGGGTGGAACAGAAAATGTTCAGAGCAGTTAGAGTTGAAGGAAAGACAGGAGGCAAGCTAGCTGTGCCGTGAGTTTTTGTTCATGGGGAGGCCCCAGCAGGGGAAAGGTAATGGAATGGAGCTGCTCTCTGCTATAATATTGTGTATTAACCTCTATGCTACTTGAATAGATGGGGCTTACTTGTTTGGGGATTGGGTTTTCTAGTGTCTGAATGAATGTTTTGCTTCTGTCTTCTATATGGATAGTCTATTATATTTTCTGATTCAGAACCATGCCGGCATACTCATAACAATTTCAACCATTGTGAATATTGCCTTGGCAAAGGAAAAAAACCATAGGGGCAGAAAGATATTCAGCAAGGTAGTAGGAGCTCTGTCAAATCACTGGAGCTCTGATTTCAAATAGTCTTGGTTTTTCATACCTCTGGTCCTCTGAATTAACCAAGTCCTACCGCCCCAATAAAGCCCTCTCCCTCTCCCTTCCCACACAAGAATAGATGATTCAGAAATGACTCCTACACTGGTAGCCTTTCATTTCTAGTCTGATAAAATGATTTCTTCTTTTTTTATGTGTGATGCTATTTGGCACTTGCCATGTTCAGTACCTCCATCCAAACTCTCTTCTTCAATCATCAATCAAAGATTAAGTACATACAATGTGCCAGCCAATGTGAGGTAATAGGAATACAGACAAAAGTGAAAGAATCTCTGCCCTCAGAGAGTTAACATTCTGTCAGGAGAGACAATATACACATACATGTCTGTCAGAAATATATATAAAATATATACAAGTTTATTGGGAGAAGCAACAATTAGCAACTATGGGGATCAGGAAAGGCTTCATATATAAAATAGAACTTGAGCTATCTTAAAGGAAACTAGAGATTCTAAGAGGTAGAAGTATAGCTAGGTCCTAATTAGTTCAACTAGTGAATCCCCTGAAGTGGTAGCATTATTCCAGTCATATTTGTTATTCAGTCATGCCTGCCTCTTCAAGTGCCAGGTGCTGCTGGCCTTGGCTGTTTACCTGGTGCTGCACGATTTTGCCCTGACACCCATGGGGGACCCTCTTTCTGATGCTGCACTAAAGGCGTTGGCTGGTTCTTCTGGAGGCTGTAGGGGTCTGGCAGCTTACCTAGTGCTGGGCCATGGTCCTAGTGCTGGTGTCTGGCATATACTGAGACTGGTGAGATGTTTCTGTGTTTTCCTGGGGCTACACTGAAGCATGTGGTTTTCTGGCCACTGAAGTTTGCCTGTTTGCACTGGCTACACTTAAATATGTGGTGGTTCTTGGAGCTAGAGTCTGCACATTCCCCTGGCTATGCTGAGGCACATGGGGGGTCCTGATGTTGATGCTTGCCTACCCTACCATACTGGATATCCTACTCATATGCTGAGATGGGCCTTGCTGGGATGCTTCCTGTCCCTGGATTGCATTCCACTTTTTACCTGAGTGACAGACTTTTCTTGACAATCTTCCCAGTTCCTTGTGCTAAAAGATTGCTTTATTCTGTCTTATTGCTGGTTCTGCTGTTCCGAGATTTGTTTTAGGGTGCCATTTTATGGTTGTTTGGAGGTGAATATGGGAGAGTTGTGTATTATGTTAATATGTTATATATTAATAATATACAATATGGAAATTCTTCATAATTTCTTCATAATTTTTTTGCATTTTTATTATTTGGAGGGTACTTATAAGTCAAATATCCTTTTCATTTCTATTTCATTTTATTTTGTTTTGGCAGGAATTACTTAAATGACTTATTTTAATTGAAATTCCATACTTTTGATAATGAGGCTCAACTTTGAAGGATATGTTCTAATAGCTTTTACAATATGCTTCTTTGCCTTTTGGAACGTATATAAGTTCATTCTCTTTTTTGAGTTCTTGTGGCTACAAAGTAACCCTGGTTCTTTCTCCTCATTATTGTCAATATTCAATTTTAAAAATAAACTCTTGGTAAATAATGACAATATGCTTTCACATTTCAGGTTTGAGGTTTTCTCTCTGTTGGTAATTTGTATATTTGATTAAGTCATTCTTGTCCTATGTATTGAAAAGATTGGGAGGGGATGAGTAATTTTTTATACTGTTTCCTACCTTGTATTATTCAGGTATTTTATATCTGAAATTTTACATGCCAGAAAGGTTATGCTTAAGATTCTGCAAGATAGGCTTCAGCAATATGTGAACTAAGAATTATTAGAAGAACAGTCTGATTTTCAAAGAGGCAGAGGAACTAGAGACCAAATTGCCAATATTCACTGGATTGTAGATAGGATAAATAGGAGTTGCTCCCTCCCTCAACAAAGAGAGTTTCAGAAAAAGAAATCTACTTCTGCTTTGTTGACCACACTAAAGCCTTTCACTATGTGGATCAAAAGAAATTGTGGCAAGTCTTCAAAGAGATGGGAGAATCAGATCATCTTACTCATTTCCTAAGGAACTGATTTTCAGACCAAGAAGCAACAATTATAACTGAACATGGAACAATTGATAGGTTGAAGATTCGAAAAGTAGTATAACAACACCGCATGTTGTTTCTTTATTTATTTAACTGATATGTAGTGTACAGCATGCAAAATTCCAGGCTGGATGAATCAAAAGCTGGAAATAAGGTTGCCAGAAGAAATATTAACAATCTATGATATGCAGATGATTACCACTCTGATGGGCAGAAAGTGAAGAGGACTTAAGAAGTTTCTTGATGAAGGTGAAAGAAGAGAGTGTAAAACCTGGCTTGAATCTTAATAACAAAAAAATTAAGATCTTGGCAACTGCTCTCATTACTTCCTGGCAAATAGAGGGAGAAGAAATAGGAGCAGTGTCAGATTTTATATTTTTGAGTTCATAGATCATTGCAGATGGTGACAGCAGCCATGAAACTAAAAAACACTTGTTCCTTGGAAGGACAGCTATGGTAAATATGAACAGCAGAGACATCAGCTTGCCAACAAAAGAACACAAGAAAGCTATGGTTTTTCCAACAACAATGTATGGCTTTGAGAGTTGGACTATAAGGAAAGCTGAGTGCTGTAGGATTGATGCTTTCAAATTGTGCTGCTGGAGAAGACTTTTGAGAGTTCCTTGGACTACGAGGAGATTAAATCAGTCAATACTTAAAAAAACAGTTCAGACTATTCATTGGTAGGTGAAATATTGAAGCAGAAGCTAAATTACTTTGGCTACATAATGAAAGCACAGCATTCATTGGAAAAGATGTTGATGTAGGGAAAGATTGAAGGCAAAAAAAATGGATGGCAGAAGATGAGATGGATGGATAGTGTCATAGAAGCAATGAACATAAGCTTGGACAGACTTTGGGAGATAGTGGAGGATAGTGCTGCAGTCCATGGGATCACAAAGATCTGCATTTGAATGACTAAACAACACCTACAAAAATTTTTGTCATATTCTTCTCAGAGACCTATAATACTTAAATTATTTCAGTGAATCCTATCTTCAGTGTTAGCCAACCTTAGCCAAAATAAGTCGCTTTGTTTTGTATATAATTAATGCATTCTTTTAAAGTTGTTACATTTTTCCTCTCTTCTGCCAAATTTTCTCTTTTACACTACTCTTTGTGTTTCACATTCTGCATTGAGAGCTCTGATTTCTAACTTAATTTCATCCTATTTACTTTAAAATTTTTTCTTTCTCTTTGGAACTATTCTAGACTTTTTGATGTGTATGTGTGTATGTGTATGTGTGTGTGTATTTCTGTTTTCCTGTGTTATCTGAGGTGTCCGCAGGAGTTTTTTATTTTATAAGGAAGTTCTGTTTAATTTTCATTCGTAGTCTAAAACTCATTCATAGTGTTTTGGGCCATCTGAGTTTTCATTTATTCTTCCTTTTCTCCGCATGAACTACTCTGTTGGTTTCTCTGTGCACAATTTTTTTTATTCTGACTTTTATCTTTCATTCTCAGTTACTTGTCTCTGGCTTCTCCCTTCACATTTGGTGTCCTTCCATTTCTGTGACTACACAAAGCTCCAAACCTGGTTGCTTTCTCGAGTTGGTGAGAGTATGGAGCCCCACATCCCAGCTCCCTGATCAGAGTAAACCCAAAATGAGAGGCAATAACTATCCCCAGCTGATTTTCTAATCCCTTTTTTCCTTAGCACAAATGGTCTTTCTTTTCTATCCAGCTATGTCTGTGTCGCTCTTGCTCTTCCCCCTATCCTCAACACTAATAAGTCTCCCTTTCCTTTGAATTACTGAGCAGAATCAAAGGTAGGCATGGAATTAGTAACTGAGATTGGAAAGAAAAGCAGCTAGGGACCTCCACAGCCATACCTCAAATGACAAGCTACAAACTTGTGTACATAGCCTGTACCTGGCCTGAAAAAATACATGGCGGCAAGGGGATCCAGTGTGGGACCTCCATACATTTAAGTATTCCGATGTTATTTTACATGTATTTTTTTTTTTTAGCCTTGTGACAGAATGCTGGACCTGGAATTCAGAAGACCTAAATACAAATCCTACCTCAGATACTTACTAACTTTTTGACCTTGGGCAAGTCAGTTAGACAATATTTGAAAGGCAATTCGTACAGTGCCTGGCACATAGTAGGTACTACATAAATTCTAGCTACCATCATCATTATTTTTATTTTGTTGTTACAAATATTAGAGGAGGTTACTTTTTCATCCTTAGACAGGATGCTCATGGATATAGCAAGAAGTACACATGTGCAGTGTTAGAACATGGGAGTGGTTTCCATGTAAGTGTAATTGGGGTCTGTCACATACACAGACTCCATTAGCTTGTATGAGTGATGCAACTTCCTTATGTGGAGAAGCTGGGAATTTTTCTTCTGAGAGAGTCATGATGCCATGTAGGAGAGGTGCATAAATTGTAGAGAATTTGAAGACATTCCTGTAGCTAGTTCTGGTATGCTTGGGTCATGGTTGGGGGGGAGCTTTTTTTTAACTAATTGCATAGTCAGAATTGAATGTGGCTCCAAAAAGGATGGAGTTACCCTTGACCACTTCATTTATTTGGTGATTACTTTATTCATAGCGTCCAGCAAGAGACAAGGCTGTAAGGGGAAAGGTCTAAGGGCTTCTCCCTTAGAGACCTTATGATTCCAAGAAACAGGCCTTAGTCCTTGGTCTCTGTGTTCATTCTTTTCTATTCTAGGGGAAGGGGATAGAATCTTTAATCTTGTAAATTTTGAAAGACCAGGAGAGCAAGATGCAGGAATTCAGCAGTCATTTTACAGCCAGTGCAAGATCAATGCCCAGAAAAGCAAGGAACAACTTTTGGGAGTGATATTGTGTCTAGGCCAATGGCAGCTGAGATAAGGACCGAGCTATCAGTCGTGGTGCATCTGAACATGACCTTGGTGGGACCAATCCCATGTAAGAAGTGAACTAAGCTTTGAGCCTACTGTCCCCAGAGACTAGAGTGATATATGAGAAAATATGGCCAAGAGATGTTGTTTCAAATGTTTGCTCTTATTAAGCAGTTAAATAGAATTGAGGCTCTAGAGACTGGCACCTAAACCCAGCTGATAGCAGGGATGGGCATATGGGGGGATGTCTGAGGCACAACTGGTGGAGGCTTGTGTTTATGGTAGTAAAGAAAAGAGAACACTATAAACCCCTCAGGGAACCCTAGAACTCAATCCTTTCCTCTCCTCCTTGGCAATTCTTTTGACCACCAGGAGTGGCTAACCTGAGTCCTCATTCTTAGAATGCAGAGGCAAAGCAGATGGTGACGCCTCTTTTTTAATGTCACTTCCTCCAACAAAATCATCTCAGTTTCTGATGTTGAACCATTTGATATTGCCAGGAGCTTTGATGATGAGAATTTTATTATCTGATATGACTGTAACACCTGTAAGAGCAGTTGGCCAGGCTGCTTCTCCACAAGAATGGCTTCCCACAATGATGGCTTTGGACAAGGCTGGAAGCATTGCTATTCCCAAGGCTCTTGGGTTTACGGTCCTGGGCTGTCTCTATCAGGATTTCAAGGGAGATGATGGTCAGGGTGGTGGTGGTGGTTTGATTTGCCTGGCACATGTTACTTCTTGTCTCTTCCTAATGGGGGCTTGCTGCTTCAGCTAGACTGGGCTAACTGCTCTGTAGAGAACAGCTGGTTGACAGAATCAATTTCCCCATTTTGCCCCTTGGCCTTATGAAAAGGAAGGAGAGAACAAATCTAAAAAAGTTGATTGATAAACAGGAGTTGCTCCCTCCCTCAACATAGAGGAAGGGAGGAGAGAGAAGGATGATGTCTAGATGTGATATTTGCAGTCTCACAAACCACTGCTCTTCAGCTCATCACATTCTCAATGACACCTCGGTAAGTAAAGAAACATTTATTGTGATTGCCCATACCAGCAGCAGCCAACCATAGTCTCAGAAACAGGGAGTAGGGAGCTGGCAGCAAGGGACTAAGTGTACTCTCCTCCCTGGATGGCTGTAAGATAGTGTACAAACCCTTCTAGCTACTCCAGAGTTCTCTAAGACGTAGTCTCAGAAATCTAAGTTCAAAGATATCCCAGCTGCTGAACTCAGGGAAGACTGTTTCTCCTCCTCTCCATCTTCTGGCTTCCCCAGCTCCCTTCAAGTCTTAACTAACCTCCTGACTTCTGCAGGAACCCTTTTCAAAATTCTTTTAATTTTAGTGCTCTCCCTCTGAAGTTATTTCCAATTTATCCTGTGTGCATGCATGTATATAAACTGCATATATTGTATATGTACTATGTCACACACACATATACATATATATGCATATATACACACTATATTACATATATACAAATATACTCCATTTATTTTCTATTCACCTTTAATACAAATTTATTGCTATATTCTCTTTCTCAATGGAATATAGTCTCCTTGAAGTTAGAGGCTGTTTTTGCTTTCCTTTGTGTTCCTTGACCATTATTGATTGTGACGGATTTCAGTAAGGTGTCTCCCATGCACATGCTAATACATGATTCTACTCAAAGATGCAACTATAATGGTTACAGTCAATAGTCAATGAGCACTTATTAAGTACCATGAAATATTGTTTAGCAAGTCTCTGATAGCCATTAAATGAGCCATAATACAGAAAAAATATTAATAACAATAGCTCAGATTTAATACTTTAACATTTGCAAAATACTTAACAAAATTTTTCTCATTTTATATTCCAAACCCTGAAACATACATGCTATTATTATCCTCATTTTGTAAATGAAGAAATGGAAGTAGACAGACATTGAAAGATTTGCCCAGTATCACCTAGCACATATCTGAGGAGAGATTTGAACTGAAGTTTTTATGATTTCAAGTCTGACACTATTCACTATGCTACCTAGGTTTCTCCTGTATGTGTTCACTAGAAGTATTCATCACTACTATGAAAGAAGTCCTTAATAATGTCAAAATGGAAGATATCCTTTATGGTTTCTGACCTCCTCCAGTTAATACTATTTGTGGATGATTAATATGGATTGTATTAAACCCCAGAATACTACATGGACTCTTCAATCAGCTACAAAACCAAAAAGTTAAAAAAAACTCTTAAAAAAAGGAAAACCAAATGGATGAATAGTACCTGTTACCCAGACTATGAGGTACAGTTGGGTAGATACTTCCTTTGTGGGCTATTATGAAAGCATACATCTTTGCCTGCTGTTAAAGGTGGAAATGAGATGGACTTCCAAAGAAAGACTTCTGGAGGAAACCTTTCCTAAATATTCACTAAAAGTGTTACTTAATATATAATTGTTTATTCATTTTATTCACACGTAAATAATTAAAACAACTCATATTTCTATGGTGATTTCTGGTTTACAAAACACTTTCTTCATGATAGTTCTTTGTGGTTATTTGGTCAAGTATTCTTATCCTCATTTCAGAAATGAGGGAACTTAGGTTCAGAGATGTTAAGCAATTTTCCAAGGGCAACACAGCTAATTATTTTAGCTAGCTTGTGAACCCAGTCAACCCCTGTCAGAAAGTCGCATGCTCTTTACAACCTTTCTGGGCCTCAGTTTCCTCATCTGTTAAATGAGAATGTTGGGTTCAACAATCTTTTTGGTTCCTTCTAGGTCTAAATCCAGTGGTCCTGAATTACAGTATCTAGCTCATAGTATAAGCACCTGCCACATTTTGAGTGCTTTAAGGGTAAAATTATTAATCAACCATTCAATGAAAAAGCATTTTTAATAGCACCTACTACACATATGCATAGAAGACTTGACTCAGTACTCTGAAGTACAAAGAAAAAAATTCACAATCCTCTTACTTAGCCTTAGCATAATAATAGCCCATGTTTATATTTGTATGTTTTATATTCAAACTTTTATATTTGTGTAAATATTTATCTTTATAGAAATACTTTATATAAAACTTTTACATATATATGAAAACTTTTATATTTATGTACATATATAAATTAATATTATTTATATATAAATTATGTAGACATTTGTATAACATCTACTGTTCTTTATATATGTTATCTCGTTTGATCTTTACAACAACCTTGTGAGGTAGGTGCTATCGTTATTCCAACTTTACAGATGCAGAAACTGAGGCTGATAAGGTCTAAGTGATCTACCCAGGGTCACATAGTTAGTAAGTATTTGATGCAAGATTTGAATGTCTGACCTCAAGTCCAGCACTCTCTCTATTGTCTTACCTAGCTGCTACCTGCTAAGGAGTTTGCCATCTAGCTGGAGAGACCCAATTTCTTAGGATAGTACAGAATCTGTTGCTTAATTATGGCTAATAGATCTCAAGTGTTGCTAAGAGACAAGAATGGAGAGATATCATCATTGATGACATCCTTCTGGAAAGCTTTTTGAAGAAGATGGAATTTGAGCTGAGCTTTGAAGAAAGTTTAGGATATGAATAGACAAAATGAAATGGGAAAGGGAATAGCATAAGCAAAATTTTGAATTGAGAATGACCCTGGACTGAAAGATTTGGGAGTAGAGTTGGGGCGTGGAGGGCAATAAAACTAGTCTTGTTGCATCAGAGGCTATTGTGAGAAGGAAAAGGAGGAGAAGGTAAAGCTGAGTTTGGGAGGTTTAATGGCCCTAGATTTTGGAATTTCTTGGAGAAGAATGAGAAGAATGAGTCATAACCCTTGCTTGGTGGGTTTCTGTCTCTGAGAAAAGCTTCATACTTCACATAGAAAAATTTCCCAACTACATGAATATGACTGCACAGTGGCAGGTATAAATAAAGTAACAGATACCATGGCAACGGAGAATGCTGAAATTAATCCATCATTCCATTGTAAAGAGTGAAACGTATACTATACATGTGTGTATATATATAAACACTCACAAGTGCTATCTGCCTTAATTTTTCCATAACTTTCCTAAGTTTATCCTTCTTTCATGTATAGAGCCCAGGTCAGCTATATCCTAATGCTACAATTAGGCTTTAATTATCACACACACACACACACACACACACACACACACACACAAACACAATTTAACAAATATTTATGAAGAACTTCCAAGAAACAAGGCCTTTTGCTGGATTGAATCAAATGTTGGGAAGTAGCATGCTGTAGCAGAAACCACCTTGGGCTTAGTCTGCTCCACCAACAATGCAATAACGTTCCAATTTTCCCACATCCTCTCCAGCATTTATCATTTTCCTGTTTTGCCATGTTAGCCAATATCACAGGTGAGATGTGGTACCTAAGACTTGTTTTGATTTGCATTTCTCTAATCAATAGTCATTTAGAGCATTTTTTCATATGACTGTAGGTATATTTAATGTTTTACTCTGAAAACTACCTGTTCATATCCTTTGACCATTTATCAATTGGGGAATGAGTTGTTATTTTTTTCTTTCGTGGGGTGTTTACACCACCTTATTATAAAATTTGGTTGATATTATAGAATACTATGCACATATTTTATGCATTTCTGAGTCTCTAAATTTTTTCTGTGCAATCTTCTGACCATCACGTGTTGTCTGCC
The DNA here is from genome assembly GCA_028646595.1 of Phalanger gymnotis. NCBI lineage: Eukaryota > Metazoa > Chordata > Mammalia > Diprotodontia > Phalangeridae > Phalanger > Phalanger gymnotis. The sequence continues at coordinate 86,549,100 of CM053622.1, forward strand.
ACTTCTGCAAAACTAAAAAAAAAAAAATCCATTTAATTTCTTAAGCTGATTCATGCTATCTTGAAACTGCCATGGGAAAAGTCGTGATGTGGAAGGGATAACTGTACTGAGCACTAAAAATATTCCAAAAATTTAGCTGTGTGGCTCTAAGTACAGGAGCAGAGTAGTAGCTCAGTTTTAATCTTTAGCCTAGCACATAAGATTGAAATAGGAAAAAAAAAAACAGATCTGGAGACCAAAACCAAAGAGAAGTCAACAGTTCAGTTACTCTGAACTGGCAGAACCTTCCAGTGGGCTAATAGTTACTGAGTCCAGCAATAGTATACTTAAACTAAACTACACAGAAGGCAGCAGAACCAAACCTGGACCAGGAACTGACAACCCAGACCAGGAGTGTTGCAAAAAGACCTTTCCCTGGATCACACACTTCGGAAGCCCTTAAAACTTGCAAGTCCTGGGAAAGAACTCTGAAAGCAGCATTGGCTCAAGCCAGACATCCCCACCCTCAAAGGTGAGCAGAATTCAGTATTAACATAAAGTCCAAAGTCAAGAAGTAGGCTGGAAGAATGAGTAAACAAAAAAAAAATATAATCCCAAAGAGCTACTATGAATGCAGGAAACTCAAGACATAAACACAGAAGAAGACAATGACTTAAAAACATCTACAAGCAAAGCCTTAAAGACAAATACAGATTGAACACAAGCCCAACAAGAATTTCTATACAAGTTAAAAAGAAGGGCTAAAGAAAGAAATTTTAAAAGATTGAAAAAAGAATTTTAAAAACCAAGTAAGAACAATAGAGGAAAAAATGGGAAAAGAAGTGAGAGCTATGAAAGAAAGTCATGACAACAGAATTAACAGCTTGGTGAAAGAGATATAACACCTTACTGAAGAAAATAACTCCCTGACATTAAAATTGGTTGCATATTGAATGATAATTTTTTTCTATTTCTTTCTTTCTTTTGAACATGGCTAATGTAAAAATATATTTTACATGACTTCATATGTATAATTGGTATTTTAATTCTTGCCTTCTCAATGGGTTAAGGGGATGGAGGGAGGGAAAGGATTTGAAACTGAAAATAAAAATAATATTTAGTCATTAAGAAGAAAATTATAATTGAACACATGGAAGCTGACTTCATGAGACACCAAGAAATAATAAAAAAAAAAATTGAAAGACTGCAAAAAAAAAAAAAAAGAAAAACATGGAATATTTGCTACAAAAATAACTAACTCGGAAAATAGATCAAGGAGAATTAATTTAATAATCATTGATCTGCCATTAAAAAAATTGAACTAGACATCATATTTCAAGAAATAATAAAGGAAAACTGTCCAAAACTGTTATCTTAGAATCAGAGGACAAAGGAAAAATTGAAAGAATATACTTGTTTTCTCCTGAAAGTAACCCCAAAATGAAAAATCCCAGAAATATGTTAACCAACCCAGCACTCCAAGGTCAAGAAGAAAATACTACAGCAAGCTAGAAAGAACAAATCTAGTGAGCATGGAGCTACAGTCAGAATCACACAAGATTTAGCAGCCACCATAAAGACTGGAGGACTTTGAAGATGATATTCCAGAAGACAAAGGATATAGGATTATAACCAAGAATAACCTACCTAGAAACTAACTATAATCCTATGGAGGGAAAATGGGATTTTTAATGAAATACAAGACTTTCAAGTATTTCTAATGAAAGGATCAGAATTGAATAGAAAAATTGACATTCAAATAGAGGACTCAAAAGAACTATAAAAAGTAAATATGCATGAGAAATCACAAAAGACTAAGAGATTATTATATAGGGAGATGATATATGTAACTCTTCAGAACTTTATCATTACCGGGGATCTCAGAGGGAGTCTAATTTTTAAAAGAGCCTAGGTGTAAATCTATTGTGTTTGAATCATCCAAAAAGAAGCATGGAAGTGTTGAGAAGAAGAATGCACTGGGAAAGGGCAGAAGGGAGAGGAAAAATGGAGAAAATCATTTTATATAAATGACATGGTTAAGGGAGAGTTTATACAGTGGAGAGGTTGGGGAGGAAGTGGGAAATGCTTGAATTTCACTCTTATCTGAACTGGTTCAAAAAGAGAAGATTACACATACAAACATAGTATGGTACAGAAATTCATCTTATGCAACAGAAAAGTAGGAGGGAAAGGCGTTAAGAGAAAGGAAAATAAAAGGGAGGGTAGATTAAGAAAGGCAGTGGTCAGAAGTAAAACAGATTCTTTAAAAGAGTGCAGGGTAAAAAAGAGATGGATGAACATGAGAGAATAGGATGGAGGAAAATATACAGTCAATCATAACTGTGAATGTGAATGGAAGGAACTTATCAACAAAACATAAGAGAATATCAGAATAGATTAGGAATCAGAATGCAACAATGTGTTGTTTACAAGAAACACATTTGAAATGAACAAAATAAAATACATAGAGAGTTAAATTAAGGAGCTGGGACAGAATCTACTATACTTCAGCTGAAGTAAAAAAGGCAAGGGTCGAAACCACGGTCTCAAAGAAAAAGCAAAAATAGACATAATTAAAAGAGATAAACAATGATACTATACTTTACTAAAAATACTATAGATAATAACATCAATACTGAGCATATTATCTAAATTTTGAAAGGCAAAGATAAATAAGTTGTAGAAGGAAATAGAATGTAAAATCTTAATAATGGGAACAATCTACCTCTCTCAGATCTAGGTAAATTTAACAATAAAATAAACAAGAAAGAAGTTAAGGAGAGGAATAGAATTTTAAAGAAGTCAGATGTCTGGAAAATGGTGATTGGGAATAGAAAGGAGTATACCTATTTCTTAGCTGTGCACAGTACCTTCACAAAAACTGACTATGTATCAGGGCATAAAAATCTCACAAAGAAATGCAGAAAAGCAGAAGTACTAAATCTACCATTTCTTGACCATAATGAAATAGGTATTGCATTAATAAAGGGCCTTTAAAGAATAGATCAAAATTCTTTTGAAGCTAAATAACTTATCCTAGACAATGAGTGGACCAAAAAGCAAATTATGGAAACTATCAGTAATTTCACTAAAGGTGACAATGATGAGACAATATATAAAAATTTGTCGGATATAGCTAAAGCAATAATTAGAGAAAATACATATATAGATACCCCTTCCACACTGTGACTTTCAATATATCATGGGTTGGCACAAGAAATTAAATAGGAATTTTGGAGAAGTTTTGTGGAAGCTGCAGATGACACGTGAAGACCAGCAGACAACACAGAGCCTATAACCAAATACTTAACCCAAATTTTACAAAAAGTTACTGTAAACACCCCATAAAAGATAAATAAAAATAATCAGACTTCTTCTCTGGTGTGAAGGAGGGGGCAAAAAATTTTACATGGATTTTCCAGATCATGGGTGTTCTGTGTCCCTAACCCTTGTAATGGGGAAAGGACAACAGTATCTCTAAATGCTCACATTGATTAAAGAAAGCACTTCCTCCTTTGTGTGTGATTTGGTTTGTCTGAACCATTTGCATTTGTGTGAATTGCTTTGTGACACTTTGTCCACTACCTTCTAGCAAATATGACCCAATCCTACTTTTCAACCATACACTGTAGTTGTCTTGACATCACTAAACAAGAGCTATCTTTGTGGTTTATATATTCAGCAGGAAGTAGGGCTTCACTAAAAATACTTTTCAGAATTGCCATGAAGCTTTAGAAATTGGGATTGATATAACTGTTTTTAGAAAATGGAGGACTTCAGATTGTAGTTGCAAAAAACATAGATTGATTGTGTCTATCTGTCACATGTGCATGCGCACATACCCACCCGCATTTATTGTCCATTGAAGAGGGACAGAGGGATGGAGGTCAAGTTTAGCCTGTAAAAGTTACTAGATTTGGGAGATATGGGGAATTTGAATCTAACATTTAATATCTTACTGTGTTCCACTGCTCCCACATCTGCCTCTATCTACCCCACAAAGTTTTGAATTTCTTCAAAGTTCATAGTTTTCAAGTCTCGATTTGAATAGACATTTATCTTCATTATCATTTGATATCATAGTGCAGTTCAAGTGTTGTGTTGTTCTTCTAAACTCAAGTGAAGTATGGTATAGATGTCACAGTTTCACCTTAGTTTTAAGACAATTCTGTACTTGAAAAGGTCTTAGAAATAGAGTGAAGTATGGTTAGCTTATTAGAACTCTTGTATTTATTAATATTGTATATAACTGAACTTTGGGAGTTACTTTATGTTTTGATGATTTTTAATGTGGAAAATGTAATTATTCATCCTTGAATCTCTGGATACAATCACTATTGTGAATTATTTTACTTTGAACATATTTTTATACTAAAGATGAGTATCAAAAATGTAAAAAAAAAGGCATGTAACTAAAAAACATTGGAAAAACCAACAAATTAAAAACCTTTAATTAAACAGCAAAATATAAATACTGAAAATCAAAGGAGAAACAAAATCAAAATTTTAAAAAAAGCAAAAATATTTAACTAATAAATAAGAGTAGGAGCTATTTTTGAAGAAAAAAAAAATAAAGTATATATACCATTGCCTATTTTTATTTTTTTAAAAAGAAAGAAGAAAACTGAATTGCCAGTATCAAAAATGAAAAAGATGAGGAAACAAAACTATCTCTTCACAAATACTATAGTGGTTTGCTTAGAGAACTCTAGAGAGTCAACTAAAAAATCAATTGAAATAACAACTTCAGCAAAGCTGTAAGACATAAAATAAACTCACAAATCATCACATTTCTACACATTACCAACAAAACCCACTGGGAAGAGATAGGAAGAGAAATTCCACTTAAAATAACTACAGACAAAATAGCAACAAGTATTTCATACTTGGGTGTCTACCTACCAGGACACATAGAAGAGTTATATTAACACAATTATAAAAAAAAAAAAAACCTCACATACATACCTACATAAAATATGTAGAAATGTTAATTGCTCATGTGTAGGCCAAGCCAATATAATAAAAATGAGAGTATTACCTAAACTGATTTAATTACTCAGTTCCATATCAATCAAATTGCTAAAGAATTAAAGAGCTAAGAAAAATTTGTAAGAAAATTCATCTGGAGGAACAAAAGATCAAGATTGTCAAGGAATCAATGAAAAAAAGGGAAGGAAAGGGACTATCATTATCAGATCTCATTCTACAACAAAGCTGTGATCACCAAAACAATTTGGTACTGGATAAGAAAGTGAGAGAATGATCAGCAAAAAATTAGACATACAATACACAAAAGCAAATGAACACAGTAACCCTAGTGTTTGGTAAACACACTGGAGTTAGAGTAAGAATTCAGTATTCGACAAAAAATTGCTGATAACACTGGAAAACATTCTGGGCAAATTTAAGCATAGATCAATATCTCACATTATATACCAAGATAAACTTGAAATAGGTACATGATTTAAACATAAAGGGTGTTGTTGTTATTGTTCAGTCTGACACATTATGATCCCATTTGGGGTTTTCTTGGCAAAGATACTGGAGTGGTTTGCAATTTCCTTCTAAGGGTCATTTTACAGATGAGGAACCTGAAGCAAACAAGGTTAAGTGACTTGGCCAGAGTTATACAGCTAGTGAGTGAGGCTGGATTTAAACTCAGGTCATCCTGACTTTAGGCCTAGGGCTATCTACCTATCCTATAAGTGATATCATAAGCAAATTTGTGGAGCATGGAAGAAATAACCTTTCAGATCTATGCATAGGAGACTTCATGACTTAATAAGAGATCAAAAGGTTCATAGGAAATAAAATTGATAATTTTGATTATATAAAATTTAAAATATTTTCACAAACAAAACCAATAGAACTAAAATTGGGAAAAGAGGAAATTGCTGGAGGGGGGCGGAATTTTTGCCCTAAATTTTCCTAGTAAAGGTGACATTTATAAAATATACAGGCAACTGAGCTAAATTTGGAAGAATAAGTCATTTCCCAGTTGATAGACAGTCAAAGCATATGAATAGGCAGTTTGTGGAGGAAGGAATACAATCAATAGCCAACAGAAAAAAAATGCCCTAAACCACTAATAATTAGAGAAATGAAAAATAAAACAACTTTGAGGTACCACCTCACACCCATCAGATTGGTTGAGGATAGAAAAGGAAAATGACAAACATTGGAGGGAATGTGGGAAAGGTATACTAATGTATTATTGGCAGAGTTGTAAAATAATGATGATAATCATAAGAAGAAAGACATATTCCTTTTCCTCAAAGTTAAGTCAATAAGCATTTAAGTGCTTACTATGTACCTAGCAGTATGCTGAGAGCTTGAGATATAAATACAAGCAAAAGGAAAGACAATCTGCTCTCAGGGAGCCTCCTATTGGGGGTAGGCATGCATAAAGGAGAGCTGAAACAAGTGTGTGGGGAGAGCCAGAAGCAGAGATAAGAAAGGAAGGAAAGGTTGCTAGCTTGTGACCTTTTTCAAAAGGAAGACTCCAGGAAGAACTTACTAGTGAGAAAAAGGGGGTATATGGATAGAGGGATCTTTCAGGGTAAGAGGTTAGATAGGAAATTGTGGCAAAGTCTGGAAATTAGAAGCAGAGCCAGGAGAGAAATGACAGATGATTGGCCTGAGCCTGTATTCAGAATGGAGATTTGGGGAGTAACTCATCAATGGAATAAAGAATTTACAATCTAATGAAGGAGATAAGACACTTGCATAGATAATTATATGACATAGGATAGCTAGCTAGCTAGAATATTTATTTAACCCTATGTGCCAAATACTGTGATTAGCAATGGAGATACAAAAACAAGCAAACACGACAGTTTCTACCTGAAGAAACTTATATTTGAATGCAGGAAGACTGTTGTTGTTGGTGTTTGTCCTTCTTTCTTGAAGAGGGCCTATGGCTTCAAGAAGGTGATGACTTGACTTGCAAGTCACCAGCCTCATTTCTCCTCAGGAGTCGTCTGGGTCCAAGGGCAAGATATTGATCATGAGGACTGGAGATGGCCCTGGATGCAGGGGGAGACCTTGGTGTTTTTAAGCTAATGTCCTTCCCAGGTCTTGGTTTGTCTGAGGCAATGCTCATTCAGTGATTAAGGCTAGTTAGGAAATGAAGTGAAGAATAGTCTCTTTTATCTAGTTAAAAAATAACAATAATAATCTGGGAGAGGAATACTCAGAGTTTCTGGCCAAAACAGAAACAATTGCTATTTACTCTCACTCTGAGCCATCAAAACCCAACAATGACCAAGTGAGGCTTGGGCTGGGACCTATTGTTGGCCAATCAGTCAGAGCCAGAATGATTTGGGTTTAAGGCATGCTTGAGTAGCTTAATTTGAACCCCAATGTGCCTTACCAAAGCCTGAGTTTCTAATGCTGTATTTGAAGACCACACATAAAGAGGAAAGAGGAGGAGATGGGATGGGGAAAATATGCTCCTAGAGGCAAGGTTGTGGGCAAGGAGGTAGAGAAGTCTGGAGATTTCGTGGTACCAAGAATGAAGTGAGCTGGCCTGGTCCATTATGAAATATGGGTCTGAGCTTTGGACTCATCAGTTAGGATAATAGGCCACAGTTTGGAGGCATCTCCAGGGCTAATGGAAGGCCATAGAATGGTTACAAAGTGTCATGGGAGTTAAATAGAAAGAGACTATATTGATTGAGAGGGAAGGGGGGATCACAGAAAACTTCATGGAGAATATTTAATAGTTGAACCTCAGATTTGGAAGAGACCTTTGAAGACTTGAAAGATGGGAAATTTTCTCTCATTGTTGAAAACAGGTAGAGAAAACAGTATGAGTAAAGATGTGGAGGAGAGAAATGTTCAACAAATGGTAAATAGACCAGATTAGGTGGAGAATAAAGAATGTAGATGGAAATAGCCTAAGATAACTCCTCTACCTATTCAAGCAATCCCATTTCATCTGATCTCCTTCAGCAGATTGCCCCCTCTGTCATCTCCACTCTTTCACTTATTTACAATCTCTCTGTCTGCTGGCTCATTTTCTGTTGCCTACAAACATGGTCATTTCTTCCCTATTCTGAAAAACCCCTCACTCAATCCTCACATTATCATCAATTACCACATTACATCTTTTCTGCCCTTAGTAGCTAAGCTCCTCAAAATCTACAATAGATACCTCCACTTTCCTCTCACTCTCTTCCTAACCCATTACAATCTGGCTTCTGATCTCATCATGCCAGCAAAACTGTTCTCTCCAAAGTTACCAGTGATCTCTTAGATGCCCAATCCAAAGTTTCAATCCTTATTTTCTTTGGCCTCTCTGCAACCTTTGATACTTGATCATTCTTTCTTCCTTGGTGCTTTCTTCTCTCTAGGTTTTGGGGACTCCACTCTCTCCTGATTTTCCTCCTACCTATCTGACCTCTCCTCACTCTTCTTTACTGGATACTTTATCCAGATTACTCCCTCTAACTGTAGGTGTCCCACAGGGTTCTATCCTAGGCCCTCTTCTCTTCTCTGTCTATACTACTTCATGTGGTGATCTCATCAGCTCTTACAGATTTAATTGCCACCTCTATGCTCTATTACTCTTTATAAGAGTCTCAAATGTACCTGTCCTGCCCCAACTTCTCTGCTGACTTCCAATCTTGCATCTCTAACTGCCTTTCAGATATATTAAAATGCATATCCAGTAGACATCTCAAGCTCAACATGTGCAAAACAGAACTCATCTTTCCTTCTAAGCCCTTCCCCACTTTTACCTTCCCTTTGACTATAGTGCAAAACAGCATCTTTCTAGTTCCTCAGGTTCACAACCCAGGAGCTACTGTCAACTCTTTACTATTCTCACCCCAATAATCTTCTTCTTCCACTGAAGACACTTTCAACCTCAAGTCCTCTTCTCCAGTTAGCCAACTCCCCTTTGAAACTGTGATATATAAAAACTTTGAGAGACCTAATTTCTGGGTAATTAATCATTTTCTTAATTATTCTAGGTTATAATTAATAAAAGGGATCAGTGGCACTCTTGAATATCAAAGATCCCTCATGGAACCCACTCAATTTTTATATGCCCTTAGAAGAGTGAGTAGTCTTAAAGGTGGCAATCAACTCTGATTTGTTAACAATCAATGAGAAGAATGAATATTATACTGAGAGATGGACCTATTTTAATGAGGGGAGTGAGGGATGTGACTCTGATAACTCAAAGAGACTTATCTCTTATCCAGACTACCCCTGCCTAAGGCAATCTAGACAAAAGGAGGTCCACCTCTAATCAGACCTGGCAGATTAAAACATAATAGGCTGGATTTCATCAGACTAGAATCTCTTTGTAAATTTTTTCCAGCTGATTGGGGCAAAAACTCCACCTAGATAAGATGATCTAAGTTGGGTAAATTTGGGGGCAAGATCAGAGATCTCCCTAACAATTTGTCTACCATGCTTGCTTCTAACCTGGCTCAGCCTAACCTCTCTCAGTACTTTTCTACCTTGCTCCCTTTCTCCTCTCCTTTTTTTCTTTTTTTGTACAATTATTTTTTAAAATTCTGAGTTCCAATTTCTCTCCCTCCCTCAAGCCTCTCATCCACTCTTTGAGAAGGCAAACTAATTCTTGTATAATCATACCCATTATGCATGTGAAGTCATGCAAACGCTATTTCCATATTAGTCATGTTGAAAAAAAAAACAAAGCAAGAAAAATAAAGTGAAAAAAATGCTTTAATTTGCACTCAGAGTTCATCAGTTCTTTTTCTGGAGGTGGGTAGTATTTTCATCTATTCTCTCTTGCTTTTCAGCTCTTTTATGTGTGATCTTTGCCTGTTTCAGAGGAAGCTCCTTGAAGGGAGAGATTGTCTTTCTTCTTGTTTTTATTTTTATTTCTAGTGCTTAGCACATAGTGAGCACTTAATAAACACTTTATCTAATCTTTTATTGTTTTTAAGTTGCTTCTGACTCTTTGTGACCCCATTTGGGGTTTTCTTGGCAAAGATACCAGAATGGTTTGCCATTTTCTTCTCCAGCTCATTTTACAGATAAGGAGACTGAGGGAAACAGAGTGAAATGACTTGCCCAAGGTCATCCACTAGGAAGTATCTGAGGCAACATTGGAACTCAGGAAGATGAGTCTTCCTGACTCCAGACCAGGTACTCTATCCACTGTGTCACCTCACACAATAATCCCCACCTCTGTGTTGCTGCCTTTGAAGGTAAAAGGGTCTCTATATGGTTGAATCCCATCTAGTTTCTAAAAGGTGATGGCCTAAAGATAATTAGGAATATCAGAAATAAGAAAGAAACTGATATGATCAATGGCTCAAGTATACTATCTATTCTGACAATAAAATCAGTGAATAGAATCAAAAGATATTATTAGCTATTGTCAAGGCTGTGGGGCCAAGGGAGAGAGATGAGTCAAAAAAGATTGAGACTTGAAGTGGGAGTAAATGAGGATGGCCATGACATCACTAGAAATTGGGAGGTAAAGAGGGTAAACAGCTTTGAGAAATGTGAAGAGGAATCTATTTTGTCACATATTGAGACACACACACATATACACATATGATAAACGCAGATTCTCACCTTAGATGCCATCAAGTGTAGCCCGAACCTGAACAAAAATCCACTCTATGGCATCCCTAACAATTGACATTATTGGTAACAACTTGTATAAATTAGCAAATTACGTTAATAACTTATATTAGCATTTTAAGTAAGAGGCAGTAGGGTACAATGGATAAAGAGAGGGCTTTGGAGTCAGGGAGACCTAGATTCAAATCCCCACCAACACATATTGGCTTTATGACCTTGGACAAGTCAATTAACCACTCCCAATTCCCTGGGAAACTCTCTAAGACTAAGAGTTGCTGAGAAGTTGCCACACTGCATTAGAGGAGGGAGTTCCCTCATCTGGGAGTGCCCTATGCCAATAAAATCACAGTCCTACTCCCTATTCCTTTAAGCTTTCCAAAGCACTTTCCTCTCAACAGCCTAGCAAATATTATGTGGATGTCATTATCTACACTGTATAGATGAAGGAACTGAGTGCCAGAGAGGTGATATGACCTTAACAGGATGGGACAATGGGGATATATCAGATCCAAGATTCAAACCTTAGTTGTCTGATTCTAAAAATGATGTTCTCTCCACTATGTAAGAGAGATATAGCATGATCACACACACACGCACACACATACACACACACACACACACACACACACACACACACATACACCACACCATACCACACCACACAGAGGAAAAGTCTGTCTGCATGAGCTCATCAGGGATAAGCTAGCGCGTGGCATATAACATCTCCAGCAGTGACAAAAGCTAACTCCAAGCTGGAACGCAGGGAAGTAAAATCAGAGACTATTTAAGCAAAACTCCATGAAGAAAATGTCATAAAAACAGCAGCCACCCACTGCTTCCTGCTTCCTCTCTCCTGCCTTGTGTCAGCTTTGGCCAGCTGGTATCTCTCTCAACCACACCTGTCACAGTTAAGGGCCCTGTTCGAAACATTCTGTTATATGCCTAGCCTTGTCCCAAATCTCAAGAGTCTCTAAATTTGACCCTGCTCTTTCCCTTCTGGAGGAATTGAGAGAAAGCACTTGGAGCATGTTCTGCCTGCAGAAGATACTTCTGAAGCTACTCTCTGCCCTGAGATGCTGTAATGGAGGTCACAGCTTAGTTGCCCAACTTCAAGGTGACATTAGCTAAATCACTTGTATACTCTGTTGCCTTGGTTTCCTCATCTGAAAAATGGGAATAATAGAGAACACGTCATTCTAAAACAGAGCTCACATTGCTATGGCACTTTACAGATTACTTACAACATAATGACCCTGAGAGTTAAGGGGAACAGGTTTTGTTTTTCCCTCTGTTCTATAGATCAAGCTTAGAGACATGAAAAGATCCATCCCAAAACACAGAAGGAATAAGTGTCAGATTAACGGGTTCGCCCCTCCACCTAGGCCCTCTTCTCAATACACCATTGAGTAATATTTAAAGGGGTAGTAATCGTTACTGCAGTCATTTCTGACTCTTCATGGCCCTATATGGGGTTTCGTTAGCAAAGATAATGGAATGGTTTGCCATTTCCTTCTCCAGCCCATTTTACAGTTGAGGAAACTGAGGCATTTAACTGAGGTTAAGTGACTTGACCAGCGTCACATAGCTAGTAAGTGTCTGAGGCCAGATTTGAACTCATGAAGATGGGTCTTCCTGATTCCAAGCCCAGGGCTCTATTCACTGCTCCACCTAGTCGTGTCTAATACAAATGAGAATATTTCATAAATTAGGAAGGCTCATACACATTTGAGGTATTTTTATAATACAGAGGACAGCATGTTATAAAATGGAAGTAGTCTGAGTTTAGAGCAGGACCTAAAACAAGTCTGAGCTTTAGTTTCCTTCTTTGTAGAATAGAGATGATTTTTACCAGGTCTTCTGATTGTAGGTCCAGTAAACCACACAGTACAGCTTAGACACAGATGTATGATTATGCATATGGTTAATCCTCTGAATCATTCTATACTTCTAAAACATCTATTGAATCCTCTGTAGTTGAGAAAGGCAGCTGACCCATGGAAGAGTTATTTTAGGCAAGACAGTGCCTTAGGAACCCCTCAATTTACACTGTAGTACTCCCATTGCAGGTAGAAGAGAGACAGAGACATCACTAGGACATGGCAATCAGAGCTTTGTCCCAGAGCAATGAAATTTAGTGGGTATTGACAATATTCATCCTCCTTTAACAGCAAATAAATATCTAATTTAGTATCTACTTACCAAGAATAATTAGCTAAAATGTGAAGCAATATTGCTTCACAATATTCATCCTCTTTTAACAACAAATAAATCTCTAGTTTAATATCTACTTAGCAAGAATAATTCGCTAAAATGTGAAGCTGCTAGAAAGTGAGATTTCCCCCTCCACTGCTTCTCTCAAGCTCAATAGGCACACCCTAGGTGATTTCCATCACAGCTACTCCAGCAATGATCTTATAGATTCCCATATTTTCATCCCCTTAGGTTCCTGCTCCCCTTGGTCTCTCCCCATCTCCTTGACAGAATTATTCTTAAAGAATGATATAAGGAAACATTTTATGCAGCTTGCCCCAGTTCCATTTTCTGAAGAATTTCCTAGATGCTCTGCATATGGACCTTTAGTAGGCAGGGTTCTTGAATAGATCCAAAGCCATGCGTAGGAGGTATTATTAGGCATATAAAACTATAAGAGCAAAATATTTCTTTCTCTTTCCTCTCCAACCCCCGCTACTTTTCCACAAATTTCTCTCACTGGCTGAGCAGTCAATCAGCACTAGAACAACCAGGGAAAGTTTGAATTGCTTATGGCATTACTATTACATAGTCTGATGCTGACTGATAGCTCTGCTAATAAGTAATAGGAATTCAGGAAATGTGTGAGGATATTGGGCATGTTTATGTTCCCTTTCACTTATTTGATACAATAAGAAAGTCTGGGGCAGCCACTAATGCAAAGCATGTTTGCAAATCAAACAAAATGGCCTCTTCAGGATGCAGCTTGCTGTCTTCACCAGCAGCTGGTCAATAACTGGATAGGAGGCTGGGTTTGTATAAAGAGGATGGTGTGTCTGAGAGAGGTTAGATCTCTCCTCTTAAAAATGGAAGTGGTGAGGTGCGGACATGTTGACAGAAATAGCCAGGAAGGATTTGTGAAGTTATAAAGTATAGCCAGAGGTACTAAAGAAATTGTAGCAACTCAGACATTCCCTATTGACTAGCTGACTTATGGCTTGTAGATTCATGTATGGAACATGGTAAAGTGAAAAGAGCGTGGGTTGAGACCCAAGGTCAACTCCTTAGATACTTATGAAATCATGCATGAGTCACTTAGCCTCACTTTATGCATCTGGGATTTATGCATCCCATAAATAAGAATAATAATACTTCAGAAGCATAATATGCACATAGCACTTCGCACACAATGGTACAACACACCTCAGTAGATTTTGGAGAAAAGTTCTTTGCAAACTTGAAACCGCTATAATAAAAATGTAAGTCAAATGTAAATGTATGTCATTGCTACAATCATGGAACTTTGTTTACCTTAGACTAATATGTTTTGCTCTCAGCTATAATGAAATAGACACCCCGATGTCTATGGGACACTCTGTATTCCTAGGCAGTTAGCTAGTTTCTGGAGATCATAAGTATTGCAGAAGAACTCTAGCATCAATTCAAAAGGCTGAGATTGGAATTTGCTACCTGTGAGATATCTGTATTTCCTCTTTGTATTCTTTTCACTGTTGGCTTGTCTTGATATCAATGAACATTAGTGAGCTAAGGTCATGAAGAGTTAGCAGTGTCTCTTTCCCTCAAATCTCTAGCCAAGCCAGAATCATTTCTAAATAGGATGATTCTACCCCAAGCCCCTAGTGGGAATACCAAGAAGACTCTTGTCTGGCTATGAAAAATAAGAATCCCTTAAAAATAAATTGTTTCACATTTTTATGTAGTAATATCTTCTCTTTTATATAAAAATATCATTATATACCAACTTCATTAGAGAATTTGTGTGAATAATTTTCTTGGTTCATATTTCATCCCAATGAAATTTAAAATATCACAATTATGTCACACAAATATTATATAAGATAGTATATCATATCTGCTAAACCTTATAATTTTTGTATTTATAAATAATAATAGTAATGTAATAGGTGAGCTTATTGGGGGAAGGGAAGTTTCTTAATGTGTGGTATGGCCGATGACATCACCATTCTACTGATATTTTGTCCTTGGCCGATGACATCACCATTCTACTGATATTTTGTCTTTATAATAACTGCAACTAAAGACATCTTTTCACACAAATAAGGTATGGTAGTAGTAGCAAATGGAAGTGAAATTAGTAGCATTTCTTTTTTGGATAAGCCACACTACTCTTTTTTTTTAATCATGGCATTTTTTAAATCATGGTAAAGACATTTTGAGCTTCAAACGCTTTTTTTTTAAATATACTATTACAAAGCAAATCTACTAACCTCTTATTCAGCTAGAGTAATTTCAAATATACCATATTTGTCTATAACAAAAGAGTTCCTTAATCATTTATATTTAGAAATATCAAGGTCTTATAGAATAAAATTAAAATTGCTTCTGTAGTCTGATCAAATGATTAATATACAGGCTTTTATTTCTTGCTATTTTATTTGCAGGAAAAGGAACATATAGAATATAATCTTATAAATACATTTTCTACAGCTCTAATTTTTCCATAAATGTAGTCACTTCCTCAATCTGCATCAGAATATTAATTTGAGGATCTTGAATTTAGGTCTTTAGTTTTTCAGAAATATCCAACAACTTTGCAAGTGTCAATATAGCATTTAAAAAAATAAGATGATTTTGCTTAACTTAGCATCATTAAGAAAAATAGCCATTTATACTCTGAAGTACTTTGTTCACATGCTTGGGATAGACACTCTCCTAACTCACTAATGAGTTTGAGACCCCTTGGTTACCCTCAACCTGGTTCAGCCCATCTGCTGAAACAGTGTAGTGGGGTATGGCTGCTGTGCATGCCATAGTTTCCTGGAGCCACAGGTGGACACCAAAGTTGGAAAGTAGCTCTGAAAAGAGCTCAATAGACATCATAGCAGAGGTACCAGTCCTCCCCGAACACACCCCACACCCCTAAACTCCTTGAGGGTAGGAATTATCCTTTTACCTCTGTGTGTGTCCCTAGCACTTACCATAGAGCTTGGCCCATAAGTGCTTAATAAACATATATTTCCTTGTTCTTTAACATTTAGCTAAAATTTGGTGGGCTTGGAGTCAGGAAGACCTAGATTCTAATCCCCTCTCTGCCATTTACTAGCTATGCGATCCTGAACAAACTATTTAACCCCCAGGAGCCTCAGATTTTTTAATCTTTGTAAAATGAGAAGGGTGGACTTAATGATCCCCAAGGTTAATTCAAGCTCGATCTTATGATTTCAATTGCACATAGTGTACTAAATAATTGCAGCCCTTTCTTTTCTGTCAATTGGAGCAAATTTTCCTAGTTACTCTATTGCTGGCTTTGATTTGAACATTGTTTTCATTGAAAAAATTAATTGTGTTTATGTGGGAGTTGTACTCAAAAACATTAGATCTGCAATTCCCACACTTTGGAAAACTCTTCTTCAGTACTTCCAGGAATTGCACGCTACTCTGTTCCTCAGTGCAGATTACAACTGCACTATGTTGTCATGAGTTACTTTAGGAAAAATATAGTCATCCCTTGGTAGTCACCTGTCTGAGGATATGTCTACAAGTTTAGCTAGACTGGTCATCAAGAGACAGGCACACCATTCAGTGCCACCCCTTCATTTAAGCCTCTCCACTTTGGTAGTCTTAGATACTGGGGATGCCAATGTAACCTGGCTTTTGAGCATGCCTACCTTGTATAACATGGAGCCCACTGTATCCCTACCATATGAGATAGGGTAGCTTCCTTGATTGATTGCCTGCATCTTTAAAAATATCCCAACTAAGCTGTTTGCTTTACTTCCATCATTTTTTTTATTGTGCTCTTAGCTGCTGTGCCCAATGCTCATCATGGATTCCATAAATGGAACCGTCTTTTATTTTAGCACCAAGAAAAGGGTGAAAAGTGTTTGTCTCTGTTCTATATTGGTGTTTGTGAAAGTGTTTGTTTCTGTTCTATGTTGGTTACCCTCAGTTTTGGGTGTCAGAGGTGATACCTATCCGATCTAGAGTTTGAGCCATGGTGACTTTGGAGCCAGGATTGCAGGTGGGCTGGTACAACAGCCAGCCAATCTAGCATGGAAGTCCTGAGAAGCCAGCTTGACTGTGACTTGAGCCTGAGAGGGGTTTTGAATTCACTACTGGGTCTCTGCTACATGGGAGCCGAGCTAAATTGTAAACCTAATCCCCTTCCCCTACCCAGAGACTGAGCTAGTGAAGAAGGGGAGGAGAATTATGCCTCCCATGTATTAAGGGGAATAAGCTTGTGTATTTGTGATTATCTTTTGAAGTAAATACTCCTCCTTCATAAAAACTCCACTGTGTTACACCAGCAAAGGGAGAACAGCTGTGAGTCTGAGGAAATGCAAGTGATTGCTTGTTCTCAGCTGTCAATAATTCCCTAGGTATACTTAAGGACATCAAGGCATTCTCTCTGCCTTGGTGACAGAGCAGTCCCGATGACAAAGATGAGTGGTAGAGACGAGGTCTGGGTTTCTGAAATAAGTGGAAGTGAAAAGGAAAAGAAGAGAATGTGCCCATGACATGGATTTGAGGATCAGTGATTCTAGAGAGATGAGGGAGAATGGATGTGTATGTTTGGGAGCATGGAGCCCAGGGGGAGACCATATGCAAAGATGATGATGAGTCAAAGACTAGAGATGGTAGTTTGTGTGGCAGCCTTGCTTTGATGGAACTTGGAGAGTAGGTGTATTTGTGGGTGGTGCAGGGCTTGCCCACTATGCATGAGAATCTATGACTATATGTGGGATCTCAGTGTCTTTGGTGAAGGACTGTCAGTCTTCAGCAATGGTTTCCAACCTTTTATTTACTGTGCACTTCTCTCAGTAAAAATAATAATAATGACAAAAGTTTTAATGAGCAGGCATTCCTACTATGTATATGCTTACTTAGATATAAATTACACTAATATTTATATATAACAATAAAATGTGAAAAAAATTTTAAATGGTAAGATAAAATGTTATTTAATTCCAGAGTCAATAGGGAACCACTGGAGTTTACTGAGTAGGCAAATGACAGATATATGCTTTAGTAAACTTACTTTGGCAGCTATAGGGAGGATGAGAAGCAAGAGAAGGGACTTAAAGAAGAGAAAACAAATAAGAAGTTATTTTAATGGTCTGGGTGATACTGACTTGAGCTAAGATGATATTCATATACAGAGAGAAAGGAAGACATTTGAGAAATACTGGGGAGTTAGAAATGATAATATCTGGCAACTGATTGGATATGGGGGGTGAAGGGAAAGTGAGGAGCTAAGGAGGATAATTAGGTTCCAAAAAACAAAACAAAACTGGATAATAGTGTTAATACAGTATTAGAGAAGTTTGGAACACATACAGATAAGTTTGGAAATTGGGGAGGAAATAAAGCAATGAGATCTATTATCTGTTCCAATCTATTATGCCTGCTTATCCTGTAAGTTTCACCCTGTACCATCAAAAATGAAAGAAAAGATGGAAAATAGTACTCTTATTCACTGGATACACTGCCTCTGGGCATGGAGTCCATTGTGGGCCACCTGCCAGAGGGGAAGAGGGTGAGCAAGTCCTGAAATCTGGAGAAAGAGTAAAAACAAACAAAACAAAGCAAAAACTCTGAGGCATCAGGGAAAATCTCATGTAAGAAGTAACACTTAAGCTAAATCTTAAGGTCCCTAGGAATTCCAAGAGGCAGAGATGAGAGGAGGAAAAACATTCCAAGCATGGAGGACAGTGAAAAATCCTGTACAGGATGCAGCAAGTAAGCCACTTTGTCTCTAAAATACTCAAGTCCCCTTCTTTTAGTCAATTTATTTTTCTGCTGTGAATCATCATCCATTGTATGTCATGCATTCCACCATCTGTGTCTCTGATGTTTCACTGTCTCAGCACCAAGAGCTGAACATAATACTCTATATGTGGTCTAACTGAAGCATTGGTCATTGATTCCTTTAACTATGCCTTGAGTGGCCCAGATTCTAATTTCCCCTCCCTCCTAGATGACCCTATCTAAAAGTGCTCCAGTTTTTCAGTGCCCTTCCTAAAATGAGGGCCCCCAAATTTATATGATCTCACATGGACACAAGTATAGAAGAATGAGGGCCTCCCTAGTTCTGAGCGTTATGCCTCTCAATCTAGGGTACCACTAGCTGCTTTTTTTAGCAGTCATGTTATTAATCTAAGGTGATCTTGCAGTCCACCGAACCTTCCAAGTATTTTTCAATAAATTCTTTTTTAGCCATGACCAATAAATCTTTACAAATGCATATAATTTTTGAATCTAAGGGTTAACTTAAAAACTGCTTATCTTTCTTCCTTCTCTTTCTTTCTTCATCTCTTTCTCCCTTCCATCTTTTCCTCTTTCCCTTGTTTGCTCCTTCCTTCCTTGCTTCCTTCCTTTCTTCTTTCCTTCCTCCTTCCCTCCCTTCCTTCCTCACCCTTCCCCTCCCTCCATCCTTCTCTTCCCCTCTCCCTCCCTCCCTCCCTTCCTTCCTTCCTTCCTTCCTTCCTTCCTTCCTTCCTTCCTTCCTTCCTTCATTTCAATTTAATCTTATCTTACTAGATTCAGCTCATCATTCCAGACTGGTAAGCAGTTTTTGCATACAAAATTTGTTTTCATGTGTTAACTATCTCTCCTACTCGTTTCATCTACAAATACGCTAATTCTACAATCACTTCTGCATGGATCCTACACCTGAACTGTGGTAATGGCCAGGACAAGTTTGATGAAGAAGCTAAGGGTCCAAGTATGCCCTTCATCCAATTCATTGATGAACCTTAAGAACTTTTCTGAAGGCTGAAGCCTTTTTATGGTAGCCTATTCACTTTAATGAAAGTCATTCAAACAATTATTCCTGTCTAAAAAGGATGGGAATTTCTCTGGAATTATAGCTCTTTGGAGATCTCCAAGAAGATTCAAATGCAAATGTTCTGACCTCATGACTGGTGCTCTTTTAAATACTCCATGCCACAGCTCTCCATCTCCACTGGCTGCAGAACCTCTTCTGATTCTTCCCAAGTCTGAGAGGGTGCTAGACTGAATCAGAAGAAGGACACATTTGAATTCCAGTTCTAACACTTACTAGAGTGTGCCTGTGGAACTTTTACTGCCTTTCTAGACTTTCACTTTCCTTCACCTATAAAATAGGGATACCCAAAAATCCTCCTCATAAACTTATTATGGCTCCTTTACAAGCCCTGAAGTACCATATACATATGAGTACTTCTCCAACCAACCATTTTAAAAATCTACAATGCTCAGGATAAGAGGCAGTATGGCATAGTGGATAGAATATTAACCTTGAGATAGCAAGATTTAGGTTTAATTTCTGCTTTTGACACATAGGGGCTGTATGACCCTGGGTAAGTCACTTAACCTAAGAGCTCTAGGCACCTCTCTCTGACTGTACCTTATAGAGAAGGTATCAAACTTTATTCACAGAGGGAGTTTTCTCATCCAGGATTTCCCTATACAAGCAAATCATAGATCTAGTCGTTACAGCTATTCTGTGTGCAAGATATTCTAGTAAGTTCTAATCATTATTCTACTAGGTCTAGAGTGTGTAGGGGTAGTGACCCAATATGTTCACAAATAAATAGCTATAATTATAAAGCCACAAAGTATGGTGAGGTTTGAGGAGAGAAAAATCAGAGGGAGCTAGGTGGCAAAGTGAAGCAGGAAGATCTGAGTTGAAATCCAGCCTCAAACACTTTGGAACTAGTGACCCTGAACAAGTCACTTCAGCTTCTTCATCTGTAAGAAAGGGGGTAACAACAGCACCTATTCACAGGGTGGTTGTGAGTATAAAATGAGGGAATTACAAAGTGCTTAGCACTTTTCCTCTTAGAATTGTAGGGATAACCCTAAAGTGCTCATTGGCGGTGGTTGGAAAGGGCCCAGGGAAGGTTTCATGGAAGACATGACCTGTAAGCACAAGGCTATGGGACACATGGTCTGAGTGCAATTTACTTTGATTCAATTTAGATTGAGAAACATGTATTCTTCACCTTATTGCATTCACTTCTTTCTCTTCAAAGTAGAGCATAGCACAGCCTCCTGTTAATTGGGAGCCCCACTTAACTGGATTCTGCTTATTGGAGGTGGTATCACCATCTCATAGTCCTATATTCAAGCAAAGACTATCTTAGTCAGTGTGGAGCTTACCAGATTTTATGTCTGGTAAGAAAGTTTGGTAAGAAAGTTTCCATCCTGGCTCTGATCTTGTTTTGAGAATGACTCAGATTTAGTGAGAAACAAGTGTTTTGGCTGTGCCTCAAGAACAGAGCCTGTTTTCACCCAAGACTTGGGACAGCATGCTCTTCTTCTCTCTAAGGCCCTGCTATCCCTCCTTCCCAAATCTGTCTGCTTTTGGCTTGAAGACAAATACTAAACCAAACACGTATGTGTCAGATATGCAGAGCTGTGTTTGCAACTGCTAATCCATCTGTAGAAGGCCAAAGCTGCCAAAGCTGCCACCAAGAAGGGAAATCCGTTTCCCACTCAATTTAGTTCTACTCAGCCTCTCTAGTTTCCTTTAGGAAGTTTCTCCCTTATCTGGTTAAGCTGTCCCTTGGTCTTTGATTAAGTAGCCCTGAATCATAAGGCTGGGGTTCGAGACTGCAGATTTAAGAGTTAAGCAATCAGCATCATTACTGAGGACTCACTGCATGCCTATCATCTAGTTCTAGTGTTTCAAATGGGATTCTTTTGTAATGCTTCTTTAATCCTGTTTCCTGCCTATAATACCTTTAAAATCCCATTTTCTCTCTGAAATATATTAAAGTAATATCCATACTTAAAGCATTTATGATGAGAGAAAAGGGGTCAGAAGGAGAGAAAGGAGGGAGGGAATATGGAGAGCAAAAGGGCAAACAGAGGGGTCTCTAGGTGGTACAGTGGCTAGAGCACCAACCCTGGAGTCAGGAGGACCTGAGTTCAAATCCAGCCTCAGACACACACTTGGTGTGTGAACCCGGGCAAGTCACCTAAACCCAATGGCCTCTAACAACAAAAAGAAGAGGAAATAGAAAGAGAGAATGAGAGAGAGAGAGAGGGAGAGGGAGAGAGAGAGAGTGAGAGAGTATGTGGAAACTATTGTAGTACTCCCTTCAGGGATATTCCCCAACACCTATGCCCATTCATAGGTCAGGTTTCCAGAGGACAGATAACTACTTCTCCGCTTTGAGTTGGAGAGATAACCAAAGAAGCTGTGAGAGTTACCAGTGCTCTTGTTTCTGAGCTTCTATCTAGTGAACATCTCATTAATTATCAGCCATAGAAAATGGGTTTTTGTAAAGGGATATTTACTGAAGTGCTTTAGTAAGAACAGTTTGATACAAAAAGCAATCCCTGAAGGGGTCTGGTACAAAACGTTCACATTTAAACACAAGGAAGGTCCTTGGAGAAAGTGGTCTTAAGCTTAGGGTAAAGTCACAGCTCCTGGTTACTGGAAGTCTTTTTACTCCCCTTTTGGAGTCCTTGTGGAATTGTTCTTACCTGCAGCTCTGTGCTGGGTTCTGAGTTTAATTGCTCTTGCAGAGTCTAGATGATGTCTTTCCTCAGTGTCTCTAGTTTGTCCTCAAATTTCTCAGCTGGAGATGGAGACACTGTTATCGATGCAAGCCACTGCTGCCAGGAGAAATTGCTAGAATTTCTAGGGGATGTTGTGACTGATAATCAGAACTCCCAAACTTCTAAAATTTTGAAATTCACAAAATGGTCATTTGGATAGTGGTTTTGGGGAGCGGGGACAGGCTCAATCCTTTCCTCTTCTCCTTGGCAATTCTTTTGACCACCAGGGCTGGCGAACCTGAAGCCTCAAGGCTGCATGGTTCCCTACCCTTGGTTTAGTTACTTCAACTCTTCCTGTAAAACTCAATTCTAACTGGCTTGCTGTATACACACATATGTATGGGTATATAATATATAATGCCTATATAAATATACATATATGCATACAGTATTTATAATATTTAACATAATCAATATTTACATAGAGAGTAATTACTTATTCTCTCTGTCTATCTGTCTCTTTCTCTCCTCAGAGATGTATCTGATTCTTTCGATCCAAAGATCAAACATTTCACCCGCCAGATTTATTAGGGCTTATTTTCACCTCATTTATACTTTTGCTTGCTAATGGTTAAATCAAGAATCTGTGCTTAATAAGGATGGGTGAATCTCTATTCTTATACTAGATATACAGGCAATGGCTACACCCAGTAAATGACTATGCGCAAAGCACATGACAATGTTATTTATAGTGGAAGGAACACTAGACAAAATCAGGAGATGGCTTCTATCTATGGCTTCTTTGATTCTCTGGATGAACATGGGCAAGTCGGTGAGTCAATAAGCATTTATTGAGTACCTGCTATTTGTCAGGCACTATGCTAAGTGGCAGGAGACAAAAAAAAGGCAAAAGAGAGACCTTGCTCTCACAGTCTAATGGGAAAGACAACTATGCAAACAACTATGTGCTAATAAGCTATATACAGGATAAATTGGAGGAAATCAATGGAGGGAAGGTACTAGCATTAAAGGGGATCAGGTAAGGCTTCTTATAAAACATGGGATTTTTAGCTTGGACTTGAAGGAAGCATGGGAAACTAGGTGGCAGAGATGAGAAGAGAGTATTCTAGGCCTGGGGAACAGCCAAGGAAAATGCCTAGAGCATTGAGATAAAGGGTCTTCTGGGAAGAACAGGTAGGAGGTCAGTGTCATTGGATCTGAGAGTATGTGGGTATGACCAAGGTGTAAAAAGATTGGAAAGGAGGGGGCCAGATTGTGAAAAGCTTTAAATAGACTCGGAGGATTTTATAGTTTATTTTAGATGTGAGAGGGAAAGTTAGAGTTTATTGACTAGGGAGATGACATAGTAAGATCTTCACTTTAGGAATATTAATTAAACAGCTGAATGGAAGATGGATTGAAAAAAGAAGAGACTTGAAATAGAGAGACCAACCAGTGGACTATTACAATTTTCTAGACATGAAGGAAAAAGGGCTTATATCAGGTTGGTGACAGTATTGGGGGGCAGGGGTTGGATATGGGAATTGTGGGGAAAGTAAAATTGTCAGGCCTTGGTGAGAGATTGGACATGACGGGGAAAGAGTGAGGAGTTGAGGATAAATCAGGACATCTCTTTATATCTCAGTTTCCATATCTGGAAAAGGAGGAATTTGGACCAGATGATTACTAGTCCTCTTTTCAAACCTAAAATTCTGTATACAATATTCTAATATTCTATGTTCTAAGTTCCCTTCCAGCTATAGCACGTCCAAAATCATAGGATCATAAGTTTAGAGCTAAAAGGCACTTCAGAGTTTGCTAGTTCAGGCCCTTTTTTCGTAGATGAGAAACTGAAGCCAAAAGAGGTGAAACTATTTGTCCAAGATCATAGAAGTGGTAAGTAGCAGGTTTGGGATCCTTTTCAAAGCCTCCTGATTCCAAATCCAGCATTCTTTCCACTTTACTGCTTTGTCTTGGCATTTCTACGAGTATGTGTTCTAACTACTTCAAGATCCCTTCTGCCCTGAACAGTCTATGTTCTAATGTCCCTTCAGCTCAGAAATTATATGATTCTGATATAGCTGCATTTTTCATTAATGAGACAAGATCACCAACAAGGAAGCCATGGCATATGGCTTCATGATACTGAAACAATTATTTCAGTCTTTATTTATACATAACCAGTACATCTTAGATAAATATTCCTTTGTGGTTTATTTTCCTGAATTTTAGTTCTGTACATGGAGGGAGATAAAAAGAGGAGGGGGAGAATAGACTTAAGAAAAATGAATCTTGGTTAACAATGGAAGAATTAGGAAATGGATAGTTCCAAAGAACTGATTTTCTGGTTGGTTAGGGCTGAAACAGAAATCCCCATGTTCAAAATGAATTTCATTTATTCAACCAAACAATGAAGTATGGCTAAATC
This sequence comes from Phalanger gymnotis, assembly GCA_028646595.1. Lineage (NCBI taxonomy): Eukaryota > Metazoa > Chordata > Mammalia > Diprotodontia > Phalangeridae > Phalanger > Phalanger gymnotis. The sequence goes on from CM053622.1 coordinate 86,573,737, forward strand.
AGAAGCATTGTGCTAGGTATCTAGGAGTTAAAAAGATGAAGAAGAAATAGTCTCTTGTCTTAAGGCACTTACAGCACAAGTAAATGTGTGAGGGGAAGGGTGGGAGGCAGAAGGAGGGTGGTCAAGCATGTGGACCAATAAACATGATATAATTAATGACAAAACGTGACATGCTTTTAAAAGAAACATAAAATGCTATGAGATCAGATGAAGGAGAAGAGGTCACTTCCAGCTGAAGAATTCAGGAATGGCTTTATGATGGTGCTAGCCTTTGCACCAGGTTTTGAAAGATGGGTAGAATGCTAATAGCTGGAGATGAACTGGAGGTGGAGGGTAGAGTGTGGAGGAAGGGCTGAAGGCTCTTCAGCATAAGTAAAGGTGAAAAGCATTGCAGTGAGAGTGGTCGTGTTTGAATCCATTGGCAGATGCCATACCCCTTTAGCTTATCTTAGACGTGGCCTCTGTACAGGTTTCACTTTGTATGCGGGAGGATTTAGGTCAGTGGGACCCAAGACAAGTGATGTTTGATGGGATAGGGAAGTACATAGCAGAAAGCCTTGCCTAGGGAGGGCAGGGCTGGATATAGGGAGTGGAGAAGGGCATCTGGATATCATGAGTGCACTGCATGCCTTTAGAAGAGATATTTTCTGCAAGGGCAAGACGTTATCACTAAAGGCAAGTTATATCTTTTCAATTTTGTAAATACAGTTAAAACATTTTTCTTACAACAACTTGTAAAGAAGGTAAATACAAGTATTATCGCCATTTTGCAGATAAGGGAACTGAGGATCAAAGAAAAAAGGTGATTTGCCAACCTCTATGAGCACCACAACTGGAAGCATGGAAGAGTGAGAGGTGAGAAGAAAGGAAGAAAAAATGGAGAGAAGAGATGAAAAGAGTGGAACTACAGAAAAGACAGTGGACATAAGAAGCAATGATGGGGAAAGTGAGGCAGGGAGGGAAGTGATTGATGGTGGAGGAAGATAATGATGACAGGGAGAAATAAGATACACCTATCAGAAAGGGGTAGCAGTGCAAGGCATTTTAGTATAGCAATAAGTGATACTGTATCCTTCAATAGACTTTGATAGCATAATTGTATTAATAACAACAACAACAACCATTTCTACTTCCAAGATAGCATTGAATCAGCACAGTCTTAGTTACAAAGACCTGAGTTCAATTCCCATCCCTGATGCATACATACTTTGTGAACCTGAATATGTCTCTAAGCCTTTCAGAGTCCCCAGAAAATCGTGTGACTATTCTCTGACTAATTCTCTGACTGGAAAGCACCAGTCTGCACTGGTAAAAGAAGTTTCTTCACCAGGGGAGCTCCTTATCTTGATGAAATTACATATCCAGGCCAAATATGTCTGTCACATGACAGTTTGCAAAGTGTTTGCTACATAATCACCCACATGAGGTATCTAGTGTAGGGACTGTCTCATTTCAGAGATGAGGAAACTGAAGTTAAGTGCCTTAGAGTTTATAACTTCTCTGTGATTAAAACATAGCTGTTAGGTGTCTTATGCAGGATTCAAACATCCAAGTTATTCTAAAATCAAGCCCTGTTCTCTATCCACTGTTCTGAACTGCTTCTACTAACGTGATTCCTTAATTCAATTCAATTTGGCAAAGCTTTATTAAAGCATCTACTGTGTGTAGGGCATTGTGCTTAACACTGACAATACAAAGATGAAAATATGGTTCAATGCTTGTCAATCTAATATGTTCGTTATGATGAAAATTGTACAAAAAGTAACTAACCTAATGGCCTTTACTGAATCCTCATCCTTCTTGACTTCTCTGTAGTCTTTGACATTGTTCATCATCCTATTTTGGAAATTTTCTTCTCTAAGTGTTTCTGAACCTGCTCTCTCTTAGTTCTCCTTTTACCTAGCCGACCACTCATCAATTCCTTTTGCTGGATCTTCATCCAAGTCACACCTGCTAAATATAAGGGTCCCTCAGTGCTCTGTCTTGGACCTTCACCTCCTTTCTTTCTATATTGTTTAATTTGATAGTCTCAATTTTCTCTACACTTATGATTCTCAAATCTTATCCACTCCTAACCTCTCTGCTCACCTCCATTCTTGCATCTCCACTTGCCCATTAGGCATCTCAAACTTGAAGTTCCATATATCTTAAACTCAATGTCTAAAACGGAATTCATCTAACCTATGGCCATCTCTTGGGTTAGGAAGGTCCATTTTCAGTTCTCCCATTACTGACCCATGCTCAGAACGCTCAATGTGTTAACCACATGTAATTCTCACGTGCTCCCGTACCAAGGTAGCCATTACCATTTTTTGATGGGGGAAAGAGATGGTCAACATTCACAGGCTTTACCCTCTCTTTTCCCTGATCCCTTTAGATCCTTTTAGCCGTGAATTGCTCAGTCTTCTGAATAGGAAAAAGGTAAAGGGAAGCCTCAAAACAGAGTTCAAGTCAGTGACCTTCCTTTATAGTTATAGGACATGACAAAGTGGCAACCCCTGATCAAAGAGTTAACCCTCTTGAGTCTCAATCCTGGAAACCAACGAGAACCCCATTTACTAGAAAGCAAGTAGGAACTTTCAATATATTCTTAACAAAATGCCAATGCATATGTCCATACACAACAGGGGGAGAGATGTTCAAAAGTGTCTAAGGGAATCCCCTTGGCAAATCCTCTCCTCACAGAGACATATTACCAATTAGAAAATAATAGGTATATTGAGTCTTTTGAGATTAGATGGGGAAAAAATCACTTCAATTTGGGGCATCAGAAAGAGCTTTATGATAAAGACACTGGAGATGAGTCTTGAAGAATGGGAAGTATTTCAAAAAGCAGAAAAAGAAGTGAGGAGTTCTAGAGACAGGATGAGTAAGTGTGTGGAGGTAAGAAATGTGATTCTTTTTTTTTTTTAAGCAACTACAGTCAGAAGGAAAACATTTTTTTGAAAAAGTACTTGTCTCACAATTCATACTGGAGTATTCATGGGGAGAGAGAATGAGGAATAAGGAGAAGAGAAAAAGAAAGAGTTGTTAGAAATATCCCTAGAAAGGGCCCTGTTGGGAATGGATATTGAGTAGATAGATCTGCTGAGACTTGGCAAAAACAGATGACAGGGATGGGGAACACTTAGCTAGACAGTAACTCTGTGCTGTTCTCGATTTCAAAATTGTTCCCTGTAATGCACTGTCTCGTTATTTGTTAGGATTATTATGATGCTAACGGACTGCAACTGTGAAGGAAATAGCTTGACTCCCAAGCCCCAAAAACCTTTAATTCAGTCTCAATAGTTCTTTTGTAGCTCAGGCAGATTCCAGAGGGAAGCACATGTGTCTGTCTGGCTTGGTGGTCCAGTTCTGCAGAATTACACAAAGAAGCCACATTCACAAAGCAGACATTTCTAAGGCTAGAGATGTATGGGGGCAAAATGCCTTCATTTCTAATAGGTACACCCTTTGTAAATCAGCAAAATGGTGCTGTGTGAAAGCCTCACTAGGAACTCGGGCAGAGAGGGTGATTTCACACTAGGTGCCCGAGTTGCAGCTGTAGGATCATAGATAGAACAGGTCTGGAAATATAGATATAAATAGTTTTCTTGAGCTGAAATCATCAGGCTGGCCTTCATTGAGTTAAAGCAAGAGGAAGCATTAGGCAGTGATCTGGTATAGCTTAGACACATTATGGGTAAGATGAAATCAGGTAGCTACGCCCCTTTGCTTCTCTCATTCTGGGGCAACTGGGTGGCATAGTGGATAGAGTACTAGGCCTGGAGTCAGGAAGGAGTTAAAATCTGGCTTCAAGCACTTATTAACCATGTTATCTTGGGCAAGTCACTTAACTTTAGCCTTAGTTTCCTCAATTGTGAAATGAGGTAAATAAGAATGACTGCCTACCAGGATTGTTGCCAAGATCAAATGAGAACATTTGTAAAACACTTAACACCATAGCTGGCACATAGTAGGTACTATATTCAAGCTAACCATTATCATCATTAATTATCATTATTATTTGGAAAAACTTTGAAAGTCTTTGTATGGCTCCCTCTAGACATGTTATTACCATTGCTCTGTCAGCTGAGGTTAAGAGAACTAAGGATAAACCATCACCACCACCACCACTACCACCACCACTCAGGGTCTATATCTGTGCAAGCCATCAGGTGGCATTATAAACTTTCTATACATACTGACTTTCATTGTGCATGCACAAATAAGACCTAGCAATGCCTGCACCTCTCTAGCCTTTCCCTTTTGTGATTTATCTATGAACCCAATAATAGATGCCATAATAGTTCATAACATGCCTGACTCATGAGCACCTTCCCCCTCAGCTCTCTGACCTTGCATTCCCTCCTCACTGTGTCTTCTGCTCAGAATTTTCTACCAAAACTAAGTCAAAAGGAATAGAACAGCTTTTGAACGAAACAGTGGTGCTGCCACTCCTGCTAAAGACTGGATTTTTGACTCCTCCCACCCTATCTTCAGCATCTGTTTTTGAAGATATGCATAAAGGCCTGTTTTTGTTTTTTAAACCAAGCATTATTTTCTATCAAAATAGCAAAAGAGTATTGGAGCAATCTAACTATGGACTGGGCTGCCTCATGATGATTTGAAAGCAGGAAGACATGAGTTCAAATCCTGTCCTTGACACTAAAGACCTGTGTGACTATGAGGAAGTCACTTCACCTCCATATGCCTCAGTTTCCTCATCTGTAAAATAGAGTTTATAATACCTATAGCACCTAGCTCACAGGGTTTTGGACATGTAAAGCTTACTGTAACATTAAACTGCTATATAAATGACAAAAAAAAATAACAAGGGAGGAGAAGAAAGTGCTTTATTATCTCTGAGATCCCAATATCTGTTTCCACAGTGAGCACTACTTAAACTTCTGGCTGCCAGGTATGGCAAATCTGCTGCTTGATACCTTTACAGGTTGGTGCCTGCGGGCCTGGGTACCCATGGGGTCAGGTGCTTTCTTAGCATCTTTTTCCAATGTCATCATCAGTCACACTGAAAGGGCGACCGCTGGCAGAATACAAGCTCAACCCCCATAAGAGTGAGAAAGTCTGACAGAAAGATGCTAAGTATTGAATTGTCCTTTTAAAAATCCCACCAGAGCTTATGACCTATGGCAATCCTGACAGCTGTCCTTCAGGACATTTGAGCCTGGAGCTAAATAACTCTACACTTACATTTCTCCTCTGGTGCCTAAAGTCAGAGAAAATGATAGCTGGAGACAAAAGCAGAAGCAGCTATAATAATAATAATCTATCTTTTGGAAACATTTTAAGGTTCACAAATAGTTTTCTTCACAAATCCTTTGTCTGGAATTTAAAACCCTTTACAATTTGTTTCTGACCTATCTTTCCAGGGTGATAACACATTATTCCCCCCTAGCTCACTCTTTCTGATAGTTACATTGGCCTACTTATTACACTTCATATGTGACTTTCCATCTCTCATAGCTTCCGCTTGTGCCTGGAATGCTTTCCTTTCTCATTATCATCTCAGAGAAGCCTATCTTCCTTCAAAACATAATTCAAGTACCACCTTCTGTAGAAAGTCCTTCCTGGTTCCCTAATTGTTAGTGGTCTGCCTCCTCCTCAATTTACTTCGTACTCACTCTGTAGGTATTTTGGATATACTTAATCTCTTTACATGTTGTTTTCCTTTAGCAGAATGTAAGCTCCCTGAGGTCAAGAATTATTTAATTTTTATCATTGCGTACCCAGAACCTAGCATAACACCTGGAACAAAGAAAGCACTCAATAAATGCTTACTGAATTGAGTTGAAATGAATTGAGGTAGACAGTGAAAATATCATAGTCATGTTTATATGTATCCCTCAGGTCAAACCCTATATAAGACTCTCCTTATGGGAGGAGGATGATCATTCAGTACTCTGTGCCTGCATGAAGGGCAATTAGAAAGAGGTTGAGAGAAGAGAGAGATTGGTCATAAGGTTTCCATTCAAGAGAGGAGCCATGTACCTCCAGATTCACTTTAGGGAGAGGCCCCTAAAGGAAGACCAAGAGTCTGGGAGAAAAGACAACATTAAGAAGGGCCAGCCCCTCAATCAAGTCCCTCTCCCCATTCTACACCACAGACTTCAGGGAATTTCCTCTTAGGTGACATCTGAAACTCTGTCAATTGAGCTGAGATATTTCACTCCTAGTGGGAAAGAGCTCATTTATTCTGTGTATTTTTTAATATATTCTCATCTGTACTATCTCTGATTTCTGTTGGCCAGCAGCTTCAATAAATGAGTTTATTTGCTAATCGCTACGTGTGTTCTTTGTGAAACTGGCCTTTAGTGGGGAGGGAGTCAAGTCTTGGATATGTAGCCTTGGAGCACTTCTTCCTCATTAAGAGATAGCCGTGAGAAGCATAGATTAAAACTAAAAAGTATCTTCCCTAGACTAACAATATTTGGGGGGAGGCAGATAGATATAATTCTAGCCTGTTAACTTTTCTTTGAGGAGAGCAGAGTGGCTAGTCTCTCGTGCCAATCTTCTGCATCCCCTCTTGGTGGGAATCAATTTCCCTTAGAGAAGAGTGGGTGAAGGAGACTCTTTCATTGTTATTCAGTTGTTTTAGTCATGTCTGACTCTTCATGACCCCATGTAAGGTCAATTTGTAAATGATAGATCTTTCCTGCCCATTAAGTAGGCCTCAGGTGGGGCCAGCAAAGGGAGGCCTGATTAGAGGCAGGCTCGCATCCTTTCACTAAGTGGATATGAAGCCCCAGGCCCCACACCTTTTTGCTAAGTAGGCTCTGAGACCTCAGGGTCCTGTACAGGGTATAAGAGCTCTGAGATTGGTGTTTTCCCTTTGGGGGCTCACATATTAGAAGAGTGTTGGTATAGGGACTCTGGGTAGCTGTTAAGGAGCCTTCCCCTTTCCCCCTCCCTTTGAAAACCCACATGTTTGTGCTCCTCTCTCTTGTAACTGTTTGTGCATTGCTTGGACAGACAGCTAGAAGCCTGTCTGCTGATTTGTGTTTATTTGCTCTGTTTATGTAATGTATGCTTGTAAATTGTTTGCATTTTATCTGTAGTTCAGGGTGCCGACTTTTCCCCCTGAAACTAAGTGAATGATGTATGTACGTTTGAATAAAGTGACATTGTGAACCCTTTAAAGTTGCTTTCCTTAGAAAAGCAGATCAAAGAACCTGTGCTAATAGTCCTCCTGTGTGTTGATGCTGTTGGTCTTACAAATCCACAGCAGCTGCTAGTAACATGGTTGTTACATTCCATTTGGCATTTTCTTGGCAAAGACACTGAAATGGTTTGCCATTTCTTTCTCTAGCTCATTTCACAGGTGAGTAACTGAGGCAAACAGGGTTAAGTGACTTGCCCAGGGTCACACAGCTACTAAATGTCTAAGGCCTAATTTGAACTCAAAAAGATGAGTCTTCCTGCCTCTAGACCTAGCATTCTATCCACTGTGCCACTAAGCTGCCCCTGGGAGACTCTAGAGATATTTATTCATGCCTCTTCTATGTAAATCATATCTAGACAGATCTATGTGGACATATATAACTTCTAAAGACATCAAATAAGATAGTATTTGTAAAGGGTTTAGTAGATACTTAATAAAAGCTTGTTCCCTCCTTCCTATTCTTCCTTTCATAACCTTCCCCCTACTCAATGAGCACACACACACACACACACACACACACGTATATGTCTCTATATGTATGTATATACACATATAGTCATAGATGAAGCAATAATAATTCAAAGAGGGTATGTGATTTGTCCAACATCGCTCAGTTAGTGTCAGAACCAGGATTAGAAACCTTGACCTTCGGAAGTTCATAAGAGCAGAGATCTTATGGGTACAAATTGCCCTTTCATGGTCACATAGTATAACCCTTTCATGTCATAGTAGGCAGTCTTTATGAGTTGATGTGGCTAAAACAATATGACCACCAAGGATAAACCTCCTGACAAGGAGCCCCAGATACTGCTAAACTCACAATTAATTGCTGGAAGCTTCTGCATCTTGGCAGGATTTATAAGAGCTGTTCTAGGCATTATCACTGGTAAATATGACATAATGACACTTTCTGTCTGATTCCTTGTGACTATAGGCATGGATCCTAGAGGTTTCTGGAGGTTCTACAAATTAGAAGCATTCTATGGGTTATAATGAGAATGAAAATTAAAGTTGGGTGGAATGTATTTAATTCTTTTTCTAAAAAGGGTATGGAAAGAACAAAATAAAACAGGTGGTTTCTCATCTGTAAAGTAAGGAGATTATACTAGATAAACTCCAAGGCCTCTCTCAGCTCTAAATGTATCATCTAATCTTTGATAAACCTAATCCTAACATTTTCAGATTGCAATCAATGACCCCATCATTCTCTTGATGCACCAGACTCACTTTTCCATGGAAATCTGTGCATACTTAAAAACCAGACAACTATTGCCTTTTAAAAAGGACCCCATGATAAACTCACAAGAAAATAAAATCATTATTTTTTTCTCATGCCAAGAACCCCAGGTCACCTCCATGTCATTGTGAGGAATTAGGGTAGCAATTTCATAGAAGCAGAGAATCATAGGATCTTAAAATATGGAAAAGACTGCAGAGGTCATGTTGCTCAATTATTATGTAAAGCATGAACTTCACGCTATCCTCTTACTCCCCAACCTTACCCGGTCCACTGGCATTTGTTTCTTCATTGCCCCTGTTTGTCTACCAGGCTTCTCAGTTATTACTCATTTTTACACAAGATTGTTTAGGGGTCTTTAAGTAATTGCTTACCTGCTGCTACTGTAGTCTCAAAGTCCTGAGGAGGCCATGGGAACAGGACATATGTGCCACCCTAGACTGCTCAAATGGTGTAAGATATACAGCTCCATCTTAACAATGAGCTCTCCTAGCTTACTTTGCCCAGCGTCCCTGTATATGGTGGCTGCACACAGATATCTGCCATGAAGAACTATCTTAATGAACCTTCTATACAACTCTAGATTTTGATCCTAAGCTTTGCATGCTGATCATTATTATTTGCCTCTCAGTTTGTAACCCCCAGTTAGTTTCCTCCCTTCGCTTCTCCCCCAGGGAAGACCCAAATTACTTCAGTTTATTTTTCAGGTCTTTGTCACAACTTTTGCCTCGAAAACTCTGACCAGGTAGATGTATCATTCAAGACTTTTCCCAGATCTGGTCCACTTTCACTCCCTTCTTGAAATTCCTTCTCTCCCAGTCTCAGTTTTGTAGCTTCACTTATGTCTTGAAAACCACTATTCCTAGAATCAATTAGGATAAAGAGTTAAAAATTCTAATATATAATCTTTTCAATTGTCTTTATATTTTCCTGAGTGCTTTCATAGAATTTGAGAACTGAGAGTGAACTTGGCCATCATGATCCATCTCATTTGAGCCTTTAAGGAATTCTTAGAGCCAGATAGAGCAGATCTTATTTTAAATACATTTTGTTGATTTCTTTCGCATCATCGTATTTTCTCCAGTATCCCCACTCATCTCTCTGTCAAAGAGCCATCCCAAATAATGAATAGTGTTTTAAAAATAATTTTTATTAATGCTTTCTTTTTCTTATATATCCATAATATACCATGTATTCCTCCTCCTCCCCTTCTCCTAGAGTCGTCCAATATGACAAATAATATTTTTAGAGGAGGAAAATAAGTCAGTGGAACTGATTGATACATTAAGAATACAAAAAACATGTACAATGTGTAACACCTATGGATTTCCCACATCTAGGAGGGGATATGTTGGGTTCTCATGTCTTCTCATTCAAGTCCAATTTGACCTTTATAATTTTATTACATTCAATTTCGATATTTTTTGGTGTGTCATTGTTCTTTTCATTTACATTGTTGTAGTTGCTATGTGTGTTGCTATCTTCTCTCTACATCGGTTCATACAGATATTTCAATGCTTCTCTATCTTCATTATACACATCATTTCTTGCAGCCCAGTAATATTCTGCTAATTCATGCACCACACTTTATTTACACTCCCAAATATACTGTCATCTACTTTTTCCATTCCACAAAAAAAATGCTGCTTTTCGTGTATATGGGGACTTCCTTCTTATAAATGGCTACCTTGGGGGTATAAGCCCAGTGAAAAAATCTCTGAGTCAAAGGCTATATAGACAGATTAGTGAGTTTATTTACATTATTCAAAATTACTTTCCAAAAGGGTGGTAGCAATTCATAGCTCCACTAACAATGCATCAGCATCTTCATCATCCTCTGACTCCGTCAGCTTTAACTATTGCCATCTTTGGCATCTTTGCCAATGTGTGAGTTGGTGCAGACATTTTTATTTACAGAGAAGAAAACTAAGGTTCTGCTAAGGCAATCAGTACATGAGAAGCTCTTTCCTGCCCATTTGAATAGGCGTAAGGTGGGTCCCCAGGTGGGGCTGACTAAGGGAGTGGGGCCAACCAAGGAAGGTCTGATTAGATCTTTGCTCTTAAGTTTGCCCCAAACCCCTAATTACTAGGTGCTAAGCCCACGTGGGCGTGAAGGTCCCAGGGTCCTAAAGGGAGGTGCTAAGACCAGAGCCAATCATAGAGCTTAAGTTCTGGTCACTCAGACCACGATTGATGATGTCTGAAACTGTGCAGAAGGAGAAAACACAGCTTGGAGATTGAGACATGTCGGAGTCAGCAGCAGCAACAGCAACAGCCGAAGCCAAAGCCAAAGCAGCTGAAGCAGCAGGCACTGCTGGTAGCAGGGCTGACCTGAGTGCAGACCTGGAGAGTGCTGAGCAAGGGCTTGAGGCCAGTGGGTAATCTTCTTACCAGAGTGGGGAAGCACAGATATGATTTCGTTTAAAGTCATCATGTTTTTCTGTAACCTCCTGGTTACTCTTGTGAGGAAGACTTATTGGGCCTAGAAGCTTCTGGCCAGGATATTGAATTGGGGATGCTGGTTTGTGGGTCTGCTACTTTGGAGCTTGAATGAATGCTTTAATTCTTCTGCCTTCTGTTTAGAGAATTCCTTATATCCTATGGTTCTGAACCATTCAGGCATATATATGATTTTCCTTGAAATCATGAATTCTGCCTGCATAACATAGGCTCAAAGAAGTGAGGCAAGTAGCTTATCTCTAACTAGGAAGAGGCAGAGGCAAAAGTGAAACCTGTATAATTTGCTGACACTCAGTCCATTGCTCTTTACTCCACCAACCAGCCTCTAAGATGCTAGGAGCAAAAGCTGTCCTTTCTCCCCATGCACCCTCAGTTTATTATTTCGTTTGTGTGGAGTTATTACTGGAATATAACTCCCTCCACTGATAAAGGTTGCCAATTCTTAGTATAATTTATTTGCATATATTATCAAATTTTATTCTCATAACATTTTACAGATGAGGAAACTAAGGTGAGAGAGGTGACGTGACTTTCCCAAGGTCCAACAGCTAGGAAATGTCTGAAGAAGGATTCAAACTCAAGTCTTCCTTACTCCAGATCTAGCACTCTGCCAACCAAACCGCCTAACTGCCTGGATCAATAACTATGGCCTTATACACTTCTTTTTTTTCCTGTATTTTTTTTTATTTTTCTAGGAGACGATTTACATAAAATCCCCCTTTAATTTCGTGTGACAACTTCCCACAATAAACTACTTAAAGAGCATCTTTGGTCAAGAATGGAATAAAATAGCCAATCAAAAAGATATCACTGCTGATTTTTAAAAACCAATACATTCACCAATTATGTTCAAAATAAAAAAAATCTGCAAGAGATATTTTCTCAGTTTTGACTTGTGGTAGGGTCTTTCCCATCTTCATGCAAATGCTGGAGCTGCATTCTGTCAAGTGTCTGTCATGCTAGAGAATGGAAATACAGCTTCACATGATTCGTAGCCCCTGGATCGAAGACTCTAAAGTCTTGAAATCCCAAATTGTCATTGCTCCATCAATGCCAGTGGTGCAAAATTTGCAGCAGTCTTGCTTGTCCACTTCATAGACACTTGAGTGATACTGTTTTGGTGTAGCGTGTCGAAAGCAGTGTTGCAGTCCTCAGTTGTGGCTCTCTTGTCCATGTTGCGGAAGCGTTCCATGGCAGAGATGTTGTGTTGGATGCTCTGTTTTGGAATGTCTAACTTGGAGACGAAGGCCAAGGAGCCAAGATCATCATAATTAAACAGCATTGGGCAGCAGTCGTGGGCAGCAGCCACCCTGCTATTCTCAGAGACAAACGACACAGTCAGGAGTGGGAGGAACTCTGTTTTCAGCTGTGAAACCATCATGTTTTTGGAGGCATTGGCAACTGATACAGTACTATCATGGCTGGCCCGAGAGAGGCGGTTTCCACTGGCAGAGAAACTAACTCTGTGGACCCAACCACCACTTCCAGTACCACCAAACTCTGACATCAGTTGACCAAAAGGCATGTTGGTACCCCATGGAGTACTGGCTGGCTTTTCATCAACTTCTTTAATGTAGGCAGAAAAAACTCTGCATTTGAAGTCACAAGATCCAGCAGCCAGCAAAACATTGTTAGAGTGCCAGTCCAAACCAAGGACAGTAGAATGAATTGGCTTTTTAATGTGTTTGCTCACCCACCAGTCATTTTCAGACTCAAAGTAGCACACGGAAATCAGTCGAGCTCCACTACCTATAGCAAATTTATTCTCCAGAGGAGACCATTTCACAAAGGTGGCTGCACGATTGATCCTCAGGATCACCAGAGTTGATTTCCAGATGCCATCTTTCTGACTCCAGACATAGGCATTCCGGTCTGCACCACAAGTTACAGTTCGCTCGCTCTTGGGAGCCCAGTCAATACCTGTGATGTGCCCATTGTGCTCCTTCCGTTCATGGGCTTTCACCCACTGGTTCCCATTCTTCTTGTAAATGTAGACTTCATGATTATTAGGGCTAAGGGCAATCTGAGTACGATCTCTGTTCCAAGCATGGCAGGTGATTGGCTCTAGTGAAAATTGATGTAAGGACATTATTCTTAGTGTTTTCAAAAGGGACAAAGCTGGGATGGGGAGGATGCGGACGGGCCCCGGAGCGGAGGATTTGCCGACTCTGGTCAGTCGACGTGAATAAGCTCGGCGGGCGGTGGGAGGAAGCTGTGTGAACCGGCTCGGCTCACTGTCTCTTACCCTCAGTTTCTCTGTTAGTAAAATGAGGAAAATGAGATCTTTCTCACAGGGTTGTTTTGAGGATCACATAAGACAATAATTCTAAGCACTTTACAAACATTAGTGCACTCTATAGATGCTAGCTACTTTTAGTATCATCATAGATCTACAGCTAGAAGCAGGTGTATGCGGAAGCCAGCTTGAACCGATTCTTGGGAGTCAATTGTTCAATTTTTAGTGTGAGCATTTACACTTTTGAAATTGAATAATGTTACATAGCAGGGCTTCTTTTTTTGTTTTGTTGATTGTCTAGACTCAAGAATGTTATGGATAAATTGTTAATGATGCAAACTAAACTTAAAAATGAGTCCCATTTGTCTTTAAAAATTTTTTGGAGAGCTAGTTGTTAAATATTTGCCTGTGTGTGTGTGCCATTGACCTCCCCCTTCACCCTGCCATTTTACAGATAAGAATACCAAATCTCAGAGAGATTAAGAAACTTCCTCATGGTCACATAGCTAGAATGTGTCAGAGATAGTACTTGAATCCAAGTCTTCTTGGTTCCGAGGACAATTCTTTATCCCCTATGCCTTGTTAACTCTACTCATCTTTCAAAGTTTCAAATAATCATGTAAAGAAACCCCTTAGTCTATTATAAAAGACATAGGTGTAAGGGGTGACCAACCACCTGATATGTCACAGAAATAATTCTGTGTCAGATAAAGGTTGGTCCAGATGAGTAGCTCTCAAAGCGTGGCCCTTGGACCCATGAGATTCTCTGAGATGCTTTCAGGGAGTCTGGGATGATCAAGACTATTTTCATAGTTTTGAGCATTAAAGAGATTTGCAAAAATATGAAAAAAACCTGCCATTCTCACAATTATTTTTGTTTTGGAAAATAGTTATTTTTCATAAAAATGTGTTATCTTAACATAATACACTTAACATATAATGTTGTTTACATAAATGTTAGCATATAGCATTTAACATTTAACGTGTAATGGATTTATTATTGTTAATGATTAATAAATATTTTAATTCATCTTACTGAATTAATAAGGAAATATTTTTAAATGGTCAGTTTTAATTTCTATAAATAGATTTAACTCATATAAACAAAAGCTCTGGGGCAGGTAGGTGGTACAATGAGTAGAGCACTAGCCTTTTCAAATCCAGCCTCAGACACTTGACACATTTACTAGCTGTGTGGCCTTGGGCAAGTCACTTAACCCCAATTGCCCTGAATTCCCACCTCCAAAAAAAGAGCTCTTTGGGGTCCTTAATAAATTTTAAGAGTGTAGTGGAATCTTGAGATCAAAAAGTTTGAGAGCCCTTGGTCTAGTAGTTGGTTTCTGAAGTCCGTGCTGATTTGGAGATTCTATGCTTTGAGGTCCAGTAAAGGGAAAGAAAAATTAAAGATCAGATCCACAATGACAGTAGAAAACAAAAAGCATAGAAGAAGAGAAAACAATCCTATTCAAGGAGAGGAAACAAAGTGAAACCAAGGAGAACAAAGGATACTCTTGGAGACAGCAGGTAGGTGTTATGGATGGAGGGATGGAGGTTGGCCTGGGGATGAAGTGGTTAATTACTCCCATAGTCCCTGTCAAAGATCCCTCTCCCGTGGAGCTGAAATGGCCATTTATAAATATATTTAATAAGATTACCACGTATTTGTGTACAAATGATGCACCTTCACTTCCCACTGCAAGATGGGAAAGGAAGGCCTGACCTGCCCAAGGGTTGGCTAATGAAGCAAAATATTCTTCTGCTTTGCTTTGGCTTCTAAGTCAATTAGAAAATAGTTTCTCATCTGTACAGTTCAGTTCAATTCAACTTGGGCTAGGCAACCGTGAGCATCCTTCTGGCTCGGGCTTTGCAACTCCATGTAACGATGAGCTTATGAGTTCAAATTTTCCCCTTGGAGCCACAAACATTTGAAAAAGCCAAAGTGAATGGGTAGTAATTCTATTCAATACAACTTGGTTCAACTCATCAAGCATTTAATTAAGGTTCCACTCCATGCCAGGTGTGAGAGGCCATGAAAAGGCTCAGGCTTAGTGGATTGAGTCATCCTAGGTGCTTCTCAGATTCATGCCCATCACATCAACTCTCAGTGACTCAGGTAGCTCTTGAAGCTGTCTAGGTGGCCTGGTCAGACACAAAGCTGGAAGCTGTCTAGGTGGCCTGGTCCCTAGGTGTTTGTATGTTTGTGTATGTGAGTGTGTGTTTTGGGTGGGTGGGGGAATATACACACACATACACGTATATGTACTTGCACATATATATGTATATGCATGTGGTTGTGTAAATATGTATACACATGCATATGTATATATGTACATGTTTATACATATGTATGTTTGTGTATGTGTATATATGTGTATGTGTGTATCTATCTACCTGGGTATATATATGTATATTTGTTGTTGCTTCGTTGTTGTTCGGTGATTTTCAACTCTTCATGACCCTATTTGGGATTTTCTTGGCAAAGATACTGAAGTGGTTTGCCGTTTCCTTCTCCAGATCATTTTTACAAATGATGAAAATGAGGCAAACAGAGTGAAGTGATTTGCCCAAGGCCACACAGCTAGTAAGTGTCTGCGACTAGATTTGCATTTGGGTCTTCCTGATTCCAGGCCCAGAACTCTTTTATTTATTTTTTTTATTGAATATACTTAGTTTTCAGCACTGATCTTCACATGTAGGGCAAGATAAATTTCTATGCCGCATTTCCTGTGTATCTTATTTTCTAGTTGCATGCAAAAACTTTTTTTTTGAACATCCGTTTTTAAAACTTTGAGTTCCAAATTCTCTCCCCTATTCCCTTCCCACCCATCCTCCCTAAGAAGTCAAGCAATTCAACATGGGCCACATGCATATCATTATGTATAACCCTTCCACAACACC
>CM053622.1:86590229-86620930 GCA_028646595.1 Phalanger gymnotis
TCTCATTCCTTCGGTTTTGTTTGATAATATCTTGATTTCTCATCAAGTCACTAGCTTCCACTTGCTCCAATCTAATTTTTAAGCTAGTATTTTCTTCAGTGGTCTTTTGGACCTCCTTTTCCATTTGGCTAATTCTGCCTTTCAAGGCATTCTTCTGCTCATTGGCTTTTTGGAGCTCTTTTGCCATTTGACTTAGTCTATTTTTTAAGGTGTTATTTTCTTCAGTATATTTTTCAGTATTTTTTTGGGTCTCCTTTAGCCAGTCATTGACTTGTTTTTCATGGTTTTCTCTCATCCTTCTCATTTCTCTTCCCAATTTTTCCTCCACTTCTCTAACTTACTTTTCCAAATCCTTTTTGAGCTCTTCCATGGCCTGAGACCAGTTCATGTTTTTCTTGGAGGCTTTTGTTGTAGGGTTTTTGACTTTGTTGATATCTTCTGGCTGTATGTTTTATTCTTCTTTGTCACTAAAGAAAGATTCCAGAGTCTGAGACTTAATCTGGGTGTGTTTTCACTGCCTGGCCATGTTCCCAGCCAACTCACTTGACCCTTGAGTTTTTCAGTGTGGTATTGACTGCTTGTAGAGTAATTCTATTTTCCACTCTTGGGGGGATGCACCAGCTCTGCCACACCAGCACTCCTCCTTCCCCAAGAAACCCCAACCTGGACTGGGCTTAGATCTTCAGCAGGCTCTGCACTCCTGCTCTGATCTGCCACTTAATTCCTCCCACCAGGTAGGCCTGGGGCCAGAAGCAACTGCAGCTGTAGTTCTGAAGCTGCTCCCCCCCACACCCCCCCCCGGGGTGGTGGCAGAACTGCAAACTCCCTGTCCCCAGCAGGTTTTCCCACTAAACTTCTCTGTTGTCTTTGGTGTTTGTGGGTTGAGATGTCTGGTAACTGCAACAGCTCACTGATTCAGGGCGCTAGGGCACACTCTGCCTGACTCCTGCTCTGGTTGGTCTACGCTACCCATGCTGGGCTCTGCTCTGCTCCCAGGTCCGTGTGGGATAGACTTTACCCAGACACTATCCAGGCTGTCCTGGGCTGGAGCCCTGCTTCCCTCTGCTATTTTGTGGGTTCTGCAGTTCTAGAATTGGTTCAGAGACATTTTTTATAGGTTTTTGGAGGGACTTGGTGGGAAGCTCATGCTAGTCCCTGCTTTCCAGCCACCATCTTGGCCCCGCCCCCCAGGCCCAGCACTCTTTCTACTATACTACCTACCTGTCTTATGTGTACATAACATGTGTATACATATATATATATGCGCATATATATGTATATATATGCGTATATATATATGTGTGTATATATATACATATACATATATATGTATATATATATACACACACACACACAAACAGGCATACACACATATATGTTGTTGTTGGGTCATCCCAGTCATGTTTGACTCCAATTTTGAGGTAAATTTTAAGAGCTATCTGTTTCAACTTTGTACTTAGGTTATTATATGTAAATTAAAATGAAAATTTTAGGTGGAAAAAATTCCCAAGAGAGTTTTCCAACAAACTACACAAAATACTCAGCAGAGAGGGAGGAGGTAGTGGTGAAGAACCCTGGGCAAGTAAGCATCTTCAGAGATGATGTACCTTTCTTTGCTTCTTTTCATTCTGATTTATCAGAACACCCTAAAATACATGGACTTAATTCATTTATCTTCTCTGACATCTGTCCAAGAAGATATAGAAAGAGGAGCTTCGGATTTATATTAAGTGAAATTTAGGTACAAAACAACTCCTGAACTAGCTGTGTGATCTCAAGCAAATCGTGTAACCTCTCTGAACTTCAATCTCCTTGTCTATAAAGTGGGAATGATAATACTTGTAGTATTTACCAAAAAAGATTGAAGATCAAATGAAATAACCCATTTAAAATGCTTTGAAAACTTTAAAGTTCTGTCAGTTTTTATTATTTTGAGTTTTATTATATCAACACATTGGATTGTACTTATGGAAGGTCATAGCCAATGGTCACACTGGATGAGCAAGCATGGATGGGCTACAATCTGCACTGATATTACAGATTCATTCAACTACTTGAGTATAAGGGTGAAAATTTAAGAACCCCTTTTCTTGTTCAGTTGTTTTAATAATTATGACCCCATTTCAGGTTTTCTTGGCAAAGATATCAGAAAGATTTGCCATTTCCTTGTCTAGCTCATTTTACAGATGAGTAAACTGAGGGCAATAGGGTTAAGTGACTTGCCCAGGGTCACACAGCAGCTAGTAAATATGTGAGGATAAATTTGAATTCAGGTCTTCCTGACTGGAGGCCTGGAGTATCCATTGTACTTCCTAGATGCCTTTAAGAACCTCTATCACCCATATAAATAATACTTCCCTGAGAATACCTGAGATGTATTGGTGGAATGACAATAGGTAAAGATGTTTGGGGGTAAGGGCACATGAAGGTGGATATTCCATGCAAAAAGACTATTGTAAGCAAAGGTAAAGAGGTGGGAAAAGAATGTGTTTGGGGATCTTCCAACAGTCCAGCTAAACTGACCTAGCTTCCAGTCTTGCATCTGATATAGGCAGGTTGTGGGAATCTGAAGAAATTCCTCTTTGGATCTCAGCTTTCTCGTCTGTAAAATGGGGATAACAATACCCACCCCAGTTGCTGTACCTCACAGAGTTTTCCATGAGGATCAAATGAGATAATGGATGTATAGATGTGAGAAGCTAAGAGGCTATGCACATGTAAGGGATTATTAATCAGGCAATTTATTACTTGTATGCATCCAGAAACATGCCTACCATCCTGGGCTTAATAAATCTAGCTGCCTCTTTCTGTACATATCTTCACTTCTCTCACTGCTGCTGTTAGTGCTGGGCCATAAATCAGGGCTTGTTTACAAGCTATTTGACTGGAAGCGATCTCAGAGAATCATTAGTGCAGGTAATGACGCATTACCTTCTGTGTCTGCCATGGAGGTAGGCCAGAACCCCTCATCTAGGCAGCAAGCCATCCAATCGATGCCCTCCTTGATAGTCAAGCTGGAGAGATTGTTTCAGCTCTCCCCCACTCCCAAAGCCAAGGGAAGAAGAGGACCACAAATTTGCCTGGGGCTGTTTCCTTCTGTCTGCTTGTTTGTCCTCATCACAAACATCAGAGTACATCAGATCATGTTTTACTGGAGATCCACAGAGGTGGGTATGAAGATGCAATGAGAAATATTGGCCAAACAAAAGTTTTCTATCACCATTAACTAAAAAGTTATCAATCACCATTAACTAAAGAGTTATCTATCATCATTAACTAAAAGGATAAGACATGTCCTAGCATTGTTGATTTGCACCTGAAGTCATTTGGTAACTCTAAATTTCGTTATTTGGATTAAGATGAGTGTTGAGGATACTGGGCAGGACCTGAGTTCTAGTTCCAATGCATTGTAGGATTTAGAGCTGGAAGGGCACTTTGAAATTATTTAAGTCAAACCCTCTTATTTTACAGAAGAAAGTGAGCACTAGAGATGGAAAGTGACTTGTCTAAGGTTGCACAGATGGTCAATTGAAGTAATAAGAAAATGCGGTATATGGTTCTGGTCGTTGTCCTTCGTTCTTGAAGAAAACCAAAATGACATCACTGTGCTAGAGTCGAGTTTCAGTTTGTCCAACTGTGGCTGATCAGACCAATATGAGCTTGGAATGCTCTATCACAGGTCGGGCACAAAGAGTCCAAGTGAACATTTGGGGTGGATACTCTAAATTTGCGCACCCTATTTTTCCTTTGAGCTGTTTTAATTCTGCTTTGCTCCTAGAGCACAGGACCTTCTCAGATGTGGGAATGCCATGCTGAGCAGTCCTGTGCCAGTGTCTCCCACGGTACACAATCAATTCCAAAGTTCTTGAGAGAGACCTTGACAGTGTCTTTGTATGACTTCTTCTGACCACCATGTGAATGCTTGCCTGTGTGAATTATGGGGTGGTCAGGGAGGACTAACATCTCTGGTACGAGGGCTGCTCAGTCTTTTTCAGGGCTGCTTATCCACTTTTGGTGTCCACCTTTCACCCAGTTCTCACCTGAGGCCCTAAGAAATTTTAGCATTCACAGCAGCCACATGCTGGTTAAAATCACCTTGGCAAACAGGCTAAACCAGGTTGAGGGTAACTGATGGGCCCATTGGTGAGTAAGGGGGAGTGTCTACTCTAAGCATGTGAAGACATCCCCCAGAAGAATGGGCAGATGAGAACAATTTGTTCCAATGGCCATGAAAATATTTAAAGCAGGTTCTGTGGAGCGCTTAGAGCTTGGTCAGGCATCGAAGATGCCAAAGTCATCCACTGCATCCTAGGCCACTGCCAGATGCCTTGACTTTCTCTTGCCACTGGACTTTGACAACTCTAGAAGAGACAGTGAAGCTGAGGACTTTGTGCAACTCTACCTCATTTAAATCCAATTCATGCACCCTCTGATGTCATTGGTCCTTTTTGAAAATGGAGGCTGAACAACAGCAACAATAGGATGAGGGATTGTCTTCTGACTCCAAATCTAGAGCTCAAGTCTACTGTTCCTTTTTAAACTAATTAAACATGCTAATTAGCTAGCTTGTTGATTGATTGAATAAATGGCAGTAGTTTTTTTGGGGGGGGGGTGTGGTTTGGGAGAACATGTGTTTGAGAGTGAGGAAGCCTAGATTTAATTCCTGCTTTATGCCAGTAATTAGCTGTATGGTCTTTGTCAAATCACTTTAGTCAACAGATGGAAGGCCTAGAAGATTTTTTTAGGTGAATGGAAAACTATTGCTCAGCAGGACTATAAGTGAGAATTCTAGCAATTAGGGCAAGTTCAGTAGAGCAGGAAGTCATGGCGATGATGGCAGAGGATAGAATTTAGGACACCCCAATACCGAAGTATGCTACCATCACTACTGACACCGGATGCTTGTCCAAGTACCGAGATTCCCCAGGAGGCAGTGTACTGACATTATGTCTTGCAGTAGCAGGTAAGCCCTAGCACAGAAGTACATTAGTGTGTACATATGCAGGGGGTGGGGCAAGGGAGAGTGACCTAGGGTGTTGCTATCTGGGAATTGTATGTGTTTTTCCCACTACTGTGCTCTTGAATCTCACAGTCCTCCACCAGCCTCACACCAGTCCTTTCTAGTGTCTCATTGAAGAAGCACACTGCCTACATCCCAACTTAGTACCATATGGATTCTTTCTATTTCTACTTTGAATTCTGGTTTTAAGAGATCTAAGCAGTTTTTCTTATAAAAGTTCTCGAAATAGGATGTCTAGGATCTTTTTTCAGTCCTGGCATCCAGATAATCCAAATGATTCTTATTTTTTCCCCTTGATCTGTTTTCTAGATCAATTGTTTTGCTATGAGATACTTTATATTTGCTTCCGTTTTTCAGCCTTTTAACTTTATTTTAATATTTCTTGTTGGTTTACTGTCAGTGATTTGCTCCTATTTGATCCATTTAGATTTTCAAGGAGTTCGTGCTTGGGTGAGATTAATACCTCTTGGTCCAAGCTGTTAATTCCCTTTCTAGTTTTTTCTTCCATAACTCTTATTTTTTTTCTATTTATTTTCCTTGAGTACTCCCATTCAATTTACATAAAAAAATTTTAACTTTTTTTAAAAGCTTCTGATTTATCTTTTCCAAGAACTCTTATGGAGTGTGTGCCTAATCTTTGCTTTCCTCTGAGGCACTGCTTGCAGATGTTTTGTAGTCACTCTCATTTTCTGTGTTTGTGTTTTGAGTGTTCCTGCTACCACAGTAGCTCATCATGGTGGGGCTTTTTTGTTGTTGGCCCATTATCAGACTTGATATTAGGACTAGGTTCTGCCACATTAAAGAAGCAAGGTCTGGGCTGGTCTTGTTGCTGCTTTCTTGGTGTATTGAGGGATGTAGTATTCTAAGATTTCAAGGACAGGCCAGGGCTTTGCAAGCTTTCATTGCTTCCACAGTGGTCTGATCCAGTGCAAAATCTGATGATTGCTCCTCCTATGGTCTGAGTTCTATGATTTCCTGACCTGGATTTGGGTTGCTGAAAGAACAGAATGTTGTTGGCCTCCATTTCTACCAACCAACTGGAAAGCTCTATTGGTTCAAAGCAGTAGAATTATAGGTTCCCCTATGGTCTGGGTTTCCTACCTTTGGTTATTCCTCAACAAACTGGCCTAGATACTGGAAGTAAGACCCTGCTTTGCCCTTGAGGTCCGACCCATGCTACTGTCATTTCTGCTGACTTCAGAACTTCCTTCTTTCTTAGTACACCTCCTTGAGACTCCCTATGATTTGCCCAGGACCCCTTCTCACTCCATCTTTGATCTGTGCCTGGAAACCAAATACCGGGTGACAAAGCTCCCAAATGTCACCTGTCTTCAATGATGTGCCAAGATGTGGGTCCAGGGGTGCTGCAGTATGGATCTGGGACCTCCTTTTGTGCTAGAGTGCTCTGCATGCCTCACACTCCTGCCTCAACCCTGTCCTCAGTATCTGTCGACCTCTCTTTGTCTCTTTATGATGACCTGGATGCAATAAAGGAATCACTGCCTTTTCTTATTTCTCCATCAGATTTTTGTTTGGTGCAATTTATAGACTTGTTTGGAGGAGCTATGGACCAGAGCGTAGTAGCATTGCTACCTTCTGTTATGCCATGTCAGCTTTACTTCTTCCTCATCTGAAGTTATCAGTTCTGGGTTCTTTCCCTTCAGAACCAAGCACTCTGGTTTTCCAAAGTTACCTGCTACATCAATCTTTGTTAATACTGTAAGTTAATGGGCATTTATGGCTTCCTATGTTTTTAATGCCTCAACCTAAAGAAGTGACTAATAGTAGGGATTTAGGCATAGGGCAACCCAGTGGAGGAGATGTTTGAGGGTAGAGTGGGAGAGTGTTTTTCATATCCTCTCACTAGAAATCTCTTTAGGCAGCTTCTTATTCTGCCTATGGCCAGCCATAGCCTTCCCAGCTCAATATTATCCCTAAAGTGACAGCTGAGAATGTCAAAGATGAACAGACAAGGCAAGGCAATGAAAAACAAAGTAATAAGTATTCATTCATTAAGCATTTATGACTATTTGTGCCCCACCTGGGTAGAACCTTCCAAGCTCATACTAGTTTGATCAGATATAGTTGGACGCGCCATACCTTAACCCCAACACAGAGATGTCATTTTGGTCCTAATTGAGAAAGAAGGGCAACAACCAACCAACAAAGTGCCAAGCACTTTGCTAAAAACTGGAGATGCAAATACAAGCAGAAAAGAAAGACAATATTTACAGATTAGCTTGAGGGCCTGGTATGCAGGTAGTGTACATTCTAAGTCAGTGGTACCTACTCAGGTCCATATCAGGTGGACCTAGACTTCCAATAAGGAGTTTGAGTTTGGACAAAATGTGACCTCTCTGAACTCCCTGAATGTTGATGGTCTAAGTTTTGGCAGATTTCCTTGTCTTTTAAACTCTGACCAACAATAAACACTCACTTTGGCCTTAACCTCTGGGACATTAACCTCCTGCAGGTGTAGAGATAACTGAGCATGGAGTGGCTTTTGGTTTGCTTCCATTATTCTCCCAGTTCAAGCGTCACTTCTTTCCTTAGTAAGGATTACCTTCTTGTCCCCTATTTCTCCAAATACTGGCATGTGTTGGCTGTTTCTAGTGGCACATGAAAATTAGGAGAATCCAGGACAATTTGCATGAGAATCTAGTTCTCTTGGTGATCTGAGAAGGCTGTTTTCTATCTCAGCATGTTTCCCTAAATCACAGATGAAATAGAACACGTCCACACCAGGGGATCCATGATTTCTCCAAAACAAATCCATCGGCCAAGATCCCTGGGCTCCAAACCCTATGGAAGAAAAATCTAGGGAGTTTTGAGAGATTCATATACAGAAATGGAAGGGATAGAGTCCCAAGACAATGGCCAGCAGAAGAATTCTCTTGGATCCATGAAGCTACTCTGATTTACTGAGATGTGGCTTTGGTATTCCATGAACAAGGCACACCATCTCTCAGCTCTGGGCATTTTCTTTCACTGTCCCTAATATCTTGAATTCTCTCCTTCAGCTCTACCTACTGATTTCCCTTAAGTCTCAACAAAAATGCTACCTTTTAGCAGAAGCCATTCCCAAAACCTCTATATTCTAGTGCTTCCTCTCTGTTAATTACTTCCTATTTCCCCTGTATGTGGTTTGCTTTGTGTATATTTGTTTGCATGTTATCTCCTCCATTAGTGAATATCACTGAGGAATGATCAGGAACAACTGTGGCTGATGGTTGACAGGTGGCTTCTATACCTTTACTGTAGCATCCTGCTTCTCAGTCTCTATCTCCATGGTTGATGGGTCTTTCTTGCTTTTCATGTCTATTCACTATAGGGGAAAGGGGTGCTTTCCTATCTTGATAGAGGAAAATGGCTCCCTCCTGTGCACCCACTTTGCCTAATGCTCTGTGCTCTGACCGGACAATGAAGTTTTGGCTCGTATCCCTCTGTGACTTAGGGGAATCCCACTTCTTTGTCTCACCTGAAATGTCCTTCTCTTCATCCCATCTTGACAAACATCCCGTCTCACCATTTTTGACTGCTGCCACCTCCATCTTTCTTTTTTCTGTTCATGACCCCATGGCTTCAGAACACTGTGGGAATAATATAAGGCCTGAACTTGGCTTTGAGGCTTAGCTATACCACTCACTTACTATGTGTGACCTGGATCAAGTCTCTTAGCTTCTTTGATACTCAGGAATTTCGTGAAGACAACCTTCTAGGGGCATGGCAGTGCCAATCTGAGCCAATGGAAGAAAAATCCACATGAGTGGAATCACAAGCCTTTTGAAGATAAAGCATAAGGCAGTACAAAAAAGAACTCTGTATTTGGAATCAGGAGGAGACCTGGGTTTGAATCCTGACTCAGACACTTACTTGTTATATGATCCTGGGCAAATCACTTAATGTCTCTGAGTCTCAGTTTCATCATCCGTAAAATGGGGGTCATAATAGCACCTACCTTACAGATTGTTGTGAATAAAACAATGTATATAAAATATTTTAGAGACCTTAAAGAGCTCTGTAGATGTGAATTATTATTATTAAAATATTTGCAAGTAGCAACTTAATAAATGCGTCCTGAATTGAAAACATCTCAAACATGGCAGCTTCAAGGCATAGGACAGAAGTGACCTTGACTTCAATGAATGCTTACCTGGCAGTTTGACAGGTCACAATCAAATATTTCCTGCAGGAAAGAGCCAGCAAGAAAGCCAATCAGATCTTGAGTTGTTCTCAGCTGAGTCAAGCTGTATTGACCAGTCTCAGTTGGGAAATAAAATACTGAATCTCATCCATAACAAAATTCAATCTGAAGTTGGGGCAAACTATGCTCTGAATTTATTATTAAGCACTTTACAACACAGACCACAGCTAAATAAAGTAAACATGCCCCAAAGAAATAGGAAAACTATTTTTTGTTTTTGTTTTTGTTTTTTTTTTTTTGCTAGATGAAAATGACATTACAGTTAGGGAATACAAGAC
The DNA here is from genome assembly GCA_028646595.1 of Phalanger gymnotis. NCBI lineage: Eukaryota > Metazoa > Chordata > Mammalia > Diprotodontia > Phalangeridae > Phalanger > Phalanger gymnotis. Next base: position 86,599,732 of record CM053622.1, read on the forward strand.
AGACTAATACCACAGTAATTGGCCATTTTTTAATAACCAACAAATCAATACATCTCCAACACTACTTTCAAAGAGTTAATCCAAGAAGATATTGTATTAATGATAGGGAAGGAAAATAAAATCAGCTCTCCAGCCAGACTTTTTCAGTATTTTTAGGACAGCAATGAAATTTCTTTAGAAACTACATTCTAACAAATGCTCTAAAAGAGTTGTTTTACTTAATTAGAAGGAGAGAGAGTGAGAGGAAAGGGCTGGAAGGATTAGGGGTCATGAGGGAAGTAAGCTAGTGATAGAACTGCTTACCTCAAGCAGGGCCACTTAAGAGAAAACCATTGTAATGCTGCCATTGTTATGGAAGATTAAACCTGGTTATATGCTGATGTACATCTCTCTACAATCAATGGATTCCTTAAAAGTTCTAGGCAAATTAAAATGTTTGCAAATCAAATATAAACACAAACTGCTTCAAACAGGCTTCAGGGATCTAATGGTTCCAAGAACCCCTTTGGAAGCCCTTTTGCAATTACAACTGAACAAACACAGCCCTTTTTTAAATCTGTTTGGTATGGGAAACTCTAAAATAATCAGAATTTCCCTGTGCACATGTGTGTGCATGCACACACACACACACACACACACACACACTTTCACTTTGGGGTTAAATAGGTAGAAAGTGACCAAAAAACTGAGACCAAGACTTCGTTGTAAAATTGTGAAAAACAAGCAATAAAAACAAAACCAGAGATCTAGGGCATTCCTTTTGTCTCAGTACATGTTCTGCCCAAATCTGTTCCTTCTACATTTATGTCTATGACACAAAAAGCTTCACGCTTAGAATAACATTGAGATCCAGTGACCAAAGGTGATACCTACAAGCAGGGGTATTCAGGTAAATGTTTAACAACCAGTTCAATGGGAACAAAGTACACGAAACAAGTTAAGTTTAATTTGGATTATTAACATTTTCTTTATCGCTTTAAGTATAGACAATCAACAAAACAATAAATCAAGCTCTGATTTGTAGCATTTGCTGATGAATTGTAAATATTCATACTGAAAATTTAACAATCTGCTATGGTTCTAGCTGTCTGGTGCCCACCTCTCCCTCCAAGTGCCATGATCCCCTCCAGGAAAGAGACGTATAAAACTATTAATGAGAAGGCTTGTGGTGGGACATATTAAGAGACTTACTGCGATTCTAAAATTAAAGCTGAATGGGAAAAACGCATTTTAAAAAATTCACAATTATGTAATGACAACATTAATGTACATTTTCAGAACTACAAAATGAACCATGAAAGATTTGGAAAATGCCTTCACAAAAATGATGCAATATTAAAGAAACCCAAGGTCAAAGATTCATGACGTTAGAATGTTCAATGTCTCCAAAAGTTAGATTTCATTTTTCTTCTGCACAGAGACTATGAAATGACTGTGAGCCAAGAATAGCATTAGAAGGCCATTAGAACTCAGCCATGAAGAAAAAAATGCATGAAATCACTTCTAACTAGAGAAACACAAATTAAAATGATTCTGAGATTCCACTTCTGCCAACAGTATTAATAAAGAAATACTGAACAAATGATGAAATCATGTTAATTGGTGTTTGAAAATAGAATTATGATGGAGATTTAAGACCAGACCATTGCCTCAAAAATACAGAATGATTACGCTTACAGAGCCTAGATTTATTTTTCAATGTAAATTATGCAAGAAAATGGCAGAAACTGTGCAACTTATTACTGTGGACTATAAAAATTTAGCAGCTACTGAATACCTGGCAAGACACATATGACTCAGTGGCTAGAATTATACATCAGAAGTTTGCTATCTTTCATGGACAAAGAGATGACAAATCCCCATCCTAAAAATAAAGGTCTCAAAATATCCTATAAAACTCAATCTATAAAGTGTACTATAACTGGACCATTATCACAGGCCAATTTCATCGGCCCAACTAGATGAAATTAGGTGGCACAGTAAATAGAATGCTGAGTCTGGAGTCAGGAAGATCTGAGTTCAAATCTAGCCTTAGATACTTCCTAGCTGTGTGACCCTAGGCAAGTTACTTAACCTCTGTCTGCCTCAGTTTCCTTAAGTATAAAATGGTGATAATAATAGCACCTACTTCCTAGTATTGTTATGAGGATTAAATGAGATATTTTTAAAATGCTTAGCACAGTCTTGACACATAGAAGGCACTTAATAAATTATTCCTTCCTTCTTTCTCTAAACTCTTGCCCTCAAGCACCTGAAAATACCATTATCTATAACATTTTTACAACGATCTTTTTGGTAGATTTCACCATATCAAATACTCTTCCAAAATCTCCAACCTGTACAGAATAAAAAGCTGTCAAAATATAGAGACTTAGCAAAAGAGAACAAAAATCAGTTTGGAAGAGGAAAAACTACATAGCATTTGTATTGTCCTCTTTGGACCTTGAGTTGTCCTGGAGAAGTTTTCAGTAAGCCTAGGGCATGAGTTTATGTCCTAATATCTTCATTCAATTACAAGAAGCAATTCTTTCATCCAACTGGACAATAACTGTCCATAGAACATTAAATACAAAATAATAATAGAAGAGTAATGATTTGTCCCAGGACCCCATCTGAAGGTTACAGAAAAAAGGGATCAGAAGAGGAAGATAATAACAGCAAACATGTGGTATTTATATAGCAATATAAGGGTTCCAAGGCAGTTTTATACATTATCTCATTGAAGCCTTATACCAAGTGCATGAAACTGGTAGTACAGGTATTCTCCCTCCTCTCTTTTTTCTTTCATAAGTGATGAAACCAAGTCTATGGGAAATTAAGTGGCTTACCCATGGCTATGCAGCTAGGTAGTACCTGAGGCAAGACTTGAAGCCAGGTATTTTGATTCCAAGTTCCAGCATTCTTGCAGTGGTGTCAAGCTCGAATAGAAATGGTAGGTATCATATTTAGAAAACCATAAACTACGGTTATTTTGTTGTGTTGTATTTTCATTTATTTTGTTAAACATTTTAGCTTAGGTCCATCTGACTTTGGAGTTATTCAGACAGATTGATTGTCATTATTATGAATACAGTCCTTCTTATAGACTAAATGATTCCTGCGGACCAAATTAGCTAAATGGAAAGTGCCTCCTCATCAGGAAGCCTTCCTCTAGATGACAAATGATCATGGCAAAACACAAAACAAAGGAAAAAAATTAAATGGCCTTCAGTCCCCCACAACCCCATTACAATTTAATCTGTTTAAATCCAGCACACACTTATTAAAGGTGTACTATATGCAAGGCGCTGTCCTTAGTGACCAGGATGCAAAGACAAAACTAAAAAAAGACCCCACCACCCAAGAAGTTTGCAATTAAAATGGCAAAGTAGTGGAAAAGGAGGCAGAGGCATAGACTGAATCACACAATTTTTTGACCATGTGTGACTACTGGAATAATTGATGAAACTCTCAAAATGAGATCTTTGTTCAATGGCATACTATTAGGTCAACTGAACTATACCAATATTGATTAATAAATAAAATTAGAAGAAAAAAGGAAATTATAGCTAAATGGTCTGATTCTCCTTCTAGAGGCAAAAAAGGAATTGTTGAAGTTAGTTTCATTGTGTGATCAAATGCAACAAAATGTCATTTCACTTGGTCATCATATAATGCCATGCTTATAATGAGTACAGGCATACCTCAGTTATGGCGCTTCACTTTATTGAGCTTCACAGGTATTGTGGGATTTTGGTTTGTTTATTTGTTTTTACAAGTTAAAGATTTCTGGAAACTCTGTGTCAAGCAAGTCTATTGGCTCCATTTTGCCAACAGCTTGTGCTCACATCATATCTCTGTGTTACAATGGTAGTTCTCACAATATTTCAAACTTTTTCATCAAGTCTGTTACGGTGATCTGCGATCAGTGATCTCTGATGTTACTATTGTAACTGTTTTGGGGCACCATGAACCACACCCATATAAGACACTGAACTTAATCGATAAATGTTGTATATATTCTGATTGCTACACAGACCAACTGTTCCCCCATCTCCCTCCCTCTTCTTGGGCGTCCTATTCTCTGAGACACAACAATATTGAAGAATATTGCATAAACTTAATTGATAAAGCAGTAGCAGGGTTTGAGAGGACTGACACCAATTATGAAAAAAATCCTAATGTTATGTTAAATGTTATCAAACACCTTTGCACGCTACAGAGAAATATTTCATGAAGAGAAGAGTCAACTGATGTGGCAAATTTCATAGTTGTCTTATTTTAAGAAACTGCCACAACCACCCCAACCTTTAGCAACCACTGCCCTGATTAATCAGCAGTGACTAACATCAAGGCAAGACCCTCCACCAGCAAAAACATTGCAATTCACAGAAGGTTCAAATGATGGTTAGCATTTTTTTTAGCAATAAAGTATTTTTAATTGAGGTATGTACAGTTTTAGAATAATGCAAATATAACTTTTATATGAAACCAAAAATTTGTGTGACTTTATTGCAGTTATCTGGAACCAAACCCACAACATATTCAAGATATGCCTGTATAAGCATAAAAATTTACTTGGAGGTAAGTACAAATTCTGTATCATCTCTTATGGAAAATAGAAGATAGGCAAATCTGATTAAGAACTTTTCCAAACCCTCCAGGTTAATAGCTCCTTTGATGCTGGGTAACTTCTATGAAAATGTGGATACAGGTTAGGATGGTGACAAATATATTGGGAAATAGAGTTCAGATTTAAGAAAGACTCCTCAGAATCTTCATGAATAATTTCTTTAGGAAAAGAGTTGACATTACTAGACCAGTGAGCAATGCACAATATCATAAAATACAAAATTGGCTATATCTTTACAGACAGGAAATGATTGGCTACTGATGCACAGTAATTTCGGAATGAGTTATTTGTTTTCAGGAAGACCATAAACTAATTAGAGCAAAAGTCAAAATCAACATCAAATCAGAAAAAAATATGATAATATAATGAAGGCAATATGAACAACTGCAATCACTTTAACCTATCCTATTCAAATAAGTCCTCCATGTCATAAGATGAGAAATGAAAAAAATAAAAGATGTTGACCATGATTGTCATAACTGTGCCAGATTTGACAAATGAAATGTAATTACCACAGTGACCCAAAGGAGCCTAGATTTTCTTGGCCAGAAAATACTGGATTTCCTTGTTAAGTGGAGAAAGATGGGAACAATGGTTTGGAATACTAAAATGTATTTGTAAAACATTGCCAGAGAGGATGGTAAAGGATGATTCTGAGCAATATCAATATATTTACTAAGGATGAGTGTTGAGTAAACATTTGTTATAAAACAGGAAAAGCAGCAGAGAAGAAAAAGTCTGAATAAAGCTTGGCATGGAAACTAATCAAGACCCATCATACAAAGAACATTCATACATGAATCTGGCAAGAGGACAATAAACAGACATAGAGTGGAACAGATGTTTTTATGAAGCCAAAATGATCTATTTTCAATATCAGCAAAAGTGAAATGACCACATTTGGACTCTGACAATTCAGTTTCTGATGTTCTGAAAAAAGTACAAATGTGCTTTAAAGAATGAAGGTAGAAAGAGCACCTGGGCCAGACTAAATACACAGTGAGGAAATCTGTTCTCAAGGTAACACAATATTACAAACATTGAGGCTCTTTGTCCTTCATTTTCAAAGAGGAACGGTGACATCACAGGACGTACGTGCATGAATTGGATTTAAGTGAGGCAGAGTTGTACAGAGTGGTTAGCCTCATTCTCTCTTCCAGAGTAATGGAAAGCTAATGACACATGAAAGTCAGCATGACTAGTGATGGCCCAGGATGCGGTGGATGAGCTTGGCATCGTCGATATCTAACCAAGCTCTAAGTGCCCCATAGCCATGGAGCAAAGCATTCTTATCCACCTATTCCACAGACGGATATGTTCACCTGCTTGGGGTTGACACCCCACTAAATTACCAACAGGTTTGGTTATACTTAACTTGATTTAGTCCATCTGCAGAGATGATTTACAAGGGTGTGGCTGCCGTACATGCTACTGCTTCTTGGAGCCACAGGTGAGAGTTTGGTAATGTGTGGATACCAAAGGTGGATGAGCAGCCCAGAAAAAGGCTTGGCAGGCCCTCACACTGCTAGACCTCCCTAAACACCCCATACACCCCAACTGTTGTTTGTCCTTCATTTTTGAAAAGAACCAATGACAAAAATCATTGAGACATTAATCAGTTCATGAGACAACTCAGGATGGGGAAGATACCAAAGCACCATAAAGGCAGCTGTGCACTTACAGCTTGGGCAGACATCGATGATGCCGAGATCATCCACTGCATCCTGGGCTATCACCAGTTGTTCCGATTTTTGTGTGCCAATGGCTTTCAAGAGGAAGAAATCACACATCCATAAATATCTCCCAAATGCTGTATAATGGCAAGGAAGGTGGGATTTTTGCTGGACTGAATGTGTGTTGAGCTCTAGCCAATCAGATGTACATGAATTCAGCCAATCAGAGACCTGAGTTCTAGCCAATCAGATGCCAGCTAGAATTGTATATAAGGAGAGCCCAGAGTGTGAAAAAAGCAGACATTGAGAGGGCATTGAAGAGAAGATATCAAGAGAGCTGCCAGTGTTGAGAAGACTGAGAGAGAGCCAGCTCGAGGGAGAACTGCCAGGATTGAGAAGAGACGAAAAAGGATGAGCTGTGAGGATTGAGCTGAGAAGAAATCTAAAAGAGCTAGGAGGAGATCTCAGAGAGCGAGGAGATCTTTGATGGCAGAGACTTGCTGAAAGAGTCTCTGAACTTTGAAGGCGAGTGGAGGTAAGTGGAGCTGTAGGGCAGAGACCTGCCCATGGGAAGGAGGCTTAGCTTAAGCCCCTTTTGAGATCTGTTAAAGTGAACTGAGATGTTAACACAGAGCCTCTGGACTTTGGAGGTAAATTGAGATGGTGGTATTGGTGGTAGGTGTTGCTGCCCTGTTAAGCTTTGTTTTCTCAGAAACAGAAGCTGTGGGTAGGAACCCCTGGAGCCTGCTGTAGGGCAGGAGCTTACAGTGGTGCAGTCTCCTTGAGCTGAGACCTGGTGCAGGAGCCGAGAGCTGCCTGCCTGTGAATCCAGGCAAGAGTCAGGAGTGGTTGGCCTACAGAGGAGGAGCCATGGGACCTGGAAGTCAACCTTGAGTCAAGATGAAAGAGGACTTTACTTGGATGCTTGTTCGTCTCAGCACTAAGGCAGTTGAGTGCCTTTGATTGAATCTTGCCTTTGATTGAATCAAGAGTCTTTGATGACCTGCTTAAGTCACCAGAAGCCTAAGTCATGTGAATTTTAGTCACATAGTTGTTATGGCCTCTGACCCTGAAGAAGTGTATATATATATATATATATATATATATATATATATATATATATATGCATGTATATGTATATACATATATATATATACACATACATATATAGATAGGTAGATATAGATATAGATACATATACTCTGAGGTTAGCATTTTGCTTGGGGCCCACTCAATGGAAGAGTGTCATGTGATGGAAGAGTGTCATGTGATTTGACCAGACGACACTGTGGGTAGCTGTTGGAGCCCTCTGGCTTTGAAAATCCAGATGTTGGTGCTTCTCTCTCTGGCACCTGTATGTATTGCTGTAGTCAGCCAATTAGATGCCCTGTCTGTTAATTTGTGTTATTTTGCTCTGTTTATATAATTTCTGTTTGTAATTTCTGTTTGTGTTTTCTCTGAAGTTCAGCTTGCTGACTTTTTCCCTGAACTAAGTGAATAATATATGTATGTTTAATTAAAGTGAGATTGTAAACTCCTTAAAATGCTTTCTTTAGAAAAGCATATCAAAGGACCTGTGCTAGCAGCCCTCCTGTGTGCTAGTGTTACTGGCCCATACAACAGCGGCAAGTAGCATTGTTGTTACATGGTGATCAAAAATGTATTTGTAACTGTAGATCCATATACCTACTTTGTCATTCTTAGAGAATTGTTATAAGAACGGTCTGGCCAAGTCTATTGATTTTACTTTCATATCATCTCTTGTATCCATTCCCTTCTTTCTTCTGACATGGCCTCCAGCTGGTGTAGGTTCTTGTCATTTCATGCCTGGATGATTGCAATAGTCTGCTGATTGGTCTCCTTGTCACAAGTCTCTCTCCACTCCAGTCCATCCTCCATACAGCAACAGATTGATCTTAAAGTACAAGTCTAACAATGTCATCACCCATTCAACAAACTCTAGTGGCTCCCTGTTACCTCTAGGATCAAATACAAAATTCTCTGTTTGGCGTCCAAAGTCCTTCCTAGCCTTGCCAGTCTTCTTACACCTTGTATTCCCACCCACATGCACTGTTCCATCCAGTGACACTGGCTTCCTGGCAGTTCCTTGAACAAGATACTACATTTCTTGATTCCAAGTGCTTTCTCTGTCTTTTTCCCCCTGCCTGGTATTCTCTCCCTCTTCACCTCTGCTTCCTAGATACCTTGGATTCCTTCGAGTTCTAGCTAAAAGCTCATTTTCTATGAGAAGCTTCTCTTGATGTACCTTAGTGCTAGTGCCTGTCCTCTCTTGGTTATTTCCAATTTATCCTATATAGAGAGATATGTATGTATTATGTATGTATCTCTCTATGTATATAGCTTGATTGTACATAGCTGTCTTCATGCGGTCTCCCACGTCAGACGGTGAGCTCCATAAGACCAAGAATTGCCTTTAGTCTTTCTTTGTATCCCCAGAGCTTCGTGCAGTGCTGAGTACATAGTAGGCCTTTAATGCATGTATGTTGATTGACTGACTTTGAAAAAAAAAAATATATATATATATATATATATATATATATATATATATATATATATAAAAGTAATTTGGAGACCAATTGTGGCAGACATTTTTCTTGTCTACATTTAGGTAGTTAAATGATACAGTAGAAATAGTGTTGGACTTGGAGTCAGGAAGACCCAAATTCCAATTGAGGGCATTGAGGGGATTAGGATAGGAAGTAGCTAATTGTGTAATTGAGTGAACCACACTGACTCCATCTTGGAGCTAGCTCAGTTCCCTTTCTATTCAATTATGGTTCTAGTTAAATTCTGTCCTGTGAGGAAAGTTTATTCAATTGTGGGAATTGGGAAAAAAAAAACCTTATTGTATTGTTTGAATGTAGCTCTGCATAGCTGGGAAACTGGGCCACCTCTCTCTGCTGTTTAGAAACTCTTAACCAAGGACATCGATCATGCTGACCAGAAACCCAGTCAAATCCAAAGATCAATTTAAGGAATTTTCTCACAATTGTACATTTCAAGCAGCCCATATGTCTTACATGAAAATTGGCTCTGTCCTGATCAGTTATTGTTTCTATGTTGATTTGATTGCTTACAGACACTTGGGGGGAGCAAGACATCTATTTCTTTTTCTGAATTCAAGGAACTGCTCCTGTTCACTCTTCCTCTCTCAACTTATAAAGTCTCTAATCTCATCCAATTAGAAATCAGATTGCCTAATGTTTTATTGTTTCTTTTTAATTAATTGGCCTTATTTGATTGTTTTTAATGGATGAAACTGTCGCCCTCTGGATTTGGGGTCCAGCCCTATGCTGAGAAAGGGGCCTGGTCCCTACTTGTTAGGCAATTGACATGCATTGTTTTAATAAATTGCTCAGGATATGCTCAGGAAAGTGAACCTTGGTTTCCTCAGTCATTTCATCTTTCCCTTACCACAAAATTCTGCCTCTGACATTTCCTAGCTTTGGGATGCTAGACAAGTCTTTTAACCTCTGTCTGCCTCGGTTTCTTCATCTGTAAAATGAGGGTGATATTAGCACCTACCTCCCAAGATTATGGTGAGGATAAAATGAGATAATATATGTAAAGCCTTAAATATGGAAATATTTAAATATGGAAACCTTAAAGTGTTATATGAATGCTAGCAGTTACAACAGCTCACACCTTACAGCAACATAATGGGCTGAAGGAATATAGAAAATACAAGATAATTTCATTCTTATTGTCTGGTGTTCACTAAAATGGAAAACAAAAGCACTTGCTTGAGTAGTAAAATATTTTTTCTCCAAAAAGGAACCTCTCATGCTTATAAGATCATACTCAATTTTATGATAAAACCTACAGAATAACTCTATCAAGCTTTTCATCATTAACCCCAGCCAGTGCACAATGCAGAGACACACACTTGCTGAATTTGTTTGTTAGTGTTGCAGAAGACTTGCTGCTTAAAGTCCAAATGGAAGCGAGATTCCCCACAGTTGGTAAGTTTGTCCAGATTCTTCCATTTGGGGATAACATTGTACTAAGTGAATCAAGACACTAAGCATTATACTACCTCCTTAATGAGAATCATGGTTACTCAAAGGGGATCAGCCTAAAGATCTTTATCTGAAAAACCAACTAGATGAAAATGCCTATTTGTTCAGATTCTGATTTGGATCGAGTTGGATGTTTCATTGAGATAAACCAACCAACCTCCTTTTTCACTTCTTTATTCCTGGTATTGAAATTCTCAAGAATCAATTCAGACTCACAGAATCACAGAACTTCCAAGTTAGATGAGACCTCAGAGGCCATCTAATGCAACCTTTACCTGAATTCAAATCCTACTTCCTCCATGAGACCTTCACTTCTAAGACACCATCTCCTTTTGAGTTTTTTTTTTAATTTATTGGGCAGCTAAGTGGCTCAGTGAATAGAGCACTGGACCTAGAATCAAAAAGCCCTGAGTTCAAATTTGGATTTGGACAATAGCTATATGACCCTGGGCAAGTCACTTAACTTCTGCCTTAGTTTCCTCAACTGTAAAATGTGGATAAAACGGTATTTTATCTCTCAGGGTTGTTGCAAAGATCAAATGAAATAATGATTATAAAGTACTTAACACAGTACCTGGCACATAGAAATATATAAACATTAGCTGCTGTTATTATTATTATTGTTGTCATTATTAGTGTCTGTATTACTGTTTCAACAATTCAGCTAGCTGCTGCTGTGGGGATGAAAAACCAACGCAAGCCCAACAACAAGAACGCTGCAAGCCCAGGTTCTTTTGATCTGCTTTACTAAGGAAAGCGACATTAAAGGATTAACGATCTTACTTTAATCCAACATGCAAATATCATTCACTCAGCTCAGGGGGAAAAGCTGGTGCCCTGAACTTCAGAGTAAATACAAACAGAGCAAATAAACATGAATCCACAGAAAGATTTCTAACAAAATCACAACATACAGTTATCAGAGAAGCATCAACATCTGGGTTTTCTCAAAACCCAGGGAGCTCATCGCAACAGCTGGCCCAGAGTCACGCGCCACTCCTGCTGTGGCTCAGAGCTCCAAAGCAGAAAACCAGCCTCTGGGTTTATATATCTTGTTCAGGGTCAAAGGTGAGTCACACATGTGACTCACCCACATGACCTAAAATCATCATAAAGTTCAGCTTAAACCCACGTGGTCTAAAAGCCTCTGATGTCACAAACATGTCACTCAAACCCATGTAAACTAGGCTTTCCCTTCAGGCAAGGAGGTCATCAAGGACTCCTAATTTAATCAAGGGAACAAAGGCCAAACTCTTCAAGGGCACTTGGTTGAATAAGTGCTAAGAGCCCATCTTGATTCCTAATACAATTACTCATTTCATATATACCAAATACTGTCCCTTATTTGCTTATTGTTTTTCTTATGTCTCTAGATATCTTCTGGTCTGAGCTACATAATAAGTTCCTTGAGGGAATGAATTAAATTTTACAGTTATCCTAAGATCATTTGCATATATGTTTGGGGTGGTAATATGATTACAGATTTTGAGCTAGAGGGAACTAGGGGACACTCAGTCAATCAAGTTCCTGATTTTACATATGAGAAAATTGAAGCCCAAAGAGGTTAATTAACTTTTCCAAGGTTATACAAGTAGCAAGTGACATAGGCAGGATTCGAACCCACATCCATTGCCTCCTAAGCTGTTGTTCTTTCCCACCGTATCATATTGCCTCAATGCATTGCATCCTTTTTTTAGTCCTCCCACCAGTCCCTCATTAGTTACAAGCAGACAGACAAGTAATAATAGTCTCTTTCATTTGAATAGTGATTCAGAGCCTACAAAGCACTTCCATATGTTATATCATTTGTTCATCATAGCATCTTTGTGAGGTAGACAGAACAGAAGATTATTACCATTTCACAGATGAGGAAATAAAGACTCAACAAAGTCAAATGTTTTCCCCAAAATCAGAAAATTATTGTGTTATCAAGGTGGGACTCACATTCAGGCTTTTTGGCTCTTAATCCAATGACTGGATGTATTGACAATCAAAATGGGTTTGAGTGACATGTTTGTGACATCAGAGGCTTTTAGACCATGTGGGTTTAAGTTGCATTTTTGTGACAATTTTAGGTCATGTGGGTGAGTCGCATGTGTGACTCACCTTTGACCCTGAACAAGATATATAAAAACCAGAGGTTGGGTTTTTTTTTTTTTTTTGGAGCTCTGAGCTGCAGCAGTAGTGAAGTGTAACTCTGAGCCAGCCGTTGTTGAGCTCCCGGGTGAACTCAGGTGTTGGTAACTGTGAATTGTATTTGATCTGTTTATGAATGTATGTTTGTAATTTGTATTTGCTCTGAAGTTCAGGGTGCTGGCTTTTTCCCCTGAACTAAGTGAATGATATTTGTATGCTGGATTAAAGTAAGATTGTTAACCCCTTAATGTCACTTTCCTTAGTAAAGCAGATCAAAAGGACCTGGGCTTGCAGCGTTCTGTGATCTGGTTGTTGTTAGTTTTACACCCCCACAGCAACTGCTAGATGGATTGTTGCAACACTGGATGGTCAGTTGTTAAAAATGTTCTCTTTAGGATTGCTGTATTTAGGTATGGGTTGGATCAGATGACTTCTGAAGGCCATTCCATCTCACAGAAGCTATCACACTTAGCTTTGATGAAATGTGCTTCTCTGCTCTTACCAAAGGCAGCTGTCCTATTGATCAGAGGTTATATCTATCCTTGACTGCTATATGTTCTGTTTATAAACTGATAATAGCAGCCTCTTCATTGCTAGCAGGGTTGTGTCTATCCTTAGCTTAATGTGGCTCCACTAGTTGTATTTACTAACACTTATGCCACTACGTGGCTTCTTGGGAACCAGCCCAGCTTGCCTTCCTTTGTCTGTAGTATTAAATCTAAATGCTTTGCAACCCAGTGACTTTTGGTTAATCAGCTTACCAATCAAGAAGTGTTTATGAAATGCCATACTAGATACTGTAAGTATGCAGTTTCCACCCCCCAAAAAACTTACATTCTGCTTAGAGGAGGTCTCATGTAATAGATAAGTAAAAAGATGACATATACACATGGTGAGACTTTCTTTTCCAGAACAATGTCAGCTATCTCTCCTCTCAAGTTTCCAGGGTACCTCGGGCAGAGTCCTAGGGGTGTCTTTTTCTAATGCTATCTGTTTGAGCTCCCCATTGACTGCCAGTGATAAAAGGTCCAATTTTACTTGGCCAATTAACTTTTACAAAATGTTATTTCCCAAGAATATATAGAAAGAATATAAGTAAGTATGAACACTACCCCTTGATAGCTAGGGGGTATACCAATGCATAGGTAGAGAGAATGAACTCCAGGCAATCGCTAGATAACATTGAGCCCACAAAATTCCCAAGGCAGCATAGCTACTGGACGAATTCTTGCCTTAGCTACCACTGGGATAGATACCACTCAGGACCTGACTGTTAGGTTTTCTGCTTGCAAAACATGACCTGGATTCTGGCTCTAGACTTCTGGTAGTCCATAATTTTGACATTTTGAAGCTAACAAAGTCATATTGTTTCCAACACTCCTTGACTGAAAAGCAAGAGGAATAGATATAACAGAGATAGAAGCAACAATAGGGTCATACAATAAATAATTGTTGGGGTTAAGACTGAAATTCAGGTCTCCTGACTTCCAGACCTGTGCCCCCGACCATATGCCAAAAAATTCTCTACAGATGAGGACATGATAAATATATGAGAACTAGTGATACAATCTTGAGAACAATACAATCAGGGAAGTGTTCACAGAAGATGTTTGAACCAAGATTTTCTGTTACAGCTTTAGAGCTAGAAGGGATATTAAAGAGTGTGAAGTCTGGCCCTCTAATTTATGGATGAAGAAACTGATGCCCAGAGTAGAAAAGCGTGTTTCCCATGGCCACACAGAGCTAGTGAATTCTGAAGCCAGGATTTGAACTCAGGCTCTTTAACTCCAAATCCAGGACTCTTTCTACTGTACCCTCATTAGGCCAATAATCTCTGAAGCCCTTGTGAGCCCTAGTTTGTAGAATTTCAAGGAAGGGTTCAATGACTAGGATACCAAAATAAATAAATAAACACCCACCTCCAAACAAAGTTATGTAGCAAAAGAATCCACATTAAGATCCTGTTCTCAAGTGTGCAGTGTCTCCCTTCCCTTCTGCTGCTTGTCTTTTTTCACATCTAACCAGAGCTATTTCTGTCTATGGGGAGTTAGCAGAAAGATCACATATTGTGCAGGGAGCATGGTGTTAAATTTATGCAAAGTGAAGAAATGTGTTATCTCAAAAATATTTATTTCATAGCATCTCTCATGAGATTTATTTTCTTGTTATAACTTTAAGGACAGCAGTTCTACATAAGCATCCTCTTGGATCCCCACTAAGCACCAAGAGCATTTATATAGAAGGAGTGAATGCCACCTGCCATATTGCACCTTGTATTACAGCATAAAATGTCTGTCTTCTTGCTATCCATGGACTGTGATGTTTGCACCCAAATTTGGCATGTAGTAATGGAGTGGCTAAGAGAGAAGTGTTTATCCAACCCTTGGGGCAGAAAAAACACTATGATATGATGAGGAAAACACTGGACAATCAGGAAATGTAGATTCTTGTCCACAGTCAAGTCCAGAGTTGCATTTTCCTGAGTTCAAATCTGGCCCCTGACACTTACTTGCTATGTGACCCTGAGAAAGTCACTTTACCCTGTTTCCACATCCATAAAACAAGCTGGAGAAGGAAATGGCAAATCATTCCAGTATGTTTATCAAGAAAAGCCCAAATAGGGTCACAAAGAGTTGGACACGACTGAAACAAATGAGCATCGATAATAGGCATAGCTTACTTAAATTTCAATAAAACACAATGGTGACTCACTCCATTTCTGTAGAAAAGATGGCACAGATTTGGGCTAAAGGAGGACACATATGGTTTTAGAATTGGTTGAATGGCTAAACTCAAAGAGAAGTCATTAATGGTTAGATATCAATCTGGTTTAAAGACTGTGGGTAAAAGACCCAATCAAGGAAATTCATCCCAAGGGTGTTACTTAAATATGAAAATAGAAGAAGGCCTATCAACTAACAGAAAATGAACCATAGATAACAGCAGAGGTATCACATTTTAACTATAGCATCACCAATCCAGATATAATGCATTAGGAATGGGAAATGCCATTGAAGACAATGTAGATGGGAAAGGTATCCTGACTGAATTGAGTATACGGAGGAGGTCCATTATGGAGGCAGCACCATTTTGAAAGAATCTCAGGTTATGTGTAAAAATGGAATATGCTGAAGATGTGAAAAACTAAGACATTATTTTAAAAGAGTATTGAGAATATTAATGGCTACTAGGCTATGTGTCTACTTTTCCATCTCTACACAACTTTACATTAGCAATCTACCTATATATTGAAGGTATCTCTAATGAAGGTATGAAAAAGGAAGACATGTATGTCTGCAAATTATTTTCTAGAACAATAGACCACCATTTTACATTTACATAAGTAACTGAAAGATGTAGGGAAGAATTCAAGTTGACTACAAAAAAGCATTGGATTAGTTTGAGCAAAACCCCACTATAAAGGTTTCTTCTGTCAACAAGGTATTTCTCGTGGGTAAGTCAAAATCACATAAGAGTTCTTTAAGGACCTTCTGATTATTAAAATCAAGGGAGGCATAAAATAGATGTGGATCATATCTATCCACAAGGATTTGTTTCTGACATGGAGGATATCGAGAACAGATTCCAGACAGAAGAAAGATTACCTATAGATAATGAAGTATTCTAACTGTTACTGTTTGAGGCTGACATTGCATAAAGCTCTGGAAGGAAAATTACAGAGTTTTCTATGTGAACACCATAATCACTAAAAGAGCTTAGCCTGACTATCCACACACAAAAACAAATAAGTAGAGGAAGGCTCTCTAATGTCTGGTCTATTATATACCATTGCGTGATTAGGGTGCGTGATACCCTGGTCCATCAGTTCATATATCTGGGACAGGCCCTACAAACAGACAATGAGCTAGGCCCCAAATGAGTCGAAGATGCAGGTTTAAGTCTCGGCTCAAATCACTCGGCAGTTTTGCTAAACTTATGTGACCTTATCACTCAAATAAAAAAGATGACCTCTGCAGTTCTTTCCAGACTAAAATTCTGTGATCTCTGGTCCCTTCCACTGCTAATATTTTATGCACAAATCCCTTCCAGCCCTAAAAGAGTGTGATTATTTCAATCAACAAACATTTATTAAACTCCTACTATGACCTTGCAAATTGGCAAAAGTAACAAAAAATTACAAGTCAATGTTGGGGGGATTGTAGAATGATAGGCAATCATTTTCCTGTGATTTGCTGAATGAGTATTAGCTGGAAAAAACAGTAGTTAATGGAAAATTTTGTTCATCAGATTAAAGAATCATAGGAAACTTAAAGATGATTTCTTTGTTACAGGAGGGTTAAATTTCAGAGTGGAAGTGGCAGCATGTAGAAGGGGAGGTATGTGGGTGTAGAGAGTATTACACAGAAATTGCATTCGTAAAACTTTTTTTTTTAAAACAAATAGCTGAAAGAACTTTAGAGCTTACCCAGATCAAATCCTTAATTTTACAGTTGAGGGAACTGAGGCCCTGACAAGGGAACTGATTTGGCAAAAGTCAGAGCAGAGATGTGGCAGAGATGGCATAGCTAGATCTCAGCTCATCTCATCTCTCCCTGAAAATAAGTTTGAGGAAAATGAAAGCACAAAAGATGAAATTGGACAGTTGACCTAGATTATCGAATTTGCTTCTGTCCCAAATCATTCTTCTCTTCCTCCAGAGGATAATTAGCCCTTATACTTGTGAAATGCCCTTCACCCAAGGGTGCTGTGCAAGAAGATTCCTGGAGATACTACTAAGGCAGCACTCTTAGGGAAAAAAGCCAATTAAAAGCATTTTTTGTTGTAAAAGGAGCTGAGATTTCATCTTTTAGACAGTTGTCCTTCTGCCTGACTTTGTTCTCAAAAGCAATTCTTCAGAGGCATCAGAACTCTCAGACATTCTGACCTCAGGTCAGAGGTGTACTTGGATATGCAAATACTCTGGAATGGGTAGCTGGCTTCAGGAACCCCATGATAGCTCCAGAGAGGTTTATTTTATACATGCAGGCAGCCTCGTGGAAAGGAAAGAGTCCTAGAATAGTCAGGAGACCCCAATTCTGTGCCCAGCCCTGCCACTAAGGTCTTAAACATTGAGGACCAGATGAATCAAAAGAAAATAATTTTGTGCAGAAGGAAGTGGGAACGGGGAGCTTCCTATTGTTATTAGATATGCCACATAAATTGATTGACCATTAGTAGAATACCAGTACATTTCCTGGATGCTGACGGTTTTGCGTATGTTTTCAAAGCCTTTTCAGTGTGTGTGTGTGTGTGTGTGTGTGTGTGTGTGTGTGTGTGTGTGTGTGTGTGTGTGATTGAGAGAGAGAGAGAGAGAGAGAGAGAGAGAGAGAGGCAGAGAGATAGATGCGTAGAGAGACAGAAAGACAGAAACAGAGATACAGAGAAAAAGACTGAAGGAGTAACAGAGTAAGATTGAAGGAGTGAATAAAAGAGAATGAAAATGGATCTAGCAAGGTGGCCTACTAGAACACAGGACTTGAAATCAGGAAGAACTGAATTTAATATTCACTCAAATACTAGCTGTATATCCCTGGGCAAATCAGCTAGCCTTGTTCAGCCTTAAATTCCTCATTTGTAAAATAAGTATAACCAGAGTAACTATTTCCTAGGGTTGTTGTAAAAATGAAATTTTATATATATATATATATATGTGTGTGTGTGTGTGTGTGTGTGTGTGTATCTATGTGTATATATATGTGTGTGTGTACATGAATATATAAATGCATACTTATACACATATTTACATGTATATATATTAGCTTTGCAAACCTCAAAGTGTGATAGAAATATTAGTTATTATTACTACCACCACCACCATCATCTGGTACATTATGTATAGCATAAGAATGAGGATTGGTCCAATATAAAACCAAGTGGTTTGGAGCCTCTGGAGAGCATGGAATGAATGGTTAGAAGAGCTAGTGGAGTCTTGAGTGATTTTCTTGTGTGTCAATCATGAAGACATATTTATATTTGTATCCTGGTGCCTTACCACATTGCAATAACAGATTTTGAAGAGAAACCAATAGAGAGTTCTGGCAAATATAAATATCTTATTAGAACAAGTCTTAATCCTCAACATATGTGTACTCTCCACATCAGAAAAGAGAGTACCTAGAAAGAAGCCAAGAGATTCACAGTCCAGATCTGAAGTGTATATGTGGTTCTGCTGGTTGTGAAGGGACTTAAGAAAATGAGTTTTCCTGACTTCAGACCTGGCATTCTATCCACTGTGCCACCTAGCAGCTAGGTGCCAGGCCTGGAGTCAGGAAAACTCCTCTTTGTGAGTTCAATTCTGACCTAAGACACTTACTAGCTGTGTGACCCTGGGCAAGTCATTTAACACTGTCTACTTCAGTTTCCTCATCTGTAAAATTAAAATGAGCTGGAGAAGAAAACGACAAACCACTCCAGTATCTCTACCAAGAAAACCCCAAATAGGATCATGAAGGGTTGGACACAACTGAAATGACTGAACTAACTTTACTTACTGCTTAGTTTAGGGAAGCTCATCAACTTTTTGACTCATTCAATTATTGAAAATTAGAAATAGTTTAAAGCCAAGAATATGTGACTTTGTGTCACAGAGCCATAGGGTCATTGATATAGAGCTGGAAGGGACTTTAGAGGCCATTGAATCATTTACTCTCAGAATATCAGAGCTGGAAGGGATCTTAAAGGTTATCTAGTCCAATGTCTTACTTTTTTCAGATGAGGAAACTGATGTTGGAAAGGATATATAAAACAGAATTCATCTGGGCTCAGTTCCTCAGAGAGAATAGTTTCCTGATTTCCCTTTTTGGAGGGGATAGAGAGGGGCCTCTGTGACGCTGCCAGCAATCCTTTTTTCCCTCCCTCCAGCTGACAAAATGGACCCATTAAGAGTGGACTGAATTCCTTGGCACCTCTCATTCAGCTTTTCTCTTAAAGGAACAATTTTGGTAGCAAAACACAAAATGATGACGACCACCAGTAGTCATTTATAGACTCCATGGCAGGAAATACGATAAATATCCTTGATATCTTTGAGAATTCTTGGAAACATATTTTTTCAAGGTAATTATCAGTGTGGATTCACCGTTCCTTGCACAAGAGATACTATTTACAAAATCAGCTGTTTAGCAGAATTCATTTCTGCTGATGCATGTTGAAAGTTACTGAATCCCAACAGAATGCCCCCCTTCAAAGAGTAAAGACAGTCAAACCACCCTGATAAAGGCTTGGCTTCAGAGGTAGAAGGAACTTTTAGTCCTTTTTTGCTCAACCAGCCAGAGGGCCAGGAGATCTGGGTTCCAGTCCTAGCTTGATGACTTACTCCTAATGGCTATGGTATAAGAAATGAAAGCCATATAGAAAGCATAGGCAAATCACATCATTTCTCTGGGTGTCTGATTCCTCATCTAAAAAAAAATAGACGGTTTAATTATCTATAAGCACTGTCTGATCCCTAACATTCTACAATTATAAGACCTTGAATCCCTAATTCAGAATGAGTCAGGGGGGCAGAGCAAAGATGGCAGCTGGAAAGCAGAGACTAGTGTGAGCTCCCTGCCAAGTCCCTCCAAAAAGCTGTAAAAAATGGCTTTGAACCAATTCTACAACTGCAGAACCCACAGGGTAGCAGAGGGAAGCAGGGCTCTAGCCCAGGACAGCCTGGATAGTCTCTGAGTAAGGTCTATCACACACAGAGCTGGGAGCAGAGGGGAGCAGAGCAGAGCCCAGCATGGGTGGCGCGGACCAATCAGACCAGGAGCCAGGCGGAGCGTGCCCTAGTGCCCTGAATCAGTGACCTGCAGCAGTTACCAGACTTTTCAACCCACAAACACCAAAGACAACAGAGTAGGTTAGTGGGGAAAGCTTCTGGGGACAGGGAGTTTGTGGTTCAGCTACTGCCCCGGGGCGGGGGTGGGGGGAGGCAGCAGAGGTGGGGCAGCTACAGAACTACAGCTGCAGTTGCTTCTGGCTCCAGGCCCACCTGGTGGGAGGAATTAAGTGGCAGATCAAAGCAGGAGCGAAGAGCCTGCTGAAGATCTAAGTTCAGTCCAGGGTTGGGGGGTTTTGGGGAAGGAGGAGTGCTGGTGAGGCAGAGCTGGCACATCCCCCCAAGCATGGAACATAGAACTCTTTAGTCTACAAGCAGTCATACCCCAATAAAAATCTCAAGGGTCAAGTAAGTTGTCTGGGAATAAGGCCAGGCAGTCAAAATGCACCCAGATTCAGTCTCAGACTCTGGAATCCTTCTTTGGTGACAAAGAAGACCAAACCATACAGCCAGAAGAAGTCAACAAAGTCAAGGAGCCTACATCAAAAGCCTCCAAGAAAAATATGAATTGGTCTCAGGCCATGGAAGAGCTCAAAAAGGATTTGGAAAAGCAAGTAAGAGAAGTAGAGGAAAAATTGGGAAGAGAAATGAGAATGATGCAGGAAAACCATGAAAAACAAGTCAACAACATGCTAAAGGAGACCCAAAAATATACTGAAGAAAATAACACCTTAAAAAATAGACTAAGTCAAATGGCAAAAGAGCTCCAAAAAGCCAATTAGGAGAAGAATGCCTTGAAAGGCAGAATTAGCCAAATGGAAAAGGAGGTCCAAAAGACCACTGAAGAAAATACTAGCTTAAGAATTAGATTGGAGCAAGTGGAAGCTAGTGACTTGATGAGAAATCAAGATATTATCAAACAGAACCAAAGGAAAGAAAAAGTGGAAGACAATGTGAAATATCTCATTGGAAAAAT
>CM053622.1:86621430-86636481 GCA_028646595.1 Phalanger gymnotis
TAAGTATCTGAGGCTGGATTTGAACTCAGGAAGATGAGTCTTCCTGACTCCAGGCCTGGCACCTAGCTGCTAGGTGGCCCAGTGTGCTACCTAGCTGCCCATATGCATAACAGATTTCATCAAAACAAAAGACAGGGACCATGTCAAATGGTGCTTTTTAATTCTCCAACCACCAGCAATTCTGATTGTGTATCTGTAGCCAATCAAAGAGGTTCCTGTTTGTCACACGGTAGGCAGAGCAGTCACAGAATTCTCTAAAGTCTCTACAAATCACTTCGATGACGTATTATCACGACTGTCCCAGAAGCAGTCTTCTCAGTCTTTTCCTCATGGATAATTACATCCGTGTCACTCGGCATGCTCTCAGAAGGACTGGGCTTAGTGGCCAGTGCCCCACTACACTCCAAGTCTTCCTATGTTTCTCTGTGGATATTCATTGCTTTTTAAGACACGTTAGGAGGCCATTATATTCAGGTGCCACAATTTCTGTGAGTAACAACTTAGCTTCTAATTCTTTGATACCATGAAAGTATCACTCTTACTATCTTGGTACATACGACGCCTTTCTGTGTTTGATCTCTTTGCAATATTTTAGTGCAAGATAGCTAGATTAAAAGAAATGAATAATTTACTGACTGTATCTACATAACTCTAAATTGTTTTCTAGAATGGTTGGACCAATTTCTAGTTGCGCCAAACTTTTATTAGAATACCTTCCCACTGCCCTTCCAACATTGACTATTTCTGTCATTCATCACGCTTACCAAAAATGATCTTTCAGGTTTGAATACAGCGGCTTTATTTATTTTTCAATCCTTATTCTCTTCTTATCTGCAGCCCTGGTCTCTGTTGATGACCCTCTCCTTCTAGGTGTCCTCTCCTCACTGGCTACTGAGACACCCCACTTTCCTTGTTCTCCTCCTCCCTCCACGGCCATTCACTCTCTGACTACTTTTCCGACTTCTTGTAGCTAGTCAGGGCTAATATCCTGGGATGATTAGAGAGATAATTGGTTTCTCACACCCATTCCCTACTGCTCAAAATGGTGTGTGTCTACAACCCTGAAAGGGAAACTACAACCTATAATACAACTCATATGTCTTGAAGAGCTTTAATTCAAAGAGAGAGACCAACCAACTGAATCTCAGATAAAGAGCTCGTATAGGGAGTATGGCTGCTGAAGGCCTCTTTTAGGTGCCCTTATAGGTACGTTTCTCAGATCTGTAGAATGGAGTATGGCAACCATTGACATGTTGACCTAAGTGCCAGTATCAATATGAGGCTTATGATATAGTAGCATTGTCCCTTGGAGCTTAGCTCCTTTCTTTTCATGCAGAAAAATATTGCTTCCAGCAAATAATGGTATTCCTTTACTTCAAGATCTAGTCATAAGGGTCAGGGTTACTGCCAGGGGACATTTGTATTATTATTGCATTATAAGCTATTGCACACTTACTAAAGATTCTCTCTCTCTCTCTCTCTCTCTCTCTCTCTCTCTCTCTCTCTCTGTCTGTCTCTCTCCCTACATATGTGTGTATACACACATATATTCAAGTACATATAAGTATATGTAAACAGAACACAGTATTACATGTTGGGAATCTGTTGCAGGATTCAGGAACCTTGTTATGAATAGGCAAAAAAAGTATTGTAATTATTTCTACTACTTGAGGGGTTTCCTTGCAGGGTGTGTACATTTGCAGTTATATTACATACACATTTTACCATATGCTCTTCAGCACCAAGACAACATATCCAGCAACCTTGGCAAGTCTGTGTAGAGGGCCCTTGATCTAGTTCCTCCACACAAGGCTACAGTTTCCAGGAGACAAAGGCTCGCAGGGCAAATGAGTTACAACATGTCTTCTAAGGCCCACAAATCACACAAGAGTTTGGTTCAGAATTTAGTTCTATCCTAGATGGAAGTGTGTGTGTGTGTTTGTGAAAGAGAGAGAGAGAGAGAGAGAGAGAGAGAGAGAGAGAGAGAGAGAGAGACAGAGAGACAGAGAGACAGAGAGAGAGACAGAGAGAGACAGAGACAGAAATATAGAAACAGAGAGATGGACAGAATGGGAATAAGAGAGACAGAGAGAGCCAGACAGAGACAGAGACAAAGAAAAAAAGACAGAGACAGAAAAATATGGACACAGACAGACAGAATGGGAATGAGAGAGAGAGACAGAGAGACAGAGACAGAGAGAGACAGACAGAAAGAGAGACAGAGACAGACAGACAGAGATGGAATAGGAGAGAGAGAGAAAGAGACATAGACAGACAGAGGGAGGGAGGAAAGGAGAGACAGACAGAAATAGAGACAGAATGGGAGTGAGAGAGACACTGATAAATAGGGAGGAAGGAATAGCAAGACACAGAATGAGACTGAGGAGGAAAGGAGACAGAGATAGTCTGGGAAAGGAAAACATTTGCAGATACAAATACTCCACTATAAGCATATCTCTATTATTTCTCATGTCATAAATCAAAGTAGTCCAAATCTTACCAACTGGCTAAATGGCTTCCAACAACATTTCTTTTCCCAACTCCTTTAGGGAGATGTTAGGCAACATTCTGTTCTCCCTTTCCATCTTCTCTCCTGATAATCACTCCTATGACTGCATTTCTTTATAAGTGACTCCCAGATATTTTTCTCCAGCTCTGACCTCTTAAACCTGCATTTCATCTGCCTAGAATATATCTCCACCTCAATAGCCTATTGGGATCTCAGACTCATCATATCCTAAACTGTTTATGTTCTTTCTCTGAAAATCTCCTCCTTTCCCTCATTATGTGTTTCTGTTAGTTTCATCATCATTCACCAAGCTTCTCTTGTTCAAGGCCTTAGAGGTATTCCTCTCCTTCATTTGTCATAGCTCATCAGTCATCAAATCAAACTGAATTCATGGCTGCAAAAATAGTGACATCTGTCCCCTCCTCTTTATTCACACTCTTACTACCTGGGTCTAGGACCTCATCATGAACTACTTAATCAGTCATACTACTTCTATCCAAGTGTTAAATGCTGAAGTCAAACTGAACTGCTCTTCCTTTCATATGCTTCTGATGCATCATCTCCTACCATTTCTCATTCTACGCCAAAGCCTGGAATAGCTTCTTTTATCCTCTTCACTTCTAGAATTTCTAATCATTCTTTAAGGTTCCCTTCTAGGAAGGCTTCCTGGATTTCCCTGATTGATAATGACCTTGGATCTCACATAACACCTTGTCTGTACTACTGATATTATTTTAAAATATGTTTACTTGTGCATGTATAAAATTCCCCTACTAAACTCTCAGCTGCTTGTGGACAAGCATCCAGTCTTACCTAAAATTTGTAGCATTTCCAGCACTTGAGCACAGTGTTTTATGTATGGAAGGATTTTATAAATGTTTTATTATCAGCATCTAAACCAGGTGTGAGGAACCTCGAGCTTTCTAGGTCCTTAGGTGCAGCCTTCTGACTGAGTCCAAGTTTTACAGAACAAATCCTTTTATTAAGGGAATTTGTTCTGTGAAGTTTGGATTCAGTCAAAGGGCCATACTTGGGGACCTGGAGGGCTACATGTGGCCACAGGTTCCCCACCCCTGATCTAAACTCTTGCCTGAGGCACAAATCCCCTTGACAAAATCTTTAGCAAGTTATTAAAAGTCTCCAGTTGAAGATCTCCAGAAATGGGGAGCTCATTATCCCCTGGGACCAGCCATTTCATCCTTTTTATGTTCAGTTAAAATCTGCCTTATTCTAGCTCATTGAATTTAGTACTGTCTTTGAAGCCAAGAAACTATGAAGAATAAGAGCATGGCAGGAGCAGGACATTCCTGGACTTTTTGTTTGCATTTTAAAACTAATATTGATGGAATCCTAATAAAACTGCCCCCAGCCCCAATTTTGTAACTTCTTTATGGGTCTCACTAGGCAACAGGCATGTCCAGATTTAGTCACACAATCTGGCTTTAACCACACCGCAGGCACCCAGACTCAATCATAGGCCTCACTGAACAGCAGGCCCACTGCCCCTAGCTAGCCACTGCCCCCTCCCCACTCCACATACCAACTTCCTTATACATGCCTCACTGCTTCACTAGAACAGCAGGTGTGTCCATGAACTCAAATTTCTCATAGAAACAACAGGCATGGCCATGTGATGGGATCCCAGATACTGCCTCTAGCTAGCCATTGCCCCCAGATGCATTCCTCATATTTCCCACCGAAAATGCAGGTTTGTCCATGCACTCATCCACAACCACATCCATTTAATCTCAGACAGGACAACAACAGTCAAAAGCAGTACCACCAGGATACCTGAGAAGGTTGTGGATGCCAAAACAATGGAAAGGACTTTCCCTAAGTAGGCATTTGAGCAGTAATAGCAAAAACTGTCCTTTAGGTGAACTTACGATATAGAGAGGCTTATTATTATATCATTATCATACATACAAGCCCCCCCCCCAAAAAATGGGTTATTCTGTATGCATTGTGGGTAATCACATTCACAGTTACACAGAGGCTAGGACCCCTCCCCCATTATCTAATCTCTTAACTAACCCCTCTTGCCTTTTTAATATAATTTCTGTTGTATAATTGTGATGGCAAGCAGGGTGGGACTTTTTGCCTTTGTTTTTATTTAGGAGTGCTTCTCAGCACTAAGGCAGTCAAGTATTTTTGATGAGTCTTGCCTTTCAAATGTAATGGCAAGCAAAGTAGACTTTTTGTTGTCCTTTGTTCTGGAATGCTGCTCAGCACTAAGGCAATCAAGTGCCTTTGATGAGTCTTGCCTTTGTTTCAAGAGGGAGTCTTTGATAGAATCCGGAGTCTTTGATGACCTGCTTAAGAAACAAGAAAGCCCCAGGCCCCAGGCCCCACATCCTTTTGCTAAGTAGGTGCTAAGCCCCAGGGCCTTGAGAAGTGTATATATGTTCTGAGGTTGGGGTTTTGTTTTGAGGGGTTTCACTCATTGAAAGAGTGGTCCTGTGGTTTAGCCAGATAAGACTGGGTAGCCATTAAGAGTCCTCCCCACTTTGAAAACCCAGATGTTGGTGCTTCTCTCTCTGCTAACTATGTATTGTGATTTGGTCAGACAGATAGAAGCCTGTCTGTTGGTTTCTGTTATTCTCTCTGCTCATAATTCCTGTTTGTAAATTTCTGTTTATATTTTCTCTGAAAGTTCAGAGTGCCAACTTTTCCCCCTGAACTAAGTGAATGATGTATGTATGTTTAATTAAAGTAAGATTGTTAACCCCTTAAAGTTGCTTTCCTTAGAAAAGTGGATCAAAGAATCTGTGCTGACAGCCCTCCTGTGTGCTAGTGCTGTTTGTCTTATGCCCCCACAGCAGCTGCTAGTCCCATTGTAGTTGCAGCAATCAGCATCATTACGCTATAAATTTGCCTTTGTTGAATTCCTGAGTTTCTGGTCCCTCTTAGAACTCAGTCTGTTAGAGGCATCATTCTCAATAAACATATACACTTCGATTAGATGTGTTCTGACTCTGAACATTTTGAGGCTACAAACCCCACAACAAACCATGAAACTGCAACAGTATGAAAAACTATTTAGAAAACTCTTTCCCTGGTCTCTCTCTTGTCTCTGTTTGTCTGCCTCTGTCTCCTATTTCTGTCTCTCTCCTTCTCCCATCTCCCAACTTAATCTCTCTCTCTCTCTCTCTCTCTCTCTCTCTCTCTCTCTCTCTCTTTCTTTCTTTCTCTCCCTCTCTCTCTCTCCTTTCTCTTCCTCTATCTCTGTGTCTCTGTCTCTCTCTTCCTCTTTTTCTGTGAGTCTCCCTCCTTCTCTCTCTCTCCCTCTTTGTGTCTCTCTCTTTGTATGTAATATCTAAATATATATGCTATATGTAGTAGACATATTAGATATAGATCTCTCTCTTCTTTCTCTGTCTCTGTCTCTACCTCTCTCCTCTCTGTGTGCTTTCTGTCTCCTTTCCATTTGTCTGTCTCCCTCTTCCTGTTGGTCTGTCTGTCCCTCTATGTCTGTGTCCAGTGGATTGTAAGTGACT
The DNA here is from genome assembly GCA_028646595.1 of Phalanger gymnotis. NCBI lineage: Eukaryota > Metazoa > Chordata > Mammalia > Diprotodontia > Phalangeridae > Phalanger > Phalanger gymnotis. Next base: position 86,627,437 of record CM053622.1, read on the forward strand.
TGAGGACAAGGAATGTTTTTTGTCTTTCTTTGAATGCTCAGCATTTAAAACAGCACCTGGCACATAGTAGGCACTCAATAACTGCTTGGTGACTTGACTTGTTTATCAGTTTGTTTGTCAGTCCTCCTCCTCCCCCTCCTCTTCCTCTGCCTTTCTGTTTGTTTCTTCTTCTCTTTGTCTTGATCTCATTTTCATTGTCGGGCACAATTGCACTTTTACCAATTATCCCACTTCCCCCCTCCCCAGGATCTTGACAAATGTACATGTGTCTGTTAGACATTTTCAGAATCAATTTATATAATAAATTTCCTGTCTCAGTAGTCCAACTATTACCCATCCTGGATCCTGGAGTAGTTAACTTCAGATTTTGCAGCAGGTCTCTAAAAGGATTACTAAGCCTGAAACCCCTTCCGGCAGCTAGTTCCTACCTATTAAAACAAACAAATAAAGGCTTGAAAAGTGTTAGGATAAACAATGGAAGCCTTGGGTGGTTACCAGATTTCCTCCTCTGTTTTAGCTCTGGGTCCTTCACCACTCCCAATTCCTTCTCAGTTGGTCTAAGGACAGGGAATGAATTCTGATTAATTGGTGAAGTAGCTGGTTATGTCCAGGAATAAGAACTGATGCCCCTAGAAGGGTTAAGTAGTTCCATAAAGTATTGATCTCTTTCTAGTGCACACACCAGTGGTCACCTGTGCCGGTTTTGATGCATGTTGTAAGGAGAGGCTTCAAGGATACTACGAGGAATAAGCAAAAAGGCTTTCGCCATGAGTGTGAAGGTCTTAAAAAAAAATCCTGCCTGTCTCTTACATCTCTACTACCTAGATATGAGCAGAATTATTTCAATAATAAATTCTGTGGAACTTTCATATGATTTTTGTCATAGAGAGGCTTCTGTGGGGGTTATGTAAGGCACTTTGGAGACCTGGTGAAGTCTGAGTTCGAGGCCCATCTCTGCCACTTCCCCTTTGTGGAACACTAAACAATGCCCATTTTGCCCATCTATAAAATGGAGATGAGAATTCTTATATTACCTCCCCATAATGCAGAGGAAAGAAAAACATTGAATTTGGAATTTGTAGTTTCCACTCCCAACTTTGGTATTTATTAGGTCATAATTAGTATATATTAAGACCCAATTAATGTGATTAATGAATTCCATGGGGCAGCTAGGAGTTACAGTGGATAGAGTACTGGATCTGGAGTCTGAAAAACCCGATTTCAAATCTGACCTAAGACATTTACTAACTGGGTGACCCTGGGCAAGCCACATAACCCCTGCCTGCATAAAACTGGAGAAGAAAATGGCAAACCACTCTAATATCTTTGCCAGGAAAAGCCCATGGACCAATTGGTTAGAGACGAGTTAAACGTGACTCAACCACAACAACAAATGAATCTCGCATTTGATCACACTACTTAAAATTATAATTGCATAAAACATGGTCATTATTTCCAGTGCAATGGAGTAATGAAGTGAGAATTCACTTCACCAAATTCATTATTCATAATAATCGGGATCTACCTGTATTGCCTATAGGCCCTTAGGCCATGGTAGTTAATTCACCTGCTTTCCTGTTTCCCCATCTATAAAACTAGAGAACTGGATTCCATGATCTCAGGTAGAATTCTTTGATCCTGCATGAGAATCTGTGAAAGTGTTCTCTAACTGTAATGTGCTATAAGACTTCTGCACTGACAGCCAGATGATAACTGAAAACTTAGAGAACATTAAAAGATTTAAATAATAATGCGGGAAATTTTCTCAAACTAGAATACACTTGCTAAGCATCAAATGGGTAGGAGAAGCTCCATAGGTCAGTGTTTCCCAAACTAAAATGGTCAAGGAATAACAACCACCATTTATATAGCATAACAAAGTATCAACTTTACATACATTATTTCATTTCAGCTTCAAAGCAGCCCTTTGAGATAGATACTTGCAGATAATTCTATCATCCATCTTAAAATAAAAAAAAATGGAACTAAGAGAAGTTAAATGACTTGCGCAAGGTCACCCAGGTAGTTAAGCATAAAACGTCTTGCCTGGACTTCGCCAACTCAAAGTCCAGCATTCTGTCCAATAAACTAGCCTGCTTCTTGGGTAGGAGATCTTAACCTGAGATCCATTAAAATATATGTACAAAGTACATACATGAGATTGTATTATATGTGTGATATATGTGTGTATATATATATAGATACATAACCCAATATACATGTGTGTGTATGAACATGTATGCATTATCAATATAATTATTTTCTCTTTTTAATCCTTTGCATTTTATGCATTTAAAAATATTCTTAGAAGAGATTAATAGACTTCACCAGACTGCCATAGCATTCCATAACATACACAAAAAAAGGTTAAGAATCACAACTAGGGAATAATTTGTGGCTTGAAACCTATTTATGGAACTCAAATGTTTGTCTGGGGGTATCAATATTAGAGGAAAGTTGGGAGCAAAATAGAGGGAGCAGGAATTTTGGACTGTATAAAATTTCATAGTTAATATTTTAACTCAAAAATTTGAAGCATCTGAATTTCACATATGAGGATGTATATCCATATTTGAGAAGGAAAAAATATTGCTAGGACCAAATTGTTCTTGGAGAAGTCCTATTTGTGTCTTGGGGATCACCAGAATCCCATAGAATACAGTTTGGGAAATGATACTATTCAGAGGAGGATGAAAGCACTATAAAATAGACTGCCAAGGGGAGACTTCTGGAATGGAGATGGAGAAGAAAGAGGGCTTCTAAGAAAGGGTGTGTGTGTGTGTGTGTGTGTGTGTGTGTGTGTGTGTGTGTGTGTGAAATAACATCAATCAATTAATCAATCAAAGAATCAATAAGTGTTTATTATGTGCCTACTATGTGCCAGGTACTATACTAGGTGCTTGGGATCATAGAACAAATGTGAAACAACTCTTGTTCTTGATAAGCTGACATTCAGTTGTGCTTGTAATCATCATGATCAGCAGATTTTTGATGAAAACCTACTATGTGCTTTTGAAGGCAGAGACCAAGTTTACTTTGAGTCTCCCTACAAGGTATGTAGATGGGTAATTCTCAGCATTTATTTGTTAGATGAACAAATGAATGAATGAATGCACTGAGATGGCTATACACTACCTTTTAAGCCACATCTCAGTAGCCAGGACAATGTCTGGCACATAGTAGGCACTTCATAAATGCTTGTTGATTTCCCTCTAGGGGTACTCCCCTCTAAGGAACTCAAGGTTTCAGTCAAACTGGATTCCATGTTCCAGTCCTCAACCATACCATCTGCTTTCCTGCTCCTGTACCATCACATAAACTGTCATAGTTATCCTTTTTAAATTTCTATGCATCCTTTAAAGCACCTCCCAAATGTGACCTCTTCTAGGAAGATTTCCCTGATTCTCAGAAGCAAGAAAAATCTCTTTGGACCTTGCTGAGCACATACGTTGCACTTTTTCACTGTGGCTATTGTATAACATCGTGTTATTATTATTCTATCTTTATATTTAAGTATTATCACCCTCTCCATGGGGTCAGGGACTGTCTTTTCTTAAGTTGACTAGCATAGTGTTTTGCATACAGTAAGTGTTTAATAAGTGCTTGTTAAATTTGTGCTTGGTCACATAGAGGTCTAACTGACTTTTTCTTTTATCTATCCAGCAATTGTTATCGCAGTTCCAGCATGTCTCTTCCCATGATCTCTCTTCTTACCTTCTCAGATACCAGCTCCATTTCCTTTTTTCTCTTGGTCTTCTGGGACAGCATCTTGTTGACACATTTTCTAGTAATAACGAGTTCATTAAGTGTAGTGGGAGATTCCCTTAAGACCAAGAGATATGGGGCATTCAGATCTGCTCATTTAGTTTTGTTTAAATTTTTTAATCTATTCCCTTGCTGCTCTTTGGTCAATAGCTTCTCCTGACTTCTTCATTACTTCCTAATTACACTGAGTTTCTGTGCTCATTTTTGTCTGTGATGAAAACCAGCTGAGGGAAGAAATTTGACTTCCAAAGTCCCCTAGACACCTCATAAGCAGTCAAACCTCCCTTACTTACTCAAAGCTGATTTTCTCTTTCTTCTCCCCTAATGTATTTGTAAAAAGTCATTCTAGTGCTCTGTGTGATTATAGCTAGCTCTACATTTTTACTGCCTTTACATTTCTTTGCAAGATGTGACTGATAAAGCTACATTTTCCTCTTCTCCCTTTCCAGGACAGATTTATCCTTTGCTTATAAATCTTTGAGCAGTCTTTCATGAAGCCATATCAGATGTTCCTTAATCTTTGTATTATTCATCCCTTTAAGGAATTTTAATCTACTGGGCTTTAATTATACTGTCTCTCAGGAAGTACCAGACTTCTGCACTGAGCTTTATGCTCACAATCCTGTAATTATATTGGTGAGTTTTCTTCCTTTCCTCCCCCAGCAATTTTTTTCAGTGGAATATAGGTCAGAACCCTGCATTCCCATGGTGTGCCTCTTTTAAAATACTGGGTTGTCAATACACCAAAGTATGCCATCAAAAAGTGACCGTGATTCAAGTTACCTCATCACTCCACAAATTATCTCCACAGTGACCTTGCTTTATGGACTTCCATTTAACGTTTTTGTGTCCTTGATGAAGGTTTTTTTCCATTCTAGTTTTCCTTGTTTCTTATGTTCACTTTGGTCTTCTTTTCTCAGCAACCCAATATGGTTGAGTACCTTTATGATGACTTTCCATTTGTCCCTGCTCTGATTCTGATATTTAAGGTCTTTTTATTATCACAGGAAGGAAGCTTAAAAGGGCAGCTAAACTAGCCTCTCCCTCACCCTGAGATTCAAATATGTCATAGAGTGATGGCGTATATTGTCCTAGCCACCCACCTCATTTTTTTTGATGAGGGAAGAAGTGGACCTCCCACACCCAACATAGTGTTTTAAATGATTCATAATCCGGAAAGTTAAGAGTCTAACATCTGAGGCAAAAAGAAAAGTAGGAACTTGGAGAGCCAAAACATTTAGGCTGGTGTTAGATTGGCTGGGTCAATTTGCTATGCATGAAGAGATAGTTGAGAAAGAAAGAAAGAAGGAAGGAAGGAAGGAAGGAAGGAAGGAAGGAAGGAAGGAAGGAAGGAAGGAAGGAAGGAAGGAAGGAAGGAAGGAAGGAAGGAAAGAAGGAAGGAAGGAGGAAGGGAGGGAGGGAGGGAGGAAGGAAGGAAGGAAGGAAGGAAGGAAGGAAGGAAGGAAGGAAGGAAAGAAGGAAGGAAGGAGGAAGGGAGGGAGGGAGGGAGGAAGGGAGGGAGGGAGGGAGGAAGGGAGAGACAGAAACAGATACCTAGTCTAGGCAGAACAATGTAGCTAAAGGTCTGGAGTTCCTGGATGACTTTTCCTGTGTACTTCTGTGTTTCTTTGTATTGTATATGTTTGTGGAAGAATCCTGAATGTCGGGTCAGGGATTTAGGTGATGATAATCCTGTGTGCATGACAGCTGTATATTGGACATATTCTGAATTCTCCCCAGTAAGGCCTAGAGAAGCAAAGGAATGGCACTAGGGTAGCACCTACTACCCCTTCCTTTTTGGAGCAGTACCTAGCACTTCAAAAACTAGGGAATAGTGCTGACCCCCGCAATCTAAGACAAGGCTATAGGACCTGACCATCTTCTCTGAATCCCTGCTTAATTCCTTGCCTTCTCACTAATATCTTTGTCTTGTGCTAGCTTCTTTGGGGCCCTCATATCAACTTGATCCTCAACTTTATCTGTCTCTTCATTCATAAATTTCCATCACACTTTAGCTGGGATCTAATAATGTTCATCTGGGATATTTTCCCCCTTGGGACACCAAAATATCTTAGAGAAAGAACTTCTTAGTTGAAAAGGGCCCAACCAATCATGTAGTTAGTTAGTATCATGGATTGAGTGCTGAACTCAGAGTCAGGAGGACCGGAGTTTGAATCCTGGTCTAGACTTTTCTGAGATTCAGATCTATGAAATGAGAGGGGTGGTTTCTAAGGTCCCTTCCCTCTCCGAATCTCCAATCTTATGAACTTGTGGCACAGAGCCACCTGCCTGATCAGTGCACTATCAAGGTCCCATCACTTACCCTGAAGGCCCACCTTTTTTCTCAGAATGCTCCACCAATGAGAAATTCTTAGAAAGGATTCATATTTGGATTCATCCCTTTTTCTCATGGAATGTCAGTGGAGGAGGAAGGATGATCTCTGAGTTCAACTTACCTTTCATTCATTCATTTCTTCACTCATTGAACAAATGTATATAGCAGTTACCTGTGTGCCTGGACAACTATGCTGGGCAATAAGGAAAACAAAGTTTAGATGAGATCCTGATCTTGCCCCCAATAGAGTATCAATTTAATATGAGGTGCTTGGATTAAATGGTTTTGTAAAGGAATTATCATAGGGGACACGGATAAGGTACTGATGGCTTATTTTTCACATTTTCAGGTTGCAACTAGTATGTATTAACGGTTTACTATGTGCTAAGCACTGAAGATATGAAGAAAAAACTTTGCCTTCAAGAAGTTCATATTCAAATGGGGGAGTTTATAAAAACATAACCCACTTCTGGACCATTGTAATTGTGAGAATTTTTTCTTTAAATCAGACAATTTTTTTAATTAAAAAAACTAAAAAATAAATCAGACACCTGATTTTTTGCTCCACTGAAAGAACTGTCCACTCCAATCAAACTGGAAAAATCACTATCCCCAAAACATGCATTCCACTGACATTCTTTTCTTCCTTCCTCTCTTCCCATTGATTTAAATCCCACCCATCCTTTAAGGCTTGTCTTCTCTGTGAAGCCTTCCCTGTTCACCCCTAAACTGGACTGATGCCATCCTGAGCACATCCCAGACAAATAAAATTTCCTAAGATATCAATCTTTTTTAGTTATTGCCTTGCTTAAGAACATATAGTCTCTCCATCCCTACTTCAAGCAGCAAATTTCTCACCTGGCTTTCAATTCTCCCAATTGTGGAAGAGATACCTTCCTTATATAAAATATGTGCTTCTCTTATGCCCTCACCACATTGTAGTTTGAATTATATTTGCCCACATTTACTTTTTCCATGATGTTGTAGGATAAACTCTATACACAAAATTAGATTATCTGAATCATAGCTCCAATAGTGGCCATTAAGAAATAGCTAGAATGTTGGGCTACAGAATTAGTACCCAAAAAGATGTTTAACAGGGTACAATAATGAGCTAAATCTCAGGTGAAATTCAATAAGGATAATATTAAAGTCTCACTTGCATTGAAACAAAAACAACAAAAACCTAGACATGTAAAAGATGGGGTAGATATAGCTAAGCATTAGTTGATTTGAAAAATCCTTGGGTTTTAAGATTAGTATTTATCAAAAATGTGAAATGTCAGGCAAAACTTGGACTTACTTAAATCTTCTCTGGCAATTTATGGTCAAGCCATAATGGATCCACAGGAGAATCCTATCAAACTTCTAAAGAAAAATTAGTATCTATACTATGCAAATTATTCTCAAAAGTTGAGAAATAAAAGACCTTATGAATTTTTTTATGAAACAAAGTCACAATACCCAAACCAAGGGAGGATAAAGACAGAAGGAAAACTATAAACTGATATTATTAATGAATACAAATTTAATTATTTTAAGTAAAGCCCTGTCAAATAGACTAGAAGGATTCATTTGAGAAATTACTTATCATGGACAAGTTGGATTTATTATAGGAATATGAAGATGGTTCTGCATTCAGAAAACAATCATCATAATCACATTAAAAAGAAAAAATTCTTACACCATGTGATTATCTCAATTGATGCAGAAAAAGTCCAACAAAATACAATATTCATTTATGCTAAAAATCTGTAAATTGTAGGCATAAAGGGATCTTTTTAATATTGTAAAACAGATATAAAACAAAAATCAAATATCATATGTAATATAGATACACTAGAACTTTTACCGATAAATATAAACTAAATATTCTAAGGATGCCACCTCTCATTATTATTTGATATAGTTCTGCAAATGCTAATAATAGCAATAAGATGATAGAAAGAAATTAAAGATATAAAATTGTGTAAAGAAGAAATAAAATTTTCCCTATTTGCTGATGATATGATGGATTACTTGGAAAATTCTAGGGAATGAGATATGAATTGAGAAAATTAATAGCCCTAACAACATTACTAGCTATAAAATAAGCTCCCACCAAACAACAACATTTCTATATAATAAAAATAATACTGAAGATGAAGTAATAGGAGGGGAAATTCTATTCAGGTGAAAATATAAAACACTGAAAATCTCTAAGGATCAATCTTAAAAAAGTGTATAGATTAAATTACAAAGTGTTCCTTAAAGAAATAAAGAATAGCTTAAATTTAGAGGAATATTCAGTACTCATGACTGGACTGTTCTGATATAATAAAAATGACAATATTATCAAAGTTAATTTACAATTTTCATGCTATACCAATCAAATTATGTAAAGGCTATTTTAGATAACTTGGTAAAATAATAAGTTTATTTTTAAAAAAAATCTATACTATCAAAGAAAATAATGAAAAGAGGGTACACATGAAGAGCAAATAGCACTTCCCTAAAAATATCAGTCATCAAAACTATTTGGTATTGGTTAAAAAATAGAGAGGTAGGGGGGGCAGAGCCAAGATGGCGACTGGGAAGCAGTGACTGGCGTGAGCTCCCCACCAAGTCCCTCCAAAAACCTATAAAAAATGGCTCTGAACCAATTCTAGAGCTGCAGAACCCACAAAGTGGCAGAGGGAAGCAGGGCTCCATCCCAGGACAGCCTGGATGGTCTCTGGGTAAGGTCTGTCCCACACAGAGTTCCCAGCCCCCAGCTGAGGGGAGCAGAGCTGAGCCCAGCGTGCACGGCGCGAACAGACCAGACACGGACATACCAGACCAGGAGATGAGCGGAGAGTGCCCTGGCATCCTGAATTACTGAGCTGTGGCATCCACCAGACCTCTCAACCCACAAAGAGCAAAGACATCAGAGAAGGTTAGTGGGAAGAGTTGCGGGACTGAGTTTG
>CM053622.1:86636981-86669896 GCA_028646595.1 Phalanger gymnotis
GCTCCCCTCGGCTGGGGGCTGGGAGTTCTGTTCGGGACAGACCTTACCCCGAGACCATCCAGGCAGACCTGGGCTGGAGTCCTGCTTCCCTCTGCCCCTTTGTGGGTTCTGTATTTCTAGAACTGGTTCAGAGCCATTTTTTCATAGGTTTTTGGAGGGACTTGGTGGGGAGCTCACGCCAGTTACTGCTTTCCAATCGGTCATTACACTTCTAAGAGTTCCTAATTATTTCAGAGTTATTGGCCTTTTTCATATTGTTCTCATTTTATAAATTATTATTCTGGTTCTGTTCACTTCACTTTGCATCGATTCATGTAAAATTTTCCCAGGTTTCTCTAAAATGATCTCCTTCATTTCTTTCAGCATAATAGTATTACGTCGAATTTATAAATCATAATTTGTTCAGCCATTCCCTAGTTTATGAGCACCCCTTTAAATTCCTATTCTTTGCCAATTAAAATGTGCTATAAGTATTTTGTATGTCTTTAATTAGAGTTTGTTTTGCCTAAGACTAATCCCTCCCTTATTCTACCATCCAATTCTTTCCCTTTTCCCTCCTACTGCCGTATTGAGCAAAGTGTGTTTCTGCACCCAACTCTTTCTCCCTTTCTCTCTCTCTTCCTCTCTCCTTCTCTCTCTCTCTGTCTCTCTGTCTCTCCCTCTATCTCTGTCTCTGTCTCTCTTTGTCTCTCTCTGCCTCTGTGTGTGTGTGTGTATGTGTGTGTGTATATGTGTGTGTGTGTGTGTGTGTGTGTGTGTGTGTGTGTGTTCTTTCTTAGGAGATGAATTCTTAACCAAAGGATAAATGCAATTTCAGAAGATAAAATCTATAACCTTAATTACAAAAACTAAAAAATAACTTCTGGACAAACAAAATTAATATGCCTTGAATAGATAATAAGAGAAGTAGTCAAATAGGGAAGCAAACTTGGTATCAAATTTCTCTGGTAAGGACTTGGTATCCAAGATATTTATAAAAGCAAAAACCATTCACCAATAGACAAATTGGTCAAATGACATGGACAAAGAGTTCTCAAAACAAAAATTACAAGCTATTAATAACCACACAAAATAATGCTCCAAATTATTCACAATTAGAGAAATGCAAGTCAAAACATAGCTGAGGTTTTACCTCACAACCTGAAAATTGAGATTAATGATAAGAGATAGGAGTAGTAAATGTTAAAGGCATTACAGGAAGATAGACAGGCTAGAGTTGTGAGTCAGTGTAATCATTTTGGAAAGCAGTTTACAAACAAATAAAGTAACTAAAATGCCTATAGTCTTTGATTTTGGGATTATAGTAAAAGGTTTATACTCCAAGGAAGCCATTGACAAGAAGAAAGTCTTCATATACAAAATATTTATTGGAGCACTTTTTGTAGCAAAGAATTAGAATTAGAAGGAATTAGCATATTCTTAGCTAAGAATTAGAAAGAAAGAAGATATTGTCATTCATGAATGGAATATTACAGCACTGTAAGAAATGATGAATAAAGAGGAATACAGAAATATCTATATGAATTGATGCAGAATGAAGTAAGCAGAGCCAAGAAAAGAATATACAGATGATTACCACAATGCAAATGGACAGAACTACCAAAAAAGTAAATGTTGCAAAATTACAAATAAGAAGACTTAAAACAAGAGATAGGAAAAGACTCACCCACTCTTTTACAGAGTTTAGAGGTTTATTACTGTTCAACATTGGACATATTTTCAGACTTTTTTCAATGTTACACTCATTTCCCCTCTTTTTTGTCTTTAAAATAGTATATATATTGTTTAATATGGCATGGTTTTCTGGGAGGGATAAGGGAGAGTTACTAGGGGGAAATTATAGTGATGCATAAAAACAAAAGATAACAACAAAGACTCATTTAAAAAGTAAAAAGCTTTTTACAACTGAGAATCTTCCTGTCCTCCCAGACTTTTCCAGTAAGGTTACATCTTTGCTATTTTTATGTACACATACACATGTATGTATGTACATACATATACACACAAATACAAACACTACACATTTCTATGTACACATACACATGTATGTATGTACATACATATACACACAAATACAAACACTACACACATACATATACTGCATATGTAGATTCCCCTTCTTTGGAGGTATTCAAGCACAGGCTACACATTCATGGGTATATATTAGTGGGGTTTCTTTGGTGCATGTGCTGGAATAGATGGCCATTGAGATCCCTTCAATTCTTAAATTCTGCGATTCTGTAAATTTTTACAATATTAGTTCCTTTCATGCACCTATTGTCTAGCCATGCTAGCCTACTTGATGTTCTTCCCACATCTCCCATCTCCTATCAGCCTTTATATGGGCTATCTACTATGTCTGTAATGCTGCCCCTCCTCATATTGGCCTTGTAGCATCCCTGGATTATTCCAAGACTTAGCTCAAATGCCACCTTCTGGGAAAGTCATTTCTCAGTCCCTCCAGTAGTTAATGCCCTCACCAATAAGATTTCCTTGTAGTTACTTTTTATGTATTTTATATGTAGCTTTATATGTCTATCTCCCACCATATAGGTCTTCAGTAGATGCTGAACAATCACTTGAGTATGTTAAAGCTGAGATTCTTTAGTGGAAGGGTTGGACTTGATGGCTGCTGAGGTCTCTTCCTCAAATTCAGTGATTATGTATGGATTGTCTCACCCTTTTGAATGTAAGTTCCTTGAGAGCCAGGGACTTTCTTTTGCCTTTTCTCTGAATGCCTAGCATTAGAATATGCTCAGAGGAGAGAATTCAGGCTGGTGAGAAGGAAAACCATACCACATGGGCATCAGTTAAAAGAAATGGGCACTTCAATGTCATAGCTTTTTTTTTTTAATATTTAAAGGGCTTTCATGTGGAAGAGGAATTAGCCTTGTTTTGTTTGGTCCCAGAGGGCAGAACTAGAAGAAATGGGTGGGAGTCCTAAAGCATGATTCTAATAATGTCACACTAACAGTGTCACCCTCTCAAGAAGCTTCAGAGCCCTATTCCTTCCAGGGTAAAATGCAAACTCCTCCATTTGTATTTTTAAACCCTTCACAGTCTAACCCTAACCTATTTTTCCAGACTGATCCAAGCTTGCCTAATTGCTGTTCTCTGTATGTGACATTTCCTTTCCTTTCTCTGTACTTTTGTATGTGCTGATAGCTCCCCTTTTCCATGCTTAGAAGTCTCTCCCAGCTCACCTCCTCTGGCTAGAATCACTAATTCTCTTCAAGGCTCAGCTGATCTTCCATCTCTTACATAAGGCCATACCTGACCTCTTTATCCAGGTGTTAGTGTTTCTTCCTCCTAATGTTATTATGTATTATATTACTATATATTGTGTCACAATACTACACATATTATGTCACATCGTGATGTCATATTATGTAATATCATATCATATCACCCATGTATATGTATTAAGTTGGAAACTGTAAGATCCTACAGAACAGGGACTGTTTCATTTTTGCCTTTATACCCCTAACATACAACATATGGTTGGTGCTTAATAAATATTTGTTAAATAGAATTGAACTTTGCAGAGAAACTGATTTCGACTTGATATAAAAAACTGTTTGTTGTTGTTCATCCTTCCTTCTCATAGAGCAGGGCTACTTAAACTTTTTCCACTAAGGATCTCTTTTGGCATTTTTTGGTTTGTATTCCTTGGTGTTGTATGGCCTTAAGTCATGTACAGTGCAAAGTATTCATGCTTTGTGTTCAGAACCAAGGCTGCAGTGAAGTTGCAGGATACAGCCTAGGTAAGTGTTGGCAGAAACACCTTGGATTCATTAATCATTCAATTTTTGATTATTTTTTTCAGAAACCATTTACTGTTACCAAATGTTTAGTGACCTCATATGGGGCACAACCCACATTTTAAGAAGTGCTGTCATAGAGGACCAGTGATATCATGAGGACAGTGTCTTTACTTGTGCATGTGTTGGATTAGAATAACAGATGAGGTTCATAGTCACACAGCTTTTGAAGGTAAGATTGGAATACAGAATATTCTGACTCTATTACCAGTAATTTTATATGTTAATCAGGCTTCATTTCAGCCTTCAGCTAAAAACTATCTTGTCCTCCTCAGGTGCTTTTAATATACAATTAATCTGTGCTATATATTTAGTTGTACAATGATCTAATCTTTGCTAAAGACCTCCTCTAATAACCTAGAGTGGTAGAGACATGACCTAGGCTGCTCAAAGGCACAACCAATGAAATGCAATTTTTGATAGGTGCTACCAAGTTATAAAGCCTTTAGATTCTGGTCTGATGACAGAGCATAAGAATGTCATCTGAAGACCAGCTTAGTTAAGTGTGCAAAGGCCCATTTTCATAAGCATGGCCGCCAGTGGATGGATTTTATTCTTGATCAGAGCAACCCATCGAGATGCCTCCTAAATTAAGTTATAGAATGCTTATGACCTACGCTGGTCTACTAAGTCAAGTTATAGAGGAGTTATAACCTACATTGGTGGTGAGGTCACCCACATGGACAAAATCATTGATCCTTGAACGATTGAAGTATGTCTAATCACTCCTACTAGATTTCAATTTCCTTGACTTTGAGATCCAGGTCTTCTTTAAATTGACTCTTAGTACCAGGCCTTTGAACTTAGATAGCACTTGATAAATGTTTGCCAACTGAATGAATGATAGAGATTAGGTTGGCTAGGCTAAAGGATAAGTGTTAAAAGGCATTGGGAGATAATGGATCTTGATGAAATTCTTTAAATATACTCTTAGTCAATTCTTTCCTCCTTCCCTATCCTATTTCTGGAATGCCAACATTGGTAAAGTAAATTTAAGCAAGTGAGGGGAAAATTTTGCCTTAAGATGCCAGATATTTTTAAAAGAATGAACAAAACTATTTGAGGAATAACAGTCTCAGTGACCATAAGGATAGAGATAGGGATTACACTTATGATTTTATTGACACATGGAACTATCAGTTAAAGAAACTCTCTTCAAGGTGAGTCAGCTGGTGTCATAGCAGATCACTGGGCCTAGAATCAGGAGGTTTTGTTGTTGTTAGGTCATTTTTCAGTCATATCTGACTCTCTCTAACCCCATTTAGTGTTTTCTTAGCAAAGATACTGGACTGTTTTGCCATTTCCTTCTTTAGCTCATTTTACAGGTAAGGAAACTGGGATAAACAGAGTTAAATGACTTGCCCAAGGTCATATAGCTAGTAACTGTCTGAGGCCAGATTTGAACTCATGAGGAAGAGTTTTCCTGGTTCTAAATCCAATGCTCCATCCAACACATCACCTAGCCACCCCAAGACAATCAGGAAGGGTCACCTACTTGAACTTCTGGGAGCCAAGTTGGAGGAGTAAATCATAAGTGCTCTCACCCCTCCCACCTTGTTGACCCTGAAATACCCAGAGAATATTGCCCCAGGAAAAATCCTGGAATAGTGGAGCCAGCAGAAAGAGTACAGCAGTCTTTTAGCTAATGAGGCTGGAGAAAGATCTATGGGAAGGGTCCTTCTTGCTGTGGCTGAAGGGGACTAGGATAGCATGAGAGGCATCCAGCAAGCCCTATCTCAGCAGACCAGCAAGAGATCCTGAGCCCTGGGGGGTAGAGCTGGCAAGCACCAATGCCAGGACCCCAGGCATGCCTTCACACAGCCAGGGGAAACCACAGACATCAGCATGGATAGGCGTCCACCAGCAGCTGAGTCTATGTGTGCTCTAGCACAGCCCTAGGGGAGGAGGAGACCTCCAGTGGCCAGACCAACCCTCCCCCATGACTCATGCTGAGTGCTTCAGTGTAACCCTGGTGGAACTCAGAAAGACATCACCTGGCCTTGGTCTTGACATACACCAGCCAGCTCCAGCTAAGCACCAGGTGAGCTACAGCATTTTATAACTTCTAGCTGACAGAACTAGGGGCCACAGCACACAAAGCCAGTAACCAGGCCCCTAGCTCCCAGCACAAGACATTTGGGATAGAGCTCCTTGAGCCCCAGAAGCAGAGATCTACTTTAAAAGCCAGGAGAATGACAATCACAATGAAGAAGCAAATCAGAAAAGCAAAGACCATAGAATCTTAGTATGGGGACAGGGAAGATCAAAATATGAATACAGAAGAGGACAGCATTGGTATTATACCTACATCTGAAACCTCAAAAGGGAATATGAACTGGTCTCAAACCCAAAAAGTATTCTTGGAAGAGCTCAAGGAAGATTTTAAAATAGAAGAAATATTGACCAATTCTTTTAAAAATGCAATGGACAAAATGGAAAAAAAAAACATTCACTGTTGAGAACAAATCTCTGAAAAGTAAAATTGACCAAAAGGATAAGGAAGTACAGAGCCTAACTGGAGAAAATAACTCAGAAAAAAGTAAAATTGATCAAATGGAAAAGGAGGTACAAAAGCTAACTGAAGAAAGCAATTTGTTAAAAATTAGAATTGGGAGAGTAGAAGCTAATGACCCTATGAGGCATCAAGAATCAGTCAAACAAAATCTAAATAATGAAAAATAGAGGAAAATATAAAATACATCATTAGAAAAACAACTGACCTAGAAAATAGATCCAGGAGAGATAATCTAAGAATTATTGGTCTACCAGAAAGCCATGATGAGAAAAAGAGCCTGCACAGTATCTTCCAAGAAATCATCAGGGAAAACTTCCCTAACATCCTAGAACCAGAAGGTAAAATAGTCATCAAAAGAATCCTCCTATCACCTCCTGAAAGAGATCCCAAATAGAAAATTCCAAGGAATGTTGTAGCCAAATTCCAGAATTATCAGGTTAAGGAGAAAATACTGCAAGCAGCCAGAAAAAAAAAAACAATTCAAATATCACAGAACTACATTCAGGATCACACAGGACCTTTCAGCTTCTACATTAAAAGATCAGAGGGATTGGAATTGGATATTCTGAAAGGCAAAGGAGCTTGGACTATGACCAAGGATGAACTACCCAGAAAAACTGAGCATAATCTTTCAGGCAAGGAGATGGACATTCAATGAAATAAGGGATTCTAGACCTTCCTGATGAAAAGGCCAGAGCTCAATGGAGAATTTGATCTTCAAATATAAGATACAAGAGAGTCATAAAAAGGTAAATGGGGAAAAAAACCTTGTTATTTAATAAGGGCAAACTGTTTAGGTCCCTATATGGGAGGATGATACTTGTTAATCTTGAGAATGGTATATTTATTATGACATGTAAAAGGGATATACATAGACAGAGGGTGTGAGTATAAATTAACTGATGTGATGATAAAAACTTAATTAAGGGATACAAAGGGATTGTAATGGGAGAAGAGGAAAGGAGGAGGCAGAAAAGGGTAAATTATATCACATGAAGAGGAATAAAAACATAATATAGTAGAGAGAAAGAAGGGAGGGAGATGAGCATTGTTTGAGCTTTACTCTCACCAGATTTGGTTCAAAGAGGGAATAATATACTATGTTAACTATATAAATCTAACTTGCCCTATGGGCAGTAGCAGGGGAAAGGAGAAAGAAAGGGGGGAGGGGCATTAGAAAGGAGGGAAGAAGTAGTAAGGGAAAAGGGAAAGAAAAGGGAGGGGGGTTGATAGAAGGGAGGGAAAATTGAGGGAGGCAGTGGTCAAAAGTAAAACTCTTGAGGACAGGAGGGGAGAAGGGAGAAATAAAATCATAAATGGGGATGGGGTTAATACAATGGAGAGAAAGACACAGATAGTAATCATAACTTTGAATGTGAATGGGAGGAACTCTCATAAAATGGAGGTGGATAGCAGAATGTATTAAAAAAACATAATCCTACAATACATTGTTTAGAAGAAACACATTTGAAACAAGGTAAAGGTAAAAGGCTGGAGTAGAATATATTATGCTTCAGCTCAAATTAAAAAAAAAAAAAGCAGGGGTAGCAATCCTAATCTCAGACAAAGCAAAAGCAAACATAGATCTAATTAAAAGAGATAAAGAATGAAAATGCATCCTGCTAAAAGGCCCATAGACAATGAGGTAATATCATTACTAAACATATATGTGCCAAGTGGTATAGCATCCACATTCTTAGAGGAAAGGTTAAGGGAATTTCAGGAAGAAATAGACAGCAAAACTATACTAGTTGAGGACCTCAGCCTTCCCCTCTCTGAACTTGATAAATCTAACCTCAAAATAAACAAGAAAGAAGTTAAGGAGGTCAATAGAATTTTAGAAAAGGTAGACATGATAGACCGCTGGAGAAAATTGAATGAGGATAGAAAGGAATATACTTTTCCCAGGGGTACATGGCACATACACAAAAATTGACCATGTACTAGGGCATAAAAACCTCACAATCCAGTGCAGAAAGGCAAAAATATTCAAAGCATCCTTTTAAGATCATGGTGCAATAAAAATTATATGTAATAAAAGACCATGGAAAGATAGGATAAAAATTAATTGGAAACTAAATAATCCAATCCTAAATAATGAGTGATTTAAACAACAAATCACAGAAAGAATCAAAAACTTCATCCAAGAGAATGTCAATAATGAGACAACATACTAAAACTTATGGAATGCAGCGAAAGCAGTTCTTAGGAGAAGTTTTATATCTCTGAATGCTTACATGAATAAAATAGAGAAAAAGGAGATTAATGAATTTGGGCATGGAACTGAAAAAAGTTAGAAAAAGAACAAATTGAAAATCCCAAATTAAATACCAAGTTAGAAAGGCTGAAAACCGAAGGAGAGATTAATAAAATTGAAATCTAGAAAACTATTCAACTAATAAATAAAACTAAGAGCTGGTTTTATGAAAAGAAAAACAGTAAAATTGGTAAACCTTTGGTTAATTTGATATAAAAGAGAAAGAAGAAGACCAAACTACCAGTATCAAAAATGAAAAGGGTAAATTCACTTCCAATGAAGAAGAAATTAAAACAAGAGTTAGGAATTATTTTGCCCAATTGTATGCCCATAAATTTGACAATCTTAGTGAAATGGATGAATATTTCCAAAAATGTAAATTGCCCAGATTAACATAAGGGGAAGTAAAATATTTAAATAATCCTATCTCCCAAAATTCGTCTGGAAGAAAAAAGGGTCCATAATATCAAGAGAATTAATGAAAAATGCTAGAGAAGGTGGACTAGCCATACCAGATGTTAAATTGTATTATAAAGCAGCTATCAACAAAACCACTCGGTACTAGGTAAGAAATAGAAGGGTAGATCAGTGGAATGCGTTAGGTACGGAAGACACAGTAATCAATGATTATAGCAATCTACTGTTTGATAAACCCAAAGACTCCAGCTTCTGGGATGAAAACTCGGTGTTTGACAAAAACTGCCGGGAAAACTGAAAAATAGTATGGCAGAAACCAGGCATAGACCAATGTCTGACACTGTATACCAGAATAAAATCCAAATGGGTACACAATCTAGGTATAAAGGCTGATACTATAAACAAATTAGAGGACAATGAAGAGTTTATCTGTCAGATTTATGGGGAATGGAGGAATTTATGACCAAACAAGAGATAGAGAACATTATGAAATGCAAAATGGATAATTTTGATTACATTAAATTGAAAAGTTTTTGCACAAACAATACCAAAGCAACCAAGATTAGGAGGGAAGCAAAAAACTGGGCTTTCCCGGTAATTTTTACAATTAGTGTCTCTGATAAAGGCCTCATTTCTAAAACATATAGAGAACTGATTCAAATTTACAAGAATACAAGTCATTCCCCAATTGATACATGGTCAAAGCATGTGAACAGGCAGTTTTCAGAGGAAAAAATTAAAGCTATCTATAATCATATGAAAAAGTGCTCTAAATCACTATTGACTAGAGAGACACAAATTAAAATAACTGTGAGGTAGCACATCATACCTATCAGACAGGCTAACAAGACAAAACAAGAAAATGATAAATGTTGGAAAAGCTATTGGAAAGTTGGAATACTAATTAATTGTTGGTGGAGCTGTGAGCTGATCCAAGCATTCTGGAGAGCAATTTGGAACTATGCCCAAAGGGCTACAAAAATACACATACCCTTTGACTCAACAATAGCACTTCTAGGGCTGTATCCCAAAGAGTTCATTAAAATGGGGAAAAATACCCACATGTACAAAAATATTTACAGCAGCTCTTTTTGTGGTCAAGAAGTAGAAATCAAGGGGATGCCCATCAGTTGGGGAATGACTGAACAAGTTGTGGTATATAAATGTAATTGAATACTATTGTGCCATAAGAAATGATGGGTCCCTAGATGCTTGAGGAAATTTTACAGTTAGTCTACTTCAGATGTTACAAAACTATTGTGGATCTTATTTCTCTCCACACTCACACTCCCTAACATGCATGTGGTGCAAGCAGAGGTGTAGAGGCTACCCATCGCTAGTGTTCTTTGCAATATACCACAATCCCCTCAAGTATGGATCCCCAAGAAACAGCTTTCAATAGTCCTACTTGCAATCCAATAGTCATCCAAGTAATTTTGCTACGCACAGGGAGAATTCTCACTTTCATATATGCCCCAAACTCAGCCATCCACTTTTGGTGTCCACCTGCCAACCAACTATCACCTGTGACATTAAGAAGCTGTAACGTCTGAAGCAACAAAATAAAATAGTAAAGCATGTTGGCAGATGGGCTAAACTAGGTTGAGGGTAACCTATAGGTCTCAAGCCCAACCATGTGAGGACTTCCCTGGTGGAACAGGCAGATGAGGACAATTTGTTCCAATAGCTATAAAGGCCACTGAAGAAGGTGCTGTGGAGTGCTTAGAGATTGGTCAGACATCAAAAATTCCAAGGTCATCCACTGCATCCTAGGCCATTGCTAGTTGTCCTGACTTTTGTCTTGCCACTGGATCTTGCTGACTCTAAGAGAGAGCAAGGCTGACAACTTTGTGCAACTCTGCCTCACTTAAATCAAATTCACCTACAAATCAAGACATCATTCATCTGTGATGACATCAGTCTTCAAAAACAAACCAAACAAGCTCTGCTGGAACTGGCTCGGTGGGAGTGGGTTCTCAACCTCCTTGAGGCAGGTATGACCAGCTAGCTGTATTATAGCATTTCTCATTCACTAAGGACCCACATAGCCCTGGCTATGAAGCCTCCAGGAAGAGCCCAGAACCCATGGGATGAGCTTGATCATAGCTACCTTCCAATACTACTGAAAGTACTACTGAAAAGTACTGCTGTACTGCAGAAGAGGCAGTATAATATAGTGGAAAGCGCAAAGGCTTTGGAGTCAGAGAACTTGGATTTGAATTCCAGCTCTGCTACTAATTACCTGTGTGACCATGGGCAGGTCACTTCCTCTTCTTGGCCTCAAATTCTCATTTATACAATGAGGGAGTTGAATTGGATGGCCTTAAATAGCACCAAGCTTTTGTATATGAGTCCTGGATCTTGTACTAAAGACTTCTGTGTCACTTAACTTTATCTGTACTTCTGTTTCTCGGTATACAATGAGAGAAGTTAGGACTAGGAGTTCACTAGCATCATCTCTGGTTTTAATATTCATGTTCTGTATTGTAATAACTTATTATATAATGGACCTTCCACCTCTGACATTCTCTGTTTTGTATCCTAATGTCCCTTCCAAATCTGAAATCTCTAATTTTAAGAATGCTACCCTATTTGAAAACATCCTAGGAACACATCAATTGGGATTCACTGTGAGAATAATGTCTCTCATGCCAGGTTGCTGAGTGACTCATAATGAGGCCTGATGGGCTGAATATGCTCTCCATCCAGGCTCCAGTGAGGGCTTTCCATAAAGAAATTAAATTATTGCTGAATTTCTTTCCACAAGCCCATGCTGGGGGCGAGGGGGCTCTAGTCACGAGGTTTTTTTTCAATATCACACAGTAAAAACCAGTGGTGAGCTGCTGGGTAATGTAATATATCACTCTACACCCAAGTCATTCAGAAATCCAGGCAATCAGTGCTGTGTAAAGCTCTCAGAGGCTTATATTAAACTATAATAGTTCAGCATGAGCCAAGCTGCTGTGGCATTTCACACTGTAAGAAGTAGATATCTTTGTTCTTGAGTCAGATGATCAGTAACTGAGACTGGCTGCAGGGGTACCTCCCAGTCCCTCTACAAAGCTCTATAATTATGAATGATTGTAGAAGGGGGATAGGAGAGGGAATAAAGAGCCACTTTCTCCATAACCCCCCTCCCTTATCTCCTGGCCAGAAGTTGTCTTTGCCTCTTCATGTTTTCCAAAGCACTTCCACATACTCTAAGGAAGTAATGTGGTTCAGTGGAAAGAGTCTTGTCTCTGAAGTTAGAGGGCCTGGCTTCAGATCCTACTTCTGATGTTTATGACCCATGATTTGAGATAACCCGCCAAGTCTTAGTTTCCTCATCTGTAAAATGGAGATCTGTGATCCTACACTCCCATTTTATTCTCATTGCAACTATATAAAGTATACAGGGAAGGTGTTATCATCCCTGTTAGGCAGATGAGAAAACAGACCAACAGAGGTAAAGTGACTTACCTAGATCATCCAGGTACTAGGTGATAAAAACAATACTTGAATTCAGGTTGCATGATCTTTAGTCCAATGTTTCCATGACACCACAACACCTACCAGCACCCATTTCTATCAGTGTTTACAATCTTTAAAATCTTTTTTTCTCACCAAAGCCACTCAACATAGTCAGTGTCAGTCTTGGTGTACCCATTTTACAAATGAGGAAATTAAAGCAGAAAGTTGTAACTTCCTCAAAGAGATGTAGGTATTAGGTGGCAGACATGGGACAGAAGTTCAGATTTCCTGACTCTAAATCCAGGGCCCCACCCTACTGTGGCTTTTCTCAGGATGACTTTCTGGGATTCTCAGGACAGAAGCCAACTTCAGAATTGGCTGGACCTTTGGGGATATTAGCTAATCCTTAGAAAATTCCTACTGATATATTGCCATGTGGGCTCTGAGAAAACAGGAGCCAACATGGAGAGAGTGGCAGAGACTTCATTTTGAAACCCAAGATCTTTAACACCAAATTAGCAAGAGGAAATGGGAGATTGCCTGTCAAAGTTCAGGGGGTGGTTTCCATATTTCACAACTTTTGGGAGGGGAGTAGAGGAAGAAGGGGATTGGTCTGGTTCTTTTTCCTTTATCCAGATCTACCAATTCTTCCTTCTCCCAAATGCTCATGAAATCACAATATGTAAGACCTGGAAGTGATTTTAGAATGCAGGATGTTATATCAGAGAACACAGAAATTTTTCAGGGTATCGTGGAAAGACCATTAGATTTGGATTCAGAGGCAATTTGGGTTCAAAAACTGACTTCTAACTGATACCAGATTTCCCTTGGAAACTTGGTTTCTTCATTTGTAAAGTACTAGATTCTATAGGATCTGCAACGGATTTTGGAATCTTAGAGCTGCTAGAGACTTTAGTGACAACCTAATCCTGACCTCTCATTTTATAGATAAGCAAACAAGTTTGAAGAGAACTGATTTGCCTAAGTTCACACAGGCAATTCATTGCAGAGAGGGATTTGATCTAGCTTTCCTGATTCTCTGTCCATTACTCTTTTCTTAGCTGCCTATGGAAAGAAAGGTCTAAAATCATTTTGTTGCCAATGGCATCTCATGTAGCTGTGAACACAGCTGGAAAAAATGGTGCCAGAGACCAATTTTCAACTGAAAAGAGAAAAACAATAAAGGCCTTAAAAGAAGAAATAAACTTGAAGTTTGGAATGCGGTACTTGGGGAAAATCCAGTGGCAGGAGGTGACTGCTGATGATAATAAAACTGACATTTGACAGAAAAAGATGATGGGAAAAATGGAAGAGAGAAAAAGCACAAAGGACCCAGAGAAGGGGAACACAAGTTACATAATTTCCTACAAACTAGTTGTTAAAATTGCAACTGAAAAAATGACATGTTCATTTATTGTCGTGAAATGAACAGTTGAGATCAAAGGGCTCAAGACCTAGCCTGAGTACTTCCTGTTGAGTGACCTCAAAACCACCTTGACAAGTTCTCCAAGTCCGAATTTACTTAAATATAAAATGGAAATAATAATATTACCTACATTATGGAATGGAAAAGTATTTATTAAGCACCTACTGTGTTGAGCATCATGCTAAGCACTAGGGATGTAGACCAAAAGTTACTGTCCCTAGCCTTGATGAGCTTGCATTATAATTATGGGAGACAATATATACATAGGAAAGTTTTTCAAGGGTGTACTGCTGCCAGGTTGAATTGGCTTGAGAAAGCTGGTTGTTAAATTTTCAGTGTGAGCATTTACAACTCAGAAATAGACACGTTACAAAACAGTGATTGATTTATTGTTTTATTGGTTATCTAGACTTAAGAAAATGTTGAGGGAAATGTTAATGAAGATTAAATTTGAAAGTGTTTCATGTGAATTTTTTTTTGGATAGACAGTTGTTAAATGAGGTTTAGGTTCAGGGTAATTGGAAAGCAATAGTGGTCCTTAGTGTTCAATTAGAGGTCAGATAGCAAGGCCCAGAGGTCGTTAGAATGCTTTATTGAAAGGGGAGATGTACTAGGATCTAGGTGGCTAGTGCTCTGGGTAGGGATGTTAGAGTATAAGAGCTCTGTCTCACAGAGTTATTGGAGGGAAAACACTTTGGAAGCCACATAGATCTCTAAAAATGGGAGGCATTAATTCAATAAGTACTTACTGAGCTCTCATTCTATATTGGATAGTGCCTTGGTATTGTGGGAGATCATGTTGGAAAGATATGGGCTATGTAATGGTACAATTAGGTGGAATCAAAACTATGTGGAAAACTAGACCTAAGGAGAAATCATTTATAATTCAAAATCCATTAGGAGGAAGGTAGCTGGTAGAGTACCTCCAGGAGTTTGCCCTTGGGCTGGCACTGTTAACTATATTGGATGAAAGTATACATGACATGCCTATCCATTCAATTTACAGATAATACAAATCTGTTATTTTGGAGAACAGATTGAGGAATCCCAAAATTATGAAATTCTAGGACAATGAAAAGAATCCAGTAAAATGAAATCTCATAGAGAAAAGTATACATGGCTTCAAAAATTTAACCCCCAAAGTATAAGCACAGGTAAATATCCTCAGACAATGGTTGCAGTGAAAAAGACCTGGGGGATTTAGCAGACCACCATTTCTATGTTAGCAGTGTGATGTGGTAACTGGGGAAAAAAGAACAAAAAATAAGGATAATCCCTTTATTAGTCATCATGTCCAATATCTTTATTACCATTTTTTTGGATTTAATGTCTTTTCCAGGGTAATCACCCCCCACAAACACACTATTAGAGAGAAGGAAGAGACTTCGGTGACCATCTAGCCCAACTTACATATGAAGAACAGTAATTCCATCTTTAACAAACCTGATGAATGGTTATCTATCATCTCCTTGCAGATAGATGACACAGCAGCTTCAATGCTAGTCTTGTAATAAGGAGACCTGAGTTCAAATTCTGCCTCAGTCACTTATTAGCCTTGTGACCCATTGGCAAATTTCTCATCCCTAAAATGGGAATAACAGGGCATATCTTATAAGGCAGTTGTAAGGATTAAATAAGACAATGTGTGACCAGCACTTTGCAAACCTTAAATCACTATACAAATATTAACCATTATTTTTGAAGACCACAAGGTGACCTCCCAGCTCTGGAGACAGCCCATTCTACCTTTAGATATTTCTAATTGCTAGGAAGGCTTTCCTTACATCAAATCTGAATTTCTGTCTTTGAAACGTCCATAATACTTACATGTACTGATACAAAGTGAAGTAAGCAGAAGCAGGGGAATATTGTGCACAATCTCAGCAACTTGTGTGATGTTCAGCTATGACAGACTTATCTCTCCTCAGGCATACAATGATCCAAGACAAGTCCAAAAGACTCATGATGGAAAATGCTGTCCACATCCAGAGAAAGAACTGGCAGTTTGAATGCAGATCAAAGCATACCATTTTCATTTTTTTTCATGGTTTTTTCATTCACAACATGACTAATATGGAAATATGTTTTACATAATTGCACATATATAACCTAAATCAAATTGCTTATTGTCTTAGGAAAGGAGGAGGGGAAGGAAAAATCTGGAACTCAAATTTTTATGTAAAAAATGAATGCTAATAAAATTGTCTTTATATGTAATTGGAAAAAACACTATTTAAAAAAACCAACAAGCTCCTTGAGAGTAGAAAAAGAAAAAAAAAGAAACTTCCACTTAGTTCTACCCTCTGAGATCTTATAGAAAAAAAAACCCTCTAATCTGACTTCCAGATTATGTTTCTTTAAATACTGGAAGGTAGGCCTGCCCCCCTCAGCCTTTTCTTCTCCCTGCTAAACATTCCTGGTTCCTTCAACCAATTTTTCTATGATATAAACCCAGTGTCCTTGCCCATCCTAGCTGTCATTGTTTAGACACCTTCAAGCTTTTCCTGGAGCCTGGCATCTTTGATTTCAAGGCCAGCCTTCTTTCCTCCTCATTATGTTCCTACTTTGAAAATGGGTCTCTCTTCCTGAGGTAGGGTCCCTAGCTGGCAGTTTGCATTTTTTCAAACTTAGTAACTTTTGACATGTAAGCCCTGCTTTGGGTTTGTTTTTCTTAACCAAACCTGAGAGCTGCCTGCATGACCCAGAGCATAGAAACAGAGTCTTTTATTGAGCCATGAACTGCTGAGGAAAAAGGCCCCTAACCAGCTGAGAACAGTAAACGGATTAATTTTGCTAGTTTCATTACTCAAGAAACAGCATGCTTGAGCCCTGACAATTTCCCCTCTGAAACAAGCCCATACAATATCCTCAGACCTGTGACTCAGCATGAGAAACATTATTTTTCAGAGAACATTCTAAGAGCACTATTTAGAAGTAGAGTAATTAGATTGACCAGGGAAACTGGACCCTATTTTTGGTGGATGCTGGCTTTTCATTTGGGAAAGTAATAATAGAATCCTACGATTTTAGAGCAGGAAAGGAAATTAGAGGTCACCTAGTCCAGACCTCTCATTTTATGGAGGAAGATACTTTGAGACCAAAGAGGTAAAGAGACTTGCCCAAGGTCATGCAGACACTAACAATAGAAACAACAACATCAATGATAATTTGCCTTTATACGACATTACATAAGGCTTTCAAAACTCTTTGGAAATATTATTTCTTTAATCCTCCCAACAGCCCTTTGAGGTAGGTGGTATTATCATCACTTTGGAGATGAAGTAATTGATGCCACAAGAATCTGAATGACTTATCTGGGATCTTATACCTGGTATGTGTGTGCCAGTGTGAGGCAGAATTCAAATTCAGGTCTTCTTGACTCCAGGTCCAGTGATCCATCCATTATACCATCTGGCCCATAATGATGTTAGTAGCTACCCATTGATTTAATGGTTGCAATGTACTTTCACTCATTGTCTCATTTATTCTCATCTGTTCTCTCATATACATAGTACCTGGCATATAGTAGGGGCTTAATAATTGTTTATTGACTGACTTTTTACAATGACTCTATCAGGTAGGTGGAGCAGGAATATGGAATTCAGCTTTGGGTACCATATTTAGGAAGGACATTGACAAAGTGGGGCATGTCCAGAGGAGGCCTGCCAAGCCAGTAGAAAGGACCAGAGACCAGGCTATAAGAGGATTATTTGAAGGAATTAAAGATGTTTAGCCTGCACAAGAGAAGACATAGTGGAAACATAGTAACCATCTTCAAATATATGAGGGACTATCACATAGAAGGAGTTTAGAATTGTCCTGCTTTACCCAGGAGGACAGAATGAGAAACAACTGGATGGTAATTGTAGGGAAATGTGAGGAATATTTCTTTTGGCTACTTGTTTGGCCTTGTGTATGATAGCAGTGAGCAGACTGTTGGGCCTGGATTCAGAAAAACTCATCTTCTTGAGTTCAAATCTGGCTTCAGATACTTACTAGCTATGTGACTCTGGGCAAATCATTTAACCCTGTTTGCCTCAGTTTCCTCATCTGTAAAATGAGCTGGAGAAGGAAGTGGCAAACCACTCTATTATTTTTGCCAAGAAAACCCCAAATAGGGTCACAAACAGTCAAACACAACTGAAATGACTGAACAATAACAACAAACAGCCCAGGTTCCTGGCTCCCTCACTGTTAAGAAGGAGTTTGTTTATTTTGTACTGTGTCCCTAAACCATCATTAAGTTGTTTGCCACAAAGGCTCTTTGTCGCTTGTAGTGTGAACACGTACAAGTGTTGTGGTCACTCTGTACCTCAGTTTTCTTGTTTGGAAAATGGGGATAACAATATTTGCCCTGCATATTTAACAGGAGTGTTATGAAGGCAGTACTTTTAAAACGTAAAATCATGTAGAAATACTGTGCTTGTTATTATCATTAGTCTTAAAGAAACCTATTTATGGAGCTCTAAAGTCACTTGGAGATTTCTATTAAAACTCTACAGTAAGATCCCCAGCAGCCAGGAGAATAACTCTTTAAATAATATACTACTCCTTGTCATTGACCCAAGAGTCAGGGAAATGGAGTTATGTCCTTCTCTCTGCAGGAAGTGGAATGGGGCTATAATCCTTGTTAGGAACAGAGACTATGAAGGAGGAATACTTTAGGAATATTTGTTCTACATAGATAGCCTTCATGATGATGGGCAACTATTAACTCCACATTAGGAAAATGGCGAGCTAAAAAATTTAAATTTCTCCATATTTTTCTACAAGTAAAAATGTATAGGTTTTGTATAAAACTTTGTATAACTATAGTGTGGCTCTTAAACAAAAGAAAACAATGTCATTCTAAGCTGTATTATTTTATAGGTTTACAGGATGTTAAACACTGGAAGACCCTTTAGAACATGGTAGTTTGAGCTGGAAGATTTCTTAGAACATAGATTGTCAGAACCAGAAAGGACCCTAGAACACACAATGCTAGAATATAGAATCTTAGAGCTAGAAAGGAGATAACATTAGGACATAACATTTCAAAACTGTAGGGGCTCCTAGAACACAGAACGGTAGAACACAAATGTCCGATCTTGAAGCAACTTTGCATACAGAATGTCAAGAGATAGAATGCCAGAGCTGGAACAGACTCTAGAATACAAAATGCTAGAACACAGATTGTCAAAGCTTCTTGGAAGGGACCGTAGAACATAAAATGAAAGAACACAGAGGAGAATAACAGATCTAGAAGCGATCTTAAAACAGAGACTACTTAAATATAAAGTGTCAGAGCTACAAGGCATCTTAGAATGTTGACTGTGAGGGCTTGAAGGACCTTGGAATATGAACTATTGGAACATGGAGTGTTAGAGCAGAAAAGGACTTTGGATAAAATCCTAAACTACATGAAGGATTCATTGTTTCTGTCACTAATAGTTGAAATTACATTAAAATGTCCAAGTTGGAAGGCTTCTTAGAGATTATCTAGACCAGGGGTGGGGAACCTGTGGCATTGAGGCCACACGTAGCCCTCTAGATCCTCAAGTGCAGCCCTTTGACTGAATCCAAACTTCACAGAACAAATCCCCTTAATAAAAGGATTTGTTCTATAAAACTTGGAATCAGTCAAAAAGCCTATCAAGGCCACAGATTACCTACCCTTGATCTAGACCATCTCCATCCTTACCTTCATTTACTGGTAAGAAACCCAAGTTTAGTGGAAAAGGTTTGAGAGTCTTTGTAGGAAGCTTCGATGGGAGATCTTGGAATCTAGCAAGCAAAACAAAGACTTTGGGAGGAGTTGGGTGAGAGGGAGGGAGGAAAGGTGCCAAGGAGAGAAGAAAGGCATGAGAAAGGTTTGTGGTAGAGATAACCAAAGCCAGTCCAACACCTTCCTTTCCTATGCCCTGGGATGGGTACTTTTTTATCCTTTTAAACATTAGTGAAGGAACCAAGATGTAGCAGGAGTACTTGTATTCTGGCATCTAATTCAGTACTTGTAGTACATTACATGTAATAAACATACAACACTGAGTATAATACATGAACCAGGATACCTGAAATGCCATCTTTAATTCCCCTACCCTGTCAGCTCCACCTATATCACTCTTGGCGGTTTTAAGGCCAAGTTCAAATGCCATGAAATCTTAAAGTTCAAAGGGAGTATATCTGCTGCCTAATTCAACCTCTGGCTCAGCACAGTAGCATCCTCTACAGCATCACTTGTTGGGGAATTCTCTTACCCCATACTCCCAGGCCTTTGTCCAGCAAAGGCCTGATCTTGCGGGCAATGCATGAGACGGAAGCCAAGATGGTGAATAGTTCCGTTTAATTAAGTCAGTGAACAGATTTTTATAGCCTTTATTACGTAGCACTAGGACTGCCTTGATCCGCCTACTCTCCGCCTACTCCCCGCCTATTCTTCTCATGTTCTCCTCCTATTCTCCTCCCCTTTCTTTCCCCGCGCTCTCCCCATGATTCACCTGTGCACAGGTGAACCCAGAAAAGAACCCTGCACCACGTTGCCAACAAGGGTGAGACCCTTCCTCCAGACTCCATCTTGTTCCTCCCATACCTCAGAGCCCTGAGGTTTCTCAGTTGGCGTCTGGGTGCGGAGGTCTAACGATGTTTGGGGTCGGCTATAACTCGTCCCGTTACAATCACTGACAGGTCATCATCCTGATTTTGCCTAAACTCCCATAAGTGAGGGGCAAAGGTGATCTGGGAAAAAGAGGAAAGTCTAATTCGTTTCATCACTTTGGGATGAATCTATTTCTGGTTTGTTTTTATCTGTTTCTCTTTAATACTTTTGGTCCAATTATTAAAATCTACTCATGGTTACCAAGCAAGTTTGTGTGTGTGCCTGCTATAGGGACTGTAATGGTGGAGGAAAAACATTGGTCTTGGAACTAGGCAGCATGGATTCTGGCCCCAGCCTTGCCACTCACTTGATGGTATAAACTCAGGCAGGTCACAATTTCTTCAGGTTTCAGTTTTCTTATCTGGATGAGATTCAAGTGTTTTGTATTAGATTAGAATTAAATCTGATATGCAGTGTAAAGAGGATTTTTCATTGCTTAGCACACTGCCTGGAGAATAATAGATTCTTAATAAATGCCTATTGACTGACTGATTGATTGCTTGACTTGGAATCAGGAGACCTGTGTTCAAAGTCCATCTCTGACTCCATCTGTTAAGCCCTTGGTGAGTTGTTTAACCACTTAGAGAATCAATTTCTTATTCTGTAAAATGAGAGTGTTAGATTAGATGTCCTCTGAGGTCCCTTCTATCTCTGTCTATGTTTCTGTAATTTATTACATAAAGTATGTTATATAAATGTAATTAAGCAAGTACTATGTGCAAGATGCTATAGATAATCTTCAAATTCTCTTCCACACCTAGATTTCCTTCTTGGTCCTACCCATCCGCTTTTGCTTCAGTGATTGCTACTCCTCAATCACTCTAATGCTTCCCTCTCTTCTTGTTGCTTTCTCCTTTGACAGATGTCCAGCTCTGGAATTCTGTCCCCTGATTGTCAATGCCACCTCCTCTCCTAAGGCTTTGACTTCTCATTTCTCAAGTCTGGTTTCCTCAGAAGTGAAATGAGACCAGAGAGGGAGTATGGTATAGTCTGGCAGACTGGGGATCAAATCTAAACTCTGCTACATATTGAATATGTCAGCCTGGACAACTCTCTTAACCTTTCAGGGAATCAGGTAACTCTTTAAGACAAGTTGTAAAGGAAGTGCCAATCTTCATTGGTAGTTAGGGAGTTTTCTCATAAAGAGTCCCATATATCAAAGAAATCACAAGTTTGGTCCCACCTTATTTCCTAGAGTAGAATATCCCTAAGATTCCTTTTTGTTCTGATCTTTAAATTGAAATTAATCTCAATTATATAAGTTTGTGTTACTTGGAGAAACACTCTGGACCAGTGGATAGAGAACCAGTCATCAGCACCCAGGCTGAAGTATCCTCTATGCCACATAATGTTTGAGTGAACACTTGTAAGTTACTTAACTTCTTATTGCCCTAAGCCTAGAAATTCCAGCAAAAATACTGACCTGCATCCATCAGGGGAATTTCCTTAGCTAAATGGTCCTTACACCAAATAAGTTACAAATCCTGTCCTTTATATATTGTGGTTGGTTATCACAGGGTTTTTGTTTTGTTTTGTTTTTTTAAGTACCACCAACTAGAAGCATCTAATAAAAGAATGGATTTAGGAAAAGAGAATGGAATGTTCTTAGGTTAAGGCATTTAGGACAGATTTCAAGGCAAGAAGGTGAACCATGTCATCCTCAAGAAAAAGAGGAGCTCTACCAGGAATTGAGACTTACAGTCATCATTTGGCTGCTGGCTCTGGGTCTTGAACCCCTTTGGGCAGGGAGATAAATTAGGGGAAGCTGGAAATTACTTTGCTCAGAAACTCTTTTAAACCAGAGAGGAGGCAGTTTTCCCCAAAGGTTTCAATCTGATGGACTCTCCTGCCTTCAGAAGAGAATGATCTTATAATTTAGAAGTTTGCCTTTCAATTAACTGGGCACAGTGCTTTTTATTTAATGTAATTCCTACATAATCCAATTTTGGTTTCTGTTAATAGAGCCTCAGGGACTTCCTTATTGTGCTGTTTCATAAACTTGCTGAGAAACACTCAGAGATTAAGGGCTGATAATGGTGTCCTCCAGCTGTTGGCTCCCTTATTCTGCCTTGGGAGGAGAGGGAGAGGGTGGAGAGAAAATAGAAAGAACAGATGCTCCCACTGGCAAGGCACTCAGATTTTTAGTCTCAGGGTCCCAGACCAGCCTAATGCATATGGACCAATGTCTCTCAGTGCTTTGTCTTCTGTAACTGGAATTAATTTAGTACAATGGAAAAGGCTCTGAATTTGGAATTGAGGAACCTGTGTTCAAATCTTTGCTCTAATCTTCACTAGTGAATTGGACTCTAACTCATATAAAACCTATCTGAACTTCAGTTTCCTCATGATGCTTGTTCTGTCTACCTCAGAGGGTTGTTGTAAAGGAAGTACTTAATATCATGGTGCTAGAGAAATGTATGAAGTGTTCTGGAATAATTCTATGAGACTGAATAAAATGTCCATCTGCTGTGACTGAGATCCCATCTATGTCTCAAGAAGGCCAAAAATAGAAAGAAAGAACCAATATACATGAGAATATTTACAGCGGCGTTTTTATAGTAGCAAAGACCTGGAAACAAAGTCAGTGACCATTTGGTAGAGAGGCTGCCTAAACAAATTGCAGTACATGAATGCAATGAAATATTACTTCATGGTAAGAAATGATGAATATGAAGATTTTAGAGGAGCGTGAGATTTACATAAATTGATGCAAAGTAAAATAAGAACCAGGAAAATAATATTAAAGATGATTATACAATGTATATGGAAAGAAAAAAACTCAATATAATGGAATGCAACCCATATTATAATGATCAATCCTGGCCCTAAAGAAGAGAGCGAGCTCTTTCCCTTTTCTCAAGATGATAAGCAAAAAGCCCCCAAAGGAACCATAGGAAAAGAAGGTCAAAAAGGAAAAAAAAGAGAACAAAAAGGAAGATGTGACTGAAGGTGGTGAAAAAGCCTTGAAAGCATTACAGTAGGAACATAGTTCTGGCCCAAAGGATCAGTAGATATTCCAGGTCTGTAATATATTCACAGAGAGGCATATGCAAGCAGAAATATGCTGCACCAAAAACCTGAGTTGAAAGGAGTAAAAAGGAGAAGGTGCCTGCTACTATCTCAAAGCCATTGGTGGTGATAAGAATGGACGAACCTGTGTGGTAAAGATTCCCAAAATGCCTAGGTATTATCCTACTGAGGATGTTCCTTGAAAGCTCCTAAGTCATGGCAAAAAGTCCTTCAGCCAACATATGAGGAGACTTGGAGCTAGCATCATCCCAGGCACCATTCTGATCATCATCACTGGGAGCCACAGGAGCAAAGGAGTGGTTTTCCTGACTAGTGGCTTGCTACTGGTGACTGGACCTCTGATCATCAACCATGTCCCTCTGAGAAGGACCCATCAGAAATTTGTCATTGCCACCTCTACCAGGGTTAACCCTTCAGGTATAAAAATTGCAAATCATCTTAAGAAGAGGCTCTGTAAACGTAGGCACCAGGAAGGAGAAATGTTTGACACAAAAAGAGAAATACAAGATTACAGAGCAGGACAAGACCGATCAGAAAACAGTGACTCTCAGATCCTGCCCCAAATCAAGAAAATTCCTCAGCTCCATGGCTACCTGTGTTCTGTATTCTCTCTCTCCAATGGAGTTCATCCTCACAAACTGGTGTTTTAAAAGCCATGCAGAGAACTCTTATTAAAATATTTGGAATAGCAGAACAGCAAGTGAGCAAGGGGGTTGGGAGAGATCTCCCTTTCTTCTTTGCAGAGATGGGGGACTATGGGTATGGAACATTGCATTTATTATCAGACTCAAGTGATGTATTAGTTCATTTTGCTGAGCTGTTCCCCTCCTTTTTAAAAATTATTTCTTACTTGGAATCTTTAGGGAGAGTAGATGAAGAGATATGTTTTCAAATAGAGGTGATAAGAAAATGAAAGGCATCAATGCTAATATAAAAGAAATGCTTAAATGTTATAGAAATATACAAGGAGGCATTTACTTTATATTCTCAAGGTTACTGGAACCCTGAACAAACTAACCACTTATTTGGGTTAGATCTACAGGGCATCTATACATCTGTTTGTCAAGACAAAACACATCCACATCAAGAAGCATTAAATACCTATTTGTGCCAAGCTCTGTGTTAAGCACTTTTTTCCAGAAAGTCTTGACAAAGAAATATTTGAGTAGAAGAATCCCCATAAACAGATAGCCTCAGGTAGTCAGAATAGACTGGTTCTGATGTTCTTTCCAAGCATCCAGTGGTAGAAAGGATTCCCTTGAAAGGTGGTCTAGCCGTATCAGATCTTAAATTGTATTATAAAGCAGCTATCATCTATCATCATAACCACTAGGTATTGGCTAAGAAATAGAGGAACAGATCAATGGAATAGGTACACAAGACACAGTAATCAATGATTATAGCCATCTACAGTTTGATAAACCCAAAGACCCCAGCTTCTGGGATGAGAACTCACTGTTTGACAAACACTTCTAGGAAAACTAGAAAATAGAATGGCAGAAACTGGGCATAGACCAACGTCTGACACCATATACCAGAATAAAGTCCAAATGGGTACACAATCTAGGTGTAAAATCTGATACTATAAACAAATTAGAGGAGTAAGGAATGCTTTATCTGTCAGATTTATGGGGAATGGAGGAATTTATGACCAAACAAGAGATAGAGAACATTATAAAATGCAAAATGGATAATTTTGATGTAACCAAGATTAGGAGGGAAGCAGAAAACTGGGAAAGAATTTTTACAACTGGGGTCTCTGATAAAGGCCTTATTTCTAAAATATATAGAGAACTGAGTCAAATTTACAAGAATACATGTCATTCCCCAATTGATACATGGTCAAAGGAGATGAACAGGCAGTTTTTAGAGGAAGAAATTAAAGCTATCTATAGTCACATGAAAAAACACTCTAAATCACTATTGATTAGAGAGATGCAAATCAAAACAACTCTGAGGTATCATGTCATATCTACCAGATTGACTAACATGACAAAACAGGAAAGTGATAAATGCTGGAGAAGATGTGGGAAAGTTGGAACACTAATTAATTGTTGGTGGAGCTGTGAGCTGATCCAAGCATTCTGGAGAGCAATTTGGAACTATGCCCAAAGGGCTATAAAAATGTGCGTACCCTTTGACACAGCAATAGCCCTTCTAGAGCTGTATACCAAAAAGATCATAAAAATGGGAAAGGGACCCACACATACAAAAATATTTATAGCAGCTGTCTTTGTGGTGACCAAGAAATGGAAATCAAGGAGATGCCCATCAATTGGGGAATGGCTGAACAAGATTTGATATATGAATGTAATGGAATACTATTGTGCTATAAGAAATAATGAGCAGGCAGATTTCAGAGAAACCTAGGAAGATTTCTATGAACTGATGCTCAGCAAAGTGAGCAGAACCAGGAGAACATTGCACACAGTAACAGCCACAGTGTGCAAGGACCGAATTTCATAGACTTAGCTCTTCTCAGCAATTCAAGGACCTAAAACAATTCCAAAAGACTCATGATGGAAAATGCCATCCATATCCAGAGAAAGAACTATGGAGCCAGAATGCAGAATTAAACAGACTCTTTTCTCTTTTGTTTTGTTTTACTTTCTTTCTCATGGTTTCTCCCATTTGTTATTATTCTACAATGCAACATGACTAATGTGAAAATGTGTTTATAGGAATGTATGTGTAGAGGGTATATTGGATTGCAAGCCATTTTGGGGAGGGATGGAGAGAAAACTTAAACTTATGGAAATGAATGTGGAAAGCTGAAAATAAATAAATTGAGTATTAAAAAAGGACTTCTTTGAAAAGTGGCAAATTCTCATCATTGAGGGTCTTTAAGTGGAATCTGATGACACCTTATCAGGATTGCTGTAGATGGTATTTTTTCACTCGGGTGAAAGTCAGATAGGTGATTTCTGAGTTTGCTTCCAATTTAGAGATTGTGTGATACATGGACTATTAGCAGTGACTAAGTATTAAGCGCAGGAGGGTAGATTAAATCAAAGAATGATTAAATCATAAACCATGGAATAATAGTATCTCAGAGTTGGAAGAGACTTCATAAGCAAGTTATTCCAACCCATACATACACAATATTGCGTTCAGCAGCATTTATGAAAAGTGATCATATAGACCCCCTACTCAAAGACCTCTAGCGATATGAATAATATTGGGAAAGATTGAAGGAAAAATGAAAAGCAGACAGCAGAGGTTGAGATAGATAGTGTCATGGAAACAACAAACATGTACTTGGACAGACTTTGGGAGATGATGAAGGACAGAAGAGTTTGGAGTGCTATGGTGCATTGGGTAAGAAAGAGTTGGACATGGCAGAATGAATGAACAACAAATAGCTGATCTGAAATAGTATGAAATGGGATGGAATAGGGAAATGCTAAATGACAGTATAGAATGATGGACTTAAGGAAGATGGAATTCCATTAAGGGAAATGTAAAGCCCTATGCCAATTATATCACAGGTCTAGACCCTATCATTTTATTTTCATTCACAGAGTCACACAACTTGAGAGTTGGAAGGGACCTCAGTGACCATCTAGTTTAACCCAAATTCAAAAAGATAACCAGTCATTTAAGTTGAGAATTTTGGAGTTGTGACTAGATGACACCTTGTATGAAAAAAGATCTGGGGCACTGAGTGGACTGCAAGATCACTGAATTAACAATGTGACACGAAACTCCTCCAAAAAAAAAACTAATGGGAAAGGGGAACAAAACAAGAATGTTTAAATGCCTGTGCTAGGTGCTTTATAAATATTATCTCATTTGATCCTCCCAAAAATTCTGGAGGGTATGTGGTCTAAGAGAAATGATTACGAATAATCAATGGTTTGGGAAGATCCTGAGTTCCTCCTTTCTCTCTAGTCCTCATTTCAAAGTTGCCTCTCTTGAAGGATATTAATAAGAAGTAGATTTTGTTAACTCTCCTCAGTCTTGGAGAGACCCCACCCAACCTAACAAAGAATATAATCAAAGTTAGGGAAGCCATTGTGTTCTACTCAGGTTTGGATGGAGATAAATTCTTTGATTAGATTGCCCAAAGTTAGGGTTAATCTGGATTATAGAGATAGTCTCTTTGTCCAAGAGTGACACGATGTCACTCTTTCAGCCCCAAGATTGGTGTGAGCCAACTTCCCATTGCAATATTCATTCTCTCATTAATTTTTAACCAATCAGAGTTAATTGTCACCCTCTGGAACACCCACTTTTCCAAGGGCATATGAGCCATGAGCATGCTACCATGAGGGTCTTTGTCATTCGAGAGTACCACTGACCTCTTTTATTAAAATACTAGCATTATTAATAAAATGACTTCCCAGAAATTATGTCTCTCAAACTTTTTAAATGTCACAGCTCTCATTATATCCATCTTACAATTGAAAAAACTGAGGCAGACAGGTTAAATGATTTGCCCAGTCACACAGCTAGTAAGTCTCTTAAGGCTGGATTTGAACTCAGGTCTTCTTGACTCTAGGTCCCGCACTCTATCTACTATGTCAACTAGCTGCTTTTATATCCTATTCTTCATCGAGGAACATAATGTCCAAAACAAAGGTGGTCCACTATGCTCTTCCTTGGCCAAACTATATCTAGAGTATTGTGCTAATTTCTGGGCATTACAACTTAGAAGAGTCATTGACAAGCTAAGGCATAGGCAGGAGAAGGTAACCAGGATGGTGAGAGGATTGGTCAACTGGAGAAAGTGAGGTTGAGAGGCCTATCAATGATGAGTTCAGTGAAGACTTAGAGAAGATAGGATTAAAGTATCTAAATATTTATAGGATTTTCAGGTAGAAAATAGATTAGATTTATTCTGCTTAACTTCAAAATTAGAGACCAATGGATAAGAACTTTAGAGTTGCAAATTTCAGCTCAATTATAAGGACAGATTTCCTAATTTTAGAGTTGTCCAGAAATTGAATCAATTGCTTTGGTCAGAATTGAGTTCCCAAGCATGAAGGTTTTCAAACTGTATGACTACTTGTTAGAGAGGTGTTGTAGATTCACCTTCTAGGTATAGTTTGGAGTAGATGACATTTGATGTTCTTCCCAGTTCTAAGATTCTATTATTTTTTACATTTTAATAATTTAAAAAACATTTCTTAATTATCTAATATATGCAAAATTTTGTGCTGGGCACAAGAGATAGAAAGATCAATTAAATTAAACTCCACAAGTCAGCAGAATCAAGAAAATAATATACACAATGACTACAACAGTTTGAATGGGAAGAACAGTGGCATACATAAAATCAAAAGTGAAAGTTGCAAAATTGTACAGAACAAGCATAGCACAATTCTGAAAGCCTTATGATAAAAAATGCTACACACCTCCAGAGAATGAACTAATGGAGTATGAATGCATATCAAAACGTACTTTTTTTTTAAACTTTCTTTATTTTTCTTCTTTTTTTGGTCTGTTTTCTTTGCAACATGGCTAATATGGAAATAAATGTTGCATTACTAAACGTGTAATCTATTGCAAATTGCTCATCTTCTCAAGATGGGGGGCAGAAATGGAGAGAATTTGGAATTCAGAATTTAAAAGAAAAGAATGTTAAAATTATTTTACATGCAATTGAGGGGGAGAAAAGAACAAGCATAGCCGAAAAGTGGAGATATATGAAGATGCTCCCACCCCACCCAACCTCTTTTAAGAGGTGGGTGGTTCACAAATGTTTCACATTGCACATATTTTCAGACTTTTTAAATGTATGATCAATTATGGTTATTTTTTCATCTTCTTTTTCTCTTTTCATATTTAAAACAATTTGTTATATGAAACGACTCTCTGGAGGGAGAAAGGCAGGAATTCTGGGGTAAACTATGGTGATATAAAAATAAATCTTTTTTTAAAAGCTTATTATAAAAATTTAATTCAGAATTTTTTAAGTGCCTGGTATGTTACAAGCACAGTAATAGGCTTTAGTGACACAAAGGTTCAAATGACAGTCACTGCCCTCAGGGAGTTTACATTCTAATGGGAGGTATGAGATAAAGACCAATAAACAAATATTTTAAAAAATCAGGAATGAGACTCTAACAACTCAGGGAATCAGGAAAGGTCATATGTAGGATGTGGCATATGTGTTGAGTCTTGAAGGGAGCCAAGGTTTTCAAGAGATGGAGGAAGGAAACATTACAGGCATGGGAGATAGCCTGTACAAAGGAGTAGAATGATGTGTATCAGAAACAGCAAATTGGCCAGTTTCTCTGCAAAATAAACTGAGTGTGATATGTGGTTGTGATGGGATACTATCGTGCTATAAGAAATGATGAGCCCAATGATCTTAGAAAAACATGGAAAGACTTGCATGAAATAATGCAGAGCAAAATGAGCAGAACCAAGGCAACATTGTATACAGTAATAACAATATTGTTTTAAGAATGACTTTGAGCCAGTAACTTATTTTGACTATTATAAAAGGACATATGAAGAAAGATGCTATCTGCATCCAGAGAAAGAACTGATAAATAGAAGTATATATAGAATAATTTTACATACTTATACCTATTTATGTCTAATACTAACCATCTCTAGATTGTGGGGGGGAGAAATTTGCATGAAAACTTTATTGTATATTTAAAAGGAATAGCAAGTTGTACAAAGTAAATTTTTCAGGTTCATGTGAAATCATCTTTTTTGTTATACTATGTTATGGAAATGCTTGTTTTCTTCCATAAATTAAAAATAAAATAAATATAAAATAAATTGGGTGATGAAGAGTAATGTGAAATCAACCTGGAAAGGTTGGCTGGAACCATATTGTAGAAGATTATAAATGTCAAAAAGAAAAGTTTATATCTTATCCTTGAGCACAATAGGGAACCACTATAACTTCTCGAACTGAAAAATGACATTGTCAGACCTGTGTTTTAAAAGCATCAGT
Organism: Phalanger gymnotis; assembly: GCA_028646595.1. NCBI lineage: Eukaryota > Metazoa > Chordata > Mammalia > Diprotodontia > Phalangeridae > Phalanger > Phalanger gymnotis. The sequence continues at coordinate 86,667,448 of CM053622.1, forward strand.
TTGGTGGCTGGTTAGAAGACAGGTGAGGGAAAGGAGACACTAGATGCAGAGAGAACAATTAAGAGGCTATTGTAATGGTCCAGGCTGGAGATAATAAGAACCTGAACTAGGATGGAGATGGTGTGAAGGGAGCTGTTGAGAAGATGTAGCAACTGATGAGATGTGGAACATAAAGGAGAGTGAATGGAGGTTTGTAACATGAGTTACTGGATGGAGGTTCATGCTTTGGACAGAAGTGGAGAAGTTGCAGGGGGATGTTTTAGGGCAAAGATAACGAGCGCTGTTTTGACATGCTGAATTTTAGATATCAGTGAAGAAAAAAGGTAGAGATGTTCAGCAAGTAATTAATAATGTGGGACTGGAGTTCAGAAAAGAGATGAGGGACAGATGTGTAGATTTGGGAGTCATATACACGGAATAGGATAAAATGTTGGCCCACAAGAAATCATCTAATAAAAGGGGTAAAACAAAAACAAAGGTGAGATGTACCTTGATCCCAATTAATGCAAACATAAAAAGCCCAGACTTTCTGACTGACTGAATCAATCAATCAAAGGTATAAACTAGGTGTGAACAGACTGAATGAATTTGAATTGGGGAATTATTTGCAAAAAGGTAGTAATCGAAGCAAAGGGAGTTGATAAAATTGTCAGGGGAAAGAGTATAGAGAAAGGAGGACCAAACAATCTTGATGGTTCCTTAAAGTTTACACAGGACTTTTATTATTTTCTTTGACTAGCCCTGTAACATATTTCAAATGTTATTACCTCCAATTTTTTTAAAAAAAAATTGTTGTTTATTTAACATTTTTAGTTTTCAGCATTGATTTCCACAAGATTTTGAATTACAAATTTTCTCCCTATTTCTACCCACCCACACTCCAAGATGGCATATATTCTGATTGCCCTGTTCCGCAGTCAGCCCTCTCTTCTGTCACCCTGCTCCACCCATCCCCTTTTCCCTTACTTTCTTGTAGGGCAAGATAGATTTCTATGCCCCAATGCCTGTATATCTTATTTCCTAGTTGCATGCAAAAACTTTTTTTTTTGTTTTTGAACATCTGTTTTTAAAACTTTCAGTTCCAAATTCTCTCCCCTCTTCCTTCCCAACCCACCCTCCCTGAGAAGACAAGCAATTCAACATAGGTCACACATGTATCATTATGTAAAACCCTTGCACAATAGTCATGTTGTGAAAGACTAACTATATTTTACTCCCTCCTCTCCAGTCCCCCTTTATTCAATTTTCTCTCTTCACCCTGCCCTTTTTGAAAGTGTTTGCTTTTGATTACCTCCTCCCCCTATCTGCCCTCCTTTCTATTGTCTCCCCTTTTTTATCCCCTTCTTCTTTCTTTCCCATGGGGTAAGATACCCAATTGAATGGGTATGTTATTCCCTCCACAAGTCAAATCTGATGAGAGCAATATTTACTCATTCCCCCTCATCTGCCCCTCTTCCCTCCCAACAGAACTGCTTTGTCTTGCCACTTTTATACGAGGTAATTTTCCCCATTCTATCTCTCCATTTCTCCCTCTCTCAATATATTCCTCTCTCATCCCTTAATTCGACTTTATTTTTTTAGATATCATCCCTTCATATTCAACTCACCCTGTGCCCTATGTGTATATATATATATATATATGTGTATATATATATGCATATATATATACACATATATACACACACATATATATACACATACACACACACACACACACACACACACACACACATATATATATATGATACTGAGGTCTCTTGAATTACACACATCATCTTTCCATGTAGGATCACAGACGAAACAGTTTAACTTTAGTAAGTCCCTTATGATTTCCCTTTCTTGTTTACCTTTTCATGCTTCTCTTGATTCTTGTGTTTGAAAGTCAAATTTTCTATTCAGCTCTGGTCTTTTCACTGAGAAACCTTGAAAGTCCTCTATTTTATTGAAATTCCATATTTTTCCTTGGAGCATTATACTCAGTTTTGCTGGGTAGGTGATTCTTGTTTTTTTTTGGGGGGGGGCAGGGCAATTGGGGTTAAGTGACTTGCCCAAGCTCACATAGCTAGTACATGTGTCAAGTGTTTGAGGCTGGATTTGAACTCAGGTCCTCCTGACTCCAGGGCTGGTACTCTACTCACTGCACCACCTTGTTGCCCAAGAATGTAAGCTTCTTAAGAGCAGGCACCTAGCTGCCCCTGATTCTTGGTTTTAATCCTAGCTCCATTGACCTCCAGAATATCATATTCCAAGCCCTTCAATCCTTTAATGTAGAAGCTGCTAGATCTTGTGTTACCCTGATTGTGTTTCCACAATACTCAAATTGACTCTTTCTGGCTGCTTGCAGTATTTTCTCCTTGATCTGGGAGCTCTGGAATTTGGCAACAATATTCCTAGGAGTTTTCTTTTTGGGATCTATTTGAGGAGGTGATCTGTGGATTCTTTCAATTTC
>CM053622.1:86669996-86717889 GCA_028646595.1 Phalanger gymnotis
TCTTTTTTTGATCATGGCTTTCAGGTAGTCCAATAATTTTTAAATTATCTCTCCTATTTCCAGGATCTATTTTCCAGATCAGTGGTTTTTCCAATGAGATATTTCATATTGTCTTCCATTTTTTCATTACTTTGGTTTTGTTTTATAATATTTTGATTTCTCACAAAGTCACTAGCTTCCACTTGCTCCAATCTAATTTTTAAGGTAGTATTTTCTTCAGCGGTCTTTTGGACCTCCTTTTCCACTTGGCTAATTCTGCCTTTCAAAGCATTCTTCTCTTCATTGACTTTTTGGAGCTCTTTTGCCATTTGAGTTAGTCTATTTTTTAAGGTGATATTTTCTTCAGTATTTTTTTGGGTCTCCTTTAGCATGTTGTTCAATTGTTTTTCATGGTTTTCCTGTATCACTCTCATTTCTCTTCCCAATTTTTCTTCTACTTCTCTTACTTGTTTTTCCAAATCCTTTTTGAGCTCTTCAATGGCCTGAGACCAATTCATATTTTTCTTGGAGGCTTTTGATGTAGGCTCCTTGACTTTGTTGACTTCTTCTGGCTGTATGTTTTGGTCTTCTTTGTCACCAAAAAAAAAAAAAGGTTCCAAAGTCTGAGTTTGAATCTGAGACCATTTTACTGCCTGTTCATGTTCCCAGCCAACTACCTGACCCTTGAGCTTTTGGTTAGGATACTGCTTGTAGAGTAGAGAGTACTTTGTCTCAAGATTAAGGGCTGCACTATTTTCAGAGCTACTTCTACACAGCAAGCTCTGCCACACCAGCACTCCTTCTCCCCCAAGAACTGCCAACCAGGATTGTGGCCCAGATCGAGGCATGGCAAAGCCTCCTGCTCTAGTTTGCTGCTTAATTCCTCCCAGCAGGTGGGCCTGGGGCCAGAAGCAATTGCAGCCGTAGCTCTGGAAGCAGCCTTAGAGCTGCACCACCTCTGCCACCCCTGGGGTGGTGGCCCACCCCGAATTCTTTTCACTCTGTCCCAGAAGCTTTTCCCACTAACCTTCTCTGTTGTCTTTGGCATTTGTGGGTTGAGAAGTCTGGTAACTGCTACAGCTCACTGATTCAGGGCACTTTGCCTGTTTCGCCTGGCTCCTGGTCTTGTTGGTACTGGTATGGCCCATGCTGGGCTCTGCTCTGCTCCGCTTCCAGCTCCATGTGATAGACCCTTCCCAGTGACCATCCAGGCTGTTCTGGCCTGGAGCCCTGTTTCCCTTTGCTATTTCATGGGTTCTGCAGCTCTAGAATTTATTCAGAGCCATTTTTAATAGGTGTTTGGAGGGACCTGGTGGGGAGCTTAAGCAAATCCCTGTTTTCCAGCCACCATCTTGGCTCCACCACCATTACCCCCATTTTAAATATGAAGAGACACAGCATGGGGAGAACGACTTGCCCAGCTTCATATACCTAGAAATCAGCAAAGCTGGCATTTGAACTTGTGTCTTTTTGTCACTCTAATGACCTGCCACATAGGAGTTTTTCTATCCCACCTTTACAATTTGTTGAATTTGGAAGAAAAATAGAGTCAGCATGGCAAATCATTTTAAAAGAAATCTACATCTGATAAATAGCCAATGGAAGGCACTGTGGTTCAGAAGAAGACATTTAGACTTTAGAATCCAAAGAGCTGGTTTTCAATCTCAGCTCTACTGTCCAAAAGACTTTGGGGAAATTATTTAACCTCTCTTGGCCTTAGTTTTCTCATCTGTAAAATAAGAGAGTTTTTATTAGATGACCTCATGGATACCTTCTAGGTTTACATCTGTAACCCTGTGATCTTAAGAGTGACATAGGTACAGAGAGAATTATTGTTCTTGTTTTATGGAGAAAACAACAAAAATGACAAGCAGCAGTGGAATGATTAGCTTATGGTCATACAGTTAAGAAGTACCAGATAAAGGATTTGAACATGCATCTGGGATTATGAAGTTTGTTGCACTTTCATTTTCTCCATGCTAGTCCATTTGACTTTAAAGATTTTTTTTTCTTAGCTGATTTAACTTTCCCATTGGGGACATATTTACCACAATTAATTTGTTTAGCAAAACATTCTTTCATAAATAGTGCAAAAGTCAATTTCAGCCCAGCTCTGTCCAAAATCCTGCGAATTCTATATTAGTGGGGGCCCAGCTAATGAGGTTTTACTGTATTAAAACAGTAATTCAAAGTTATTTAAGTGGCTTTTTTGAATTAAATATGTTTTGAAATGGAAAAAGTTTGTGCAGGGCCTCCCAAGATAATAACACTAGCTCACACTGGTGTAGTATTTTATGTTTCCCAAACACATGGTATATATTCTCCCCTGTAAGCCAGACAACAATATGAGGCAGGTAGTATAATTATTGTTATACAGAGAGTACATCTGATGGGCAGGCCAATCAGGAAGCAAGTGACCAGCATCGTCCATCCCCCATTGGCTCCCTTCCACCTCTTCTCTGCTCTATTTCCACAGGCCTAGAAGGAATAGATATGGAGGGTAGAACTTCATCTTCCAAACTTCTTGCTTCTGCTCTCTTCTCCCCTCTCATTCCTGGCTAGATGCTTACATCATATCTTCACTCTTGAGGGACACAATTCAGAGTCCACTGTAGTGCTTGGGCCCACTCTCTACTTCCCAACATAGGTGGGCTAGTCTCCTCCATCCGCAATCCCTGCTTGGCTGATGGACTTGACCTCTCACATGACTGGAGAATGGGGAAATCAACTATACTCTTTCCATGAGACAGATCGTGTAATTTATCACCCGACAAGCCATTACAGCCCCTGGTCCATTGAGACTACCGTCACATTGGTTTTATGCGTTTTAGACTTGCAGACATTGCTATATGACCTTCCCATGCACTCTGATTAGCCTTGGACCTTGCCATCTACCTTGCAGTTTCATCCTTAGGACTACTGAAGCTTTTGGACCACCTTGCAGTGAAACTCACCTATATATGTTGTTTTCCCCAGTTAAAATGGGAGCTTCTTGGGAGATGAAATTGTCTTGCTTTTCTTTTTGCACTCCCAGTACTATATACCCCCAAAGAAAGCATTTAGTAAATCCTGTCCATTCCTTATTTCCATTTTACAGTTGAGGAAATTGAAGTGCAGAGATAAAAGATTTCTCTAAAGTCACACAGCAGAGTCACAGCAAACCTGGATGCTTTCATAGCTTAACAAGTGTCCTTTCTACTAAACAACAGAGAGTTTTGAAGTCAAAGTTTTGAAATAATTCAGGGGGCCTTAGAATCCTCATATAGAATGTTGTCAGAATTCATTGTGTGTGTGTGTGTGTGTGTGTGTGTGTGTGTTTTAAAGATACATTGCATTAGATATTGCATTAGGTCTTATCAAAATGGAGTCATTTGGCTATAGACAAATTTAGCATATCTTGTTATATTATACACTCACTGCATTTGACCCCACAAGTCTGTATACACAGGGGTATAAATTTATTATGTGTACAAAATAAAAAATACACGTTGATCACTTTGGCAAAATTAGAGCTCACAGAAAATATGTAAATCATTGTTCATCAAAATAAGAATTATCCAGATAAAATAACTGTTTTGCTTTAGAAATTTTGTTTGAGCCAAGGCAGATGGGAAATATATTCACAGAAAAAAGATGAAAAGGACTAAGGTTCATGAAAAGAGAAAATATCAGTATAGAATATTGGGCTTGGAGGGCATACTGTAACTTATTGTTCCTCAAGAATCTTCAGGAACATAAGACATAGCACTAGTTCCCTTTAGCAGAGTCCCATTGAAGATTCAGATTAGGAAGAAAAAGAGAGTTTCTTATCTTATTTACCTCTTAGAAAGATGAGGAGGGGAGGGGAGTGTCAGAGAATGTCCTATAATGTTTTTTTCCAAACCATGTTAGAGAAATGAAGGGAAATAAAACAAACATATCTCAAGTATAAGACTTTATATTTAGCCCTATTGAATTTAATTTAATGAAATTCACTCTGATTTTCTGGGATGTCAAGCTCTTTTGGGATCCGAATTCGATCATTCAAAGTATATTTTAGCCATCTTTCCCAGAAAACACAAAATCATCCTTCCTAAAATAAGAAGCAGGGGAGAGGGAGAGGGAAAAATAGGATGGAGTTTGAGGAAAAGAAAAGAGAGATGGGGGGTGGGGGGGTCGAGAGAAAGCCTTTATTCTCCATATTGATTTTTTAAAACTTTAGAATATATAAATATTGTTTTTACCTCTTACAATAGGGTTATATAAAAATGTAATTTATTCTAGCATATCTATTTTTCTTTGGTCTGGTCTTGCAAATGTCTGTTACTTCTCTACATGTATAACTTGGATGGCTATACAAGAGGTCATAGGAAAACATTTAGGCATCTCCTTTGAGGGCTATATTAACTTGCTTTGAAAGTATGTATATAAGGGGACTATGGGTGAAGAGGAATAACTGTTGGACCTAGATTTTATTGTGCCACAACTAGGTATTATAATTACAGACTGATTTTACACAGTTCTTCTGGGCCCAATTTATTTTACTACACTATGAAACTTTTTTTAAGATCTTAATATTTTTATTTATTTTGTTAAATATTTTCCAATTATGTTTTAAAATATTTTTAAAATTTATTAAAAATATTTAAGTTCCAAATTCTTTCCTTCTCTCCTCCATCCCTTGAGAAGGCAAATAATTTGATATTGACTATGCATTTGGAATCATGCAAAACATATTTCTATACTAGTCATATTGCAAAACACACATACATACACACAAACACACACATGCACACACACACAGAAAAAGTAAAAAAAAAAGTTTAAAGAAAGTATGCTTTAATCTGCACTCAGAGGTCATCAGTTCTCTCTCCGGAGGTGGATAGAATCATGGATCCTTTACAATTTTCTTAATCATTGTCTTGATCAGTGTGGCTAAGTATTTCACAGTTGATCATTGTTACAATATTGCCATTACTATTATATGATTAATATTGGGTGAAATTTGGCTCTAGAACTGCTAATTCATAAATGATGTCTCCCTATTAACCAAGGAGTATGATGGACAGGACTGTTGTCAACTAGATAGGAGCCTCCCCTTTGCAGAGATAATCTTCAGCACCACCACTTTTCTGAAGCTTCATTTTCAATGTTCCCATAGATCCACCTGGGACATCCAAATGTGGCACTCAACACCTTTATCTTGGCTTCGGTATAAAACCATGATTTCATTAGCACTCTATAGACAAGAAGATGGCAGGAAAGACAAATGAATAGTTTTCACATCACTAAGAGACCCAGTTGCATTTTAACAGGTCAAGCATTTATGCAGCATGGAGAGAATGTTTAATTGAATTCAAAAATTTAAAAAACAATTCTTGTTCTCCCAAAGGCTTTGAAAGGTTAGTGACCTTTTTTAGAGTGTTCCACTTGACAGATGTCTTCAGATATGTGTCCTGTTGGTCAGGGAGGATAAATAGCACGCTGACTTTTATTTTTATTTTGAGAGGATGGAAAATCTTCCCTGCTAGAAATATTTCTCAATCACTGAGGATCACATCTGGCTATCCATTTATATGTCCTGCTTTTCTATCTTACTTTGGAAACAGCTACAATTCCCACTAGGGCATCATCCGGGGACTTCTCAGGTTAATCTCGTATATGTACAAATTTCATGGAATTACAGGGTCTTAGAACCTCAGAACTACATAACCCATCACCCAATAGAATCCACTCTCCAGCTTACCAACAAGTGGTCATTTAGCCTCTGCTTAAACCCTTCCTTGAAAGACAAATTTCTTACCTTTTGAGGCAAGCCGTTCCACTCTTAGTAATACTTGTTAGGAAGTTTTTGTTTTTTGTTCTTTTCTCTCTGGGAATCCAGTTTATATTGACCTCTGCAATTTCTACCCATTGGTCCTTGGTCTTCCTTCTGAGGCCAACTAGATCAAACAAGATTCCTCTTCCCCATGACAGCCCTTCGAACAATTGGAGACAGTTATTGTGTCCTTCCCTAGTCTTTTCTTCTTCAGGCTAATCATCCTCTTTTCCTTCAATTGATTTTGATGTGACATAGAATCAAGACTATTCAATATCTCGATTATGTTCCTCTGTATGAAAGTAGTGGCTCCAGGAATTGAATGCATTACTTGACATTAGGTCTGACACGGATGGGGTACAGTGGGAGCATCACCTCTTCATTCCTGTAAATTATGTTTCTCTTAAACAGCCCAAGATCACATTGGCTTTGTTTGGCTGTCATCTATATTGTTGAATCACTGACCTTGCAGTCTACTAAACTCTGAACTCTTTTTTTGGATACTCTTCTGTCTGTCTAACCATGCTTCTCTCATCTTCTACTTATGAAGTTGATTTTTGGCACCCAAAGTATAAGAATTTACCATTAACTCGATTGATTTTAATCTAATTAGATTCAGCCCAGTGTTCTAGGCTGTCAAATTCTTTTTGGATACTGACTCTGTCATCTAACATATTAGCTCTCTTCCCCAGTTTTGTATCATCTGCAATTTGAGGAATATGCTATCTCTGCCTTTCTTCAAGTCGTTGATAAAAAAAAGAAAATGTTAAACAGCCCAGGTTAAAGCATAGAACCTGTGGCACTCCACTGGAGATGTCACCCAGCCATCAAACCATCAATATAGACTTTTTCAGTCTAGGCATACCGTTCTGCATCCCTTAGACAAAATTATCATCTGATCTGCACTACTTCTTTTCTACAACAATAGTATGAAATACAATATCAAAAGTTTGGCTAAAATCTAAAATCTAGGGAAACTGAAGTTTGAGCAAACAAGAGTCCTCCTTCCCTCATCTACCAGTTTAGTATCTTATCAAAAAAGTTCCCTATCCAAAAAGGAAATGAGCTTATCCTGGATTGATCAGTTCTTGATGATGCCATGGTGGCTCTTTGCAATCACCACATCCTTTTCTACGTAGTCATCAACCATTTCTTTCATAACAAGTTCTAGAATTTTTCTAGCAACTTCTATATATGTTTCCCTCTCTGGGGCTTAGTTTCCACACCTTTTAAATGACAGAATTAACTGGTTGGTATAGTCAAACTGGTAATACTCAACTTGGAGCCACTGGACCTGAGTTTGAACCTCAGCACTTACCATTTGGGTGAGTCCTTTGACTTCTCTTGATCTCATTTGTAAAATGAAAGGATTGGAATGATAACAACTAGAAGAAAATATGGGTTCAAATTCTGCCTCAGCCACTTCCTAGCTATGTAACTCTGAGCAAGTCATATAACTTCTCTGTGCCTCATTTTCCTCATCTGTAAAATGAAGGGGTTGGAGTAGATGATCATTTGAAGACCTGAGCTCAAATCCTTCCTCAGACTAGCTGTGTGACTCTGAGCAAATCACATAACTTCTCTGTGCCTCAGTTTCCTCCTCTGTAAAATGAAAAGGTTAAAATCAATGCCTTTCAAAGTCCATTCCAGGTCTATATCTACAATCCTATGATTCTTCCTGTTCTTTAATCACTGATCCCATGATTCTCGACAATATATGAAACCCTTTGGAGCTCTGAGATTCTGAAACAGGCCATTCCCATTTGAGGCAGCTGTGATTGTTAGGACTGTCTCTCTTATGCTGAAAAAAAAAACTTTCCGTTCCTCTGACTACCTCTTGACCCTAGTTTTGCATTCTGGGGCAGAGGAAAATAAGTCTAATTCCTTTTCTCCGTGTTAGCAGTTGAAGCATTTGAAGAAAACGATCATGGATCTCTTAAGCCCTCTGCTTTCCAGGCTTTAAATGAGTTTCAGTCCTTATTTCTAGAAAATTATATCCTTTAGAGGTGGAGGATACAACAACAACAGCAAAAGCAACAGCAACAACAGTAACAAAAACAGAAACAACAAACAAAAGATATGTGACTTCTATGGGAATATGCTTACCACAGCATAAATCCTTGTAGCTTTCTTGACACTGTGGTGTAGGAGAAAGAGTGCAGACTTGGGTTTGGATCTTATCTCTGAGACTAGCTGTATGACCCTGGACATGTCACTTTAACTGGTTAAGACTTACCAGCTCCAAAAAAAAAGATGGTAGGTGGTCTGTTCTCTTGAATTATTTTCCGCCTTTGTAGTTCTAATAGCTGGGTGGTGCAGTGGCAAGAGTGCTGGACTTGGAGCCAGGAAAACTGGACTTTGACTTCTGCTCCGACCCTTATTAGTTGGGTGACCCTGGGTAAGTGACTTAACCTCCATCTGCCACAGTTTCCTCATATAAAAATAGAGATATAAGGACTGTTGTATCAAATGAGATAACATATTAAAGAATTTGCAAGTCTCAAAGTATTTATATATATGTACATATGTGCTATCATCATAATTCCTTATATTTAATAGTTTACTAAATGCTTCTAATCAATTAAGTATTTATGAAGTGTTTGTTATGTACCAGGCACTGTCCTAGTTTGGGAGGTACAAAGACAAGCAGAAAGACAATCTCAACCTTCACGGAACTTACATTCTAATGGAGAAAGACAGCATATAAAAGGAAGCAGAAAAAGAGGCAGGGAGATTGTACCCAACAGCCAGAGAGACATGATAGGGAAAGTCCTGTGGAAATGAGTCAACACTAAAGCCCAGGAAGGGATCCACATATGTCTTGCCTGGACCTCCTCCTTATGTTAGAAGTTTCTGGAGGAACCAGCTAATCAGAAGATGAGGTTTCAGGGGCAGGGAAGACAACAGGAGAAGATTTGTAATGAATGGACATATCTCTTGTGGTGCTTCTGTCCCTGGTTGTGAGAAAAACACTTTATGCACTTATTTAAAAGTACTACGGACTTGTCATTAATTATGGCAAAAGAGCTTTAGTTCATCCTCATCGGATCTCATTCCTGTGCCTCTAACGGAGTCCTTGTCAGTGTTTCTATCTAAGAGAAGAGCAACTAATAAACTAATAAAATTGTTTAGGGTAAATGAGCTTATTTGATCTAAAATCTTAAGTACTAATTTGGACAGCCAACTCTCAATGCCAAAGCAATTTTCATTTTTTAAAACAGAACAGTATTAATCATTCAACAAGCATTTATTAAGTCCCTACTATGAAGCAGCTAGCTGGTACAGTGGACAGAGCACTGGGCCTACAGTCAAAAACTGAGTTCAGAGTTGAGCCTCAGCCACTTACTGACTGTGTAATTTTGGACTTTTTAACTTCTATTTGCCTCAGTTTCCTCATCTTTAAAAGGGGATAATAATAGCACCTATTCCCAGGGTAGTTGTAAGAATCAATTAAGATAATTTTTGTAAAGTTTATGTAAATACTAACTATTATTATATGCTGGAAACTGCCACAGAGCTATAAATACAAGAAAAAAAGGAAACAATGTCATCTCTCAAGGAGTTTATATTCTGGGGGTGGAAAACAACAGGCATATACCCCAGTAAGTTAAAACTACGTATTGTCAGGATTTTAGGAAACACCCTGTTTTCCAGAGCTAAGGCCCAGCAAACAAGCTGTGCCCAGAGGTTGGCATAACAACAGTCCTTTTTGCTCACCTCTGGGTGATCTCTTCCTCTGGAAAAATCATATAATTATTGTAGTGCTTTGACCAGCACGAGGTGTTCTCTGAACTCAGACATGCACCAAACAAGCTTGGAAAAATATCTATGTTCTAGTCATGAAATCCTGCTATGAATCAACTTTGTCTCATTCTTGCTATTACCCTTCATTTTCAGGGCTACAGCTCACTGCATAGCCATAGGTATAAGTATTGAGATCTGCTGCATAAAGGTGGTCCCCTTACTAGGGGTGGGACAGCAGCACATGTGTCTTTGCTTGCAAACCATTTCCCTCACTTTGAAATTAAACTTCTGTTTGATCCCTGACTCTCCTGTCTGTAGCCTGCTCAGTTTGGCTCCAGTTACCCACAGATTATAGGCCAGTTTGGTTTGGTTGACATTAATTGGGCTATCTGGCTGACATTAATTAAGTGGGATTGGACATGGAACTGGTCCATTGGATTCTCCAGTACTAGCAGGAGTGGACCAGGCACCATTGGAGATTTATTACTGCAGAGTCCAACCTCCCCATCTCCTCACCTGGTGAGTCCTATGCCCTTGTTCTTGTTCCAGCCTTTGAGCTCTTGCCTTGGTTGAACTCTCCATTTTTTGTGAGGAAAACTCTAAGGTCCTCCAGTGACTCAATTAGCTTCAGAACTCTCTGGCAAGGATATCTTCTCTGTACACTGTTATCCTAACCAACTGTTCCTGCCTGTTCTGTTTGGCTCTGGCCTCTGTAGGCCAGAAGGCTTTTACCTTCTCTGTTCCCACTTTGTTCCCCCATCCCCTCCCCAGCAGGATAAGAAAGGGCTCAGTTAGATTCCTGCCTATGTTAAACCCTTAAACTCATGTCCAGCTATGGACCATGACCATGCCTTTTGTTAGAACTGTTTGTGTCTGTCTATATCTGTCTTGTCATTTTGTCTGTGTTTGCTCTTTGTAAAATGTAAAATGACTGTGTCATCTTTGTGTTATTAGTACATTCTGTTACCTTGAAAGATTTAAAATGCAGCCAGACAGAAAACAAAACAAAACAAAAGAAACTTCTAAGGGCTCTAGCCAGAGACTTTAGAGCACTGGGAAAGACTAATGAACTTTCATAGTTGAAGCAATTGTCCCAAAAGTAAGCAGGAATAACTCCCACTTTAGGCTTTCTGCAGGGGATTAGGTCATAAGAAAAGAGAAAAAAAAATCTGTATGACTTTTTTTCCTGTCATTTCAGCTTTGGCTATGTTGGAATTACAGTAATCGTCCACTAATCAAAGTTGGTAGAATTGTTAAAAAACATCTTAGCATATTAAGGAGTTTGAAGATTAATCATTTTAAGATTTCAGGGGAGAACTCCTGGGACCTTGGAGTACCTACAGGAATTCACTCCCTTCTGAAATATTTTAGTAAGCTTTCAGGTACTATTCTGTAGAATTTGTTTTAAAGAAAAATAGGAATTAAATTCTAAAAGTTTTAAAAGTGAATGGCAAGAACAATAGCTTCATTGTTCTAGAACAACGAAGGAAGACAACTAGTTTGGAAGTAATCCCAGAGTGAAGAAAAAATAAATAAATGGTTTGTACTTTATAGCAACCTCTTGTTATCCCTTTTTTGACATTTCTGACCATAAAAGAGAAAAGATTGTTTAAACCAAAGAGACTCTTGTGGCTCCTCCAAGTCAGAGACTTTCTCCCTTTTAACCCTTCCATACCAGATCAGATTCCCACATCCAGGTGTTGAAAAGCTGCTAGAAAAATGTAGGGAAACTCGAATTATGATCTGGTAGCAGAAAATTTTTAGCTGTATAATCTATGGCAAGTTGTCTTATCTCTGTTCGCCCCAGTTTCCTGATACGTAAAGAGTAAAATAATAATGGTGCCCACCTCCCAGGGTAGTTGTGAAGATCAAAATAATATAATGATGGTAAAGTGCTTAACACAGTGACTGGCATATGTTAAACACTACATTATTTCTTTAATTGAATGCAGTTGTTCTATACCTGATAACTCTAAAGTGGTTTTAAAATGTCAAAGGTAGCGGCAGCTAGGTGGGTGCGGTGGGTAGAGCATCAGCCCTGGAGTCAGGAGGACCTGAGTTCAAATCCAGCCTCAGACACTAGACATACTTACTAGTTGTGTGACCTTGGGCAAGTCATTTAACCCCAATTTCCGTGCCTTCCCCCCAAAAAACAACAACAAAAAAATAATGTCAAAGGTAATAAGATCAATGTTTTTTATATGTGATAATTTGGAAATGCAATTGATGTCATCTGAAGTTTTGTCTTATGTTTTAAATTCACGATGTTGTTTGTGTTATTATTCTATTCCTAAATTCCTTTACATTGTGAAATTTGTGACACAAATGCTGTTAGACAAAATAATTTTTTAATCTGGATGCTGTTACACGTGAACTGGGCTTTTGAAAGGATGTGATAAAAATAGATATTTGAAAATTGTTAAATATTTAATGAGGCATATTTTGCCATAAAGCAGATAAATTTATTATAATAGAGAATTTTCATTTGAAATTCTTGGCTATTATGAAAGTATACATGGTGGTTTAAAGATGTAACTTTGGCATATTAATGATTAGTCAAATACCAGATATTTGCTATATGTCTGAAGACCCAGAATATGGGTAGTTTTAATTTCTAAGCGAAGGATAAATGAATTGCTGTTAGGGAAATAACAGGAAAGATATTCAAGCCATAAGTTGTGGTTAGCAAAATTTTGCTATTTAAGGTAAAAATTCCTGGGACTGTAATTTACTATTGTTTCATGCTTTGATTACAGGGATAGTTGTCTGAATCATCATGATGCCCACAGTGAAAAATTGCATTGCTGCAGTCTAGAGACTGCTGAAGGTAGATGTCTGTACCTGGGAAAAGTTTTAGAGATGACTTAGGCACAGCCTAGGTAGGATCTTCCTGACTCTACTTCCCCACTGTGCTATCTCCTTTCTGAAAAGGAAATTTCCCCACATGATTAATTCTAACTCTTGCTTTTAACACCTTGTGTCTACATGATTGGCTGTCAGGTATGACTCATGCCTAGAATCAAACAGAACTAAGGGAGTTTTTTCCCTCTATTATATATGACATTGTTATAACCATGTCCCTCCTTTTCCTTTTATAGCAAATTTCTATAATCAAGAAGTTTTATAAGTGCAATATCAAATTTATTAAATAATAGATTGATACTGAAACATCTTTGAGTTACTATAATAGAATGCAAGTATGAACAACTTACAATTTTAACTTATATTTGTAGTCAAATACAAAGATGATATCCTCCTAGTGGGAAAATGATTAAACAAAATCATAAGACAAAGATGTAAATATGAATGTTTTCTAATTGAATTGAATATTAAATTTTGAGAAAAGCAATATAATTAACTGTTTTCTCTAAGAACTACATATAGGTATGATTCATATATATATATGTGTATATATATATATGTATATATATATATATATATATATATATATATATATATATATACATATATATATATATATATACACATATATGATGACTGACTTCCAAATTTATCTATCATGGAAATTCAGGCTTTGAGCATGTTTTGGTAATAAGTTCTCAAAAGTGGCTTAAGGATTTTACACATAAATTGTATGGACAATGGTAAAGAAAGTGAAATTATTTTCCCATTGTTAAAGTACCTGTCTGATAATTTTAAAAAGCAGAAGAGTTCATATTACATTTGGACCCTCATACATTTTAATAAGATTCTTATATCAGGTACAGGATTTGGGTAAGGATAGAAACAGCAAATGGTATATATTTTTTTTCTGAAGCTTCAGAATTATGTAAGAACCTCTAGATTCAGAAGTAGAGAAGCAGACCTCCCTTTAGAGCTGTCCTGACAATAAAGCATATTGGCCAAGAAAAGATATGTGCTGGTTAAACGGATATTGAGAATGGGTCACTAGGAGACTTGATTTTAGTTACGTTTGTTTTCTTGGTTACCTTGGTGACATAGTCTCCCTTCTCAAAACCAGTCCATTGTGCACCCTCTAAGTAGTATGATCTGCAACTGATTTAATGTAATTACGCAATTATGGGGATTATGAGAAAAGCTTTATTTCATTGCATCGCTATGTGTTGTTTAGAAACTTTTTAAGTAAGGGCCTATGTTATGCTGACTAGAAACTCTGAACCAAAGATTGATATGAGTTTTGTCACAATTGTGAACCCACATATCTTCTAAGGGCCCCCACCAGGTCCTTCTGAGTACTCCCGCAGCTGTCAAACACAGGCGTGGATTCCTGGACCATCTAAAGAAAGCCCCTGCTCTTGAGTGGATAGCAGAAGCCTCCAGGTACCTCAAGATTCATCTAGTATGGACTCAGAAGCAGCCGACATCCAGAAAAGACAGCTGTCCCAAGATTCTGGATGAAGGCTGAGAATATTGTCCTAGTTTTTTTCCCCCCCTCTTCCTTTTTATGTGCCCAACCACCAAGGCCCTGGTTCAAGTATGTGTCAGCATTTTCTCCCTCTACATTCCTGCTCCCTCACTAGGAGCAGGACCGCAGCACATGTGTCCTTGATTGCAAGCCATTTCCCTCACTTTGAAATTAAACTTCTAAATTAAAGCTATCTATAGTCATATAAAAATGCTCTAAATCACTATTGATTAATGAAATGCAAATTAAGACAATTCTGTGATAATACATCACACCTATCTGACTGGCTAATATAACGAAAAAGGAAAATAATAACTGTTGGAGATATGGGAAAATCAGAATACTAATGCATTGTTGGTGGAGTTGTGAACTGATCTAACAATTCTTGAGAGCAATTTGGAACTATGCCCAAAGGGCAACCAAACTGTGCATATCCTTTGCTCCAGGTATATCACTACTAGGTCTGTATCCCAAAGACATCATAAGAAAGGGAAAATGACCCACATGTACAAAAATGCTTATGGCAGTTCTCTTTGTGGTGGCAAAGAATTAGAAATTGAGGGGATGCCCATCAATTGGAGAATGGCTGAACAAGTTGTGGTATATGAATGTAATGAAATACTATTGTTCTAGAAGAAATGATGAACAGGCAAATTTCAGAAAAACCTGGAAAGATTTACATGAATCGATGCTTAGTGAAGTGAACAGAACCAGGAGAACATTATACACTAACAACAACATTGTGTTATGATCAACTATGATAGACTTAGCTCTTCTCAGCAATACAATGATCTGAGACAATTCCAAAAGACTCATGATGGGAAATGTCATCTATATCCAGAGAAAGAACTATGGAGTCAGAATGCAGAATGAAGCAGACTCTTTTCTCTTTTGTTTGTTTCATTTTCTTTCTCATGGTTTCTCCCATTCATTATCATTCTTCAATGCAACATGACTAATGTGAAAATGTTTAACATGATTGTACATGTATAACCAATATAAAATTGCTTGCTGTCTTGCTTAGGGAGGAGGAAAGGGGAAAGGGGAAAGAAAAATTTAGAACTTAAAATCTTATAAAAATGCATGTTCAATACTATCTTTACATGTAATTGGAAAAAATAAAATACTGTTATGTAGAATAAAATAAAATTAAAATAAATTAAAATAACATTAAAAAAGAAATTAAACTTTGGTTTGATTCCTGACTCTCCTGTCTCTAGGCTGTTCTGTTTGGCTTCAGACACCCTCAGATTAGAGGCCAGTTTGGTCCAGTGTTTCAACAATCCGGCTAGCAGCTGTTGCGGGGGTGAAAGACCAACACAAACCCAATGACAAGAATGCTGCCAAAGCACTTCAAAAGCCCAGGTTCTTTTGATTTGCTTTAGTAAGAAAAGCAATGTTAAGGGTTGACAAGCTTACTTTAATTCAGCATACAAATAGCATTCGCTTAGTTCAAGGGAAGAAGCCAGCACCCTGAACTTCGGAACAAATACAAACAAATTACAAACATCGACAGACAGACCAAATACAGTTCATAGTTACCAACATCTAGGTTCAGCCCGAGAGCTCATAACAAGGGCTGGCCCAGAGTCACATGCGCCACCACTGCTGTGGGTAAGAACTCTGAAAAAGAGAAAGCCAACCCCTGGTTTTATATCTTTTTCAGGGTCAAGAGTGAGTCACACATGCAACTCACCCACGTGACCTAAAATCATCACAAAGAGGAGACTTACACCCACATGGTCTAAAAGCCTCTGATGTCCCAAACATGTCACTCAAACTCATGTATAAACTAGGCCTTCCCCTGAGGCAAGGAGGTCTCCAAGGACTCCCAAATCTAATCAAGGAAACAAAGGCCAAACTCTTCAAGGGCACTTGGTTGAACTGAGTGCTAAGAGCCCATTTTGTTTACCAACACATCCAGTTGACATTAATTGGACTTTCCACTTAAGAGTATTGTAGGGAGAGGAGAATTCTTCACAGAAAGAAACAGGTTGGTGCTTTTACAGATGAGTAAACTGAGGTCCAGCAAGCTTGAATTACTTCTCCAAGATCACAGAGGTAGCAAAGGACAGAGCTAGATTTGATCCGAGTTTCTGAATTCAAACATTTTACATTGTACCATACTGACTTTTAACCAGAAGGACCGACCCAAAATGAATTGGGGTGCTTGGCTTGATCGTAGGCACCTCATCACTGGAGGTATCCAGGTAAAGGCTGGATAACAGCCTATCAGAGAGATAGTAGACAGGATTTAATGCATCATTTTTACATTCCTTGAACCCACAAGCACCTTATACCTTGTAGGTGTTTCATAAGTTTTGCAAATTCATTAAGAAGATTTATGTACATTTTTGCATGTTGTTTCTCACATTAGAATATGAGGTTCTAGAGGGCAGAATAAGTTACCTTTCTATGCATCTCAGCAGTTAGTACATACTTACTCTGTCTAGCACATAGTAAATGTTTAATAAATACTTGTTTTTATTTTGTTTTTGAGTTGTTTCGATTTTATCTGACTCTCCATGACCCCATATGGTGTTTTCTTGGCAAAGACATAAGAGCAGTTTGTCATTTCCTTCCCCAGTTTATTTTAAAGATGAAGAATTAAGGCAAACAGGGTTAAGTGACTTGTCCAGGGTCACACAGCTAGTAAGTTTGTGAGGCCAGATTTGAATTAGGGAAGATGACTCTTCCCAATTTGAGGCCTGGTGCTCTATCCATTGTGACACCTTGCTGCCTCAAATACTTGTTATGTAAGTGGATAGGAATTTCATGCATTTATTCAATCATTAATTTATGTACTTAAAAAGTACCTGGTTGACCTTTCCAATATACTTAAGTATACAGGCAAACTCACACGTAAACACGCACACATACATGTGTCTTATAGGTTGTGAGACATGATCTCTGCCTTTAACTGTCCAAGGATTTAAGCAGTGTGGTTCAGTGAAAAAGAACACTGGACCAGAAGTCAGCAGGATGGCACTCAGGCTACCTCTGCCTTTGCCAATGACTAACTGGGGCCTTTGGATAAGCCATTTTCCTTCTCTAGGCCTCAGTGTCTTCATCAGTAAAATATGAAGTAAGATTAGACTAGTTTATGGGTTCTTTCCATCTCTAGCATTTTATGATTCTATAACTCCCTGAAAAAAACTCGAAGGGGCAACTAATTATTTCTCCCCCATTAGTACAGGTCAGCTCAGGGCAGGGATTTTAAGGATAACTCCCTCCTCAAATAGTTTGCCTACTATGATATTTTCCAAACTGTGGGCCAGGGCCCCTCTGCAGTCCAGGGAATGTTTCTGGAGACCTTTGTGATCCAATTCCTTCCTTCCCCCCAACCATGTGTTCCCCAGCTTGGTTAGTCTTCCCACTCACTGTTAGACGCTCCTGGTGCTGAGGATCTGGGTCACCAAGAGTGGGTGGCAGTGAGATAGAACAGAGGGGAAAAACAAGAAATGACAACCTGGCATTAATCATTTGAAAATTTTAACTTGGAAAATATTTGTGAACAGACTTGGCAGTCCTTATAGGGACTCAAGCAGAGATGTCAGGGTTATTTATGCAAATTGCACACACATCTTCTTGGGGTCATTGGGTAAGGAGAGAGTCAGGGGAGTGCAGAGTCCGCTATACTAAGTGTCTGATGACCCCTGGCTTGGCCAATAAATAGTCCCAGTGATGCTAAGGAAGTCATTTCCCTTCTATGGGCTTCAGTTTCAATAGCCGTCAAATGGTGATAATATTACCATCTTGTATCCCTCATAGAGTTGTCATAAGTTAATATCATGGCATAGCAGAAGGAGTATAGTATTAAGAGTCTAGGTGCCTGGGTTTCAATCTTGTCCCTGTTACTGTGGAATCTACACCCCTCTGGAATTCAGTTTTTTTCACCTGTAAAATGGGGCAATTAGACTACTTAATCACTAAGGTTCCTCCTACCTCTAAATGTAGGATCGTATGAGATCATAAGATAATATATTCAAAAGGGCATTTTATATTAGAAAGTATTAAAAAGAATGTATGGGATTATTATTATTCCAATAATAGCCTGAATTTCTCTGCTTCCTCTCCAAGTTTCAAGTTGTGCCTTGGGTCAGAATCTATAACCAATAGTTGATGACACTTTCCTTTTAGTAGACCAAATTATAGGACATATTAACCCAAAGCAAAGAATTCAGTTCAGTAGAGTAACTAGATAAATACCAAGGAAACTCCCAATCTCACCATTGGAAACACACTTTCCCACAGATTCCCATGGCCACTGGTGAGAAGCAAAACCAGGTTTAACCCATAGAACTCTTGCTTCTATGGCTTTTATGATTATGTTCCGGATGTATCACCACTCTCCTGTACAATCTTTTGCTATCTCCAGGAAGAACTCCTGATTTTATCTGAACCATCAAGCAGTGAATTGCTGATGTCATCTGCTGGACTGCTTTCTTTGCTGAGCTTTCACATGCTGCTTTTCCATTGACCTGCTATTGTACTCTTTTATTTATATTTATTCATTTGTTTATTCAGCTATTTTTTTATTTATTGGTTTGTTCATTTATTTATCTATTTATGCTAGCTGAATTATGCCTTCCAGGTAGGTCTTTCCCAAAGAGTACTATTTACAACTTTCTTATGAGTCAGATTCTCAACCACAGCCAACCAGTACCCCAAAAGCTCTCAAATCAAGTTTGCCTTTTTGATTAACTCTGTTGCAGAAGTGCCTTAGTGGACACTTCCTCAGATACACTTGATATTTTGTTGGGGTTGGTGAGTAAATTATTTTTAACTCTCAACATGGCCCCAGTAATTATTGTCAGAGCCATGCAAATTATCCTAGTCCTTCACCTAATAACATTAGTGGGATAAGGTAAAACTGATGACCTTTATCTACATTCTTGCCTAGATTATTATTCTCATGTAATAATCCCTAACACATAGATTAGAAAAATCTCATTTGGCAGAATTTAGTCTAAATTCATGGTTTGTTATTCATCCTTTTGGAAGCTAGGTCAGCATGAATGAACCATGAAAATGTCTTCTCTTCTATTACTCTGATCATGTAAAACCTCATAAAGTAGAATCAAATAATGTTAGATCACAGAATGTGATTGACTATCATAGAAAGAGGTTGACTGTTGCAACCCCTTCATCTTCTGGGTAGCTGTAGATAATCCCAAACTGCATTGTTAACAAACGTTAGCCCCTATAATTCACTGAGTGTGTCATTAATCAGCATTTGCTTTGTGTAGAGCCAAGTACAAAGTATTGTGGGAGGAGGGAAGAGAGGGAGGATTAGACAGGAAGGAGAAGATTGTGCTAGTTAAGGAACTTGGACCCTAATTAAAATCATACAGAAAGTTTAAGAAACAAACCCACAGGTAATTATAGCACTGCACAGATTAACTAGTCAAAGCTGCTTTAGCAGGCGGTTTCCTGACCAAGGTATTCAATTATCTTGCATTTGTACATATCGACAAATAGAAAATAGAATGTCAGCATTTGAACCTTAGAAGCTACTCCATTCTCTACATTTTCCCAGACAGGCCATGAAAAGCGAGATGACTCACCTAAAATCCTACAGTTACTTACTGGCAAATCTGAATAAAATCTGTGTCTACTAATTCCTAGCCCTATTGTTTTTCTATTACTGGACAGTGGCTCCAGGAAATATTCCCCAATCTATCCAAATCCCTAATTAGTCTTCCCTTCTCTGAATTCTTCTAACATACTGTTTATACAATTTTTATTGGCACTTAACATAGATTGACTTATATTGTTGTCTCTTTGTTTTATGGGTACATTTATTTTGTACAGGCATCCATTTTGGACTGAACTGAATAGGAAGAAGTGTAGATTTGTCTGATTTTCACAAAGTATGCTACATTTTCAACAACCTCAAACTTGTTCCTGAAATAAAAGTTGATCTTTTTAATATGCATTTTTTTTCCAGTAACTCTGGAATGTTATGTTGGCTATGGAGTATAAAATGCTACAATTTCCAGTGCATCAAAATCATGGGTCATCCAGAGTCACAACTAGGCCAAACTATGTGCAGTTGACTGGAGGTGGGAGAGAGGAGAAAGTGGTGAGAAGGATAGGTTCATGTGGGTGGAGTGATTCTTGGAGGGGTGACTCATCCCTCAAAGTGTCCCACAGAGGTAGTTGCATCCCATGCCTAGGGTGAATCATGAACTGAGGTATAGGGTTGGTGGTCACCAAGGGGAAGAAGAGAAGCATGCCTCCCTGAACTGAGCTCTCTGAATGCTCATGCCCCATTCACTGCCTAATAGTTACAGTTCTGGTCACCCAAAAGGCTATGGAGAGACCAAAAAAAATGCTATAGCATGTTTTGTACAAAGAAATGTGGCTGGAAGCAGTGTTAAAGAGAGTATCACAAAGCTGTATGACTAGACAAGGAGGGGCTCAATTTTAGAGCCCAGTTATCAGGATTCAAGCTTACAAAGCGATTGATTCTTGAAGATTCCAGTATGGGTTAGGACTATGGTAAAGGCTGCCTCCTGTTTGAGCCTATTGTTCCACAATTTATCCAGGCTGGGACCCGTTCTCAAAATTCCTATAAATCTTTGTAACGGATGGATAGAAGTTAGGTACAGACAGACAGACAGATAGAGATGGATGGATAGATAGATTGATTAATAAGTAGATAGATAATTTATTAAGTACTTATGTTCTCAGTGATGTACTAATGTGTATATGGGAAGGGAACAAGCAATAGTTTTTTTCTTTAAAAATATTTTATTTTCCCCAATTACATGTAAAAACAATTTAAACTATTTTTAAGTTTTGAGTTCCAAATTTTAACCTCTCTTTCCTCCCTTCCCCCCTCCCTGTGAAGGTAAGCAGTCTGATATAGGTTATACACATGCAGTCATGTAAAACATTTCCATATTAGTCATTTTGTACAAGAAGGAAGGAAGGAAGAAAAGAAGGAAGGAAAAGAGAAAAAATAGTATGTTTCAGTCTGTATTCAGGCAACATCAGTTCTTTCTCTGGAGGCAGATAGCATTTTTCATCATGAGTCCTTTGGGGTTGTCTTGAATCATTGTATTGCTGAAAATTGCTGCCATTCATAGTTCTTCATTGTACAATATTGCTATTATTGTGTGCAGTGTTCTCTTGGTCCTGTTCAGTTCACTTTGCATCAGTTCATGTAAGTCTTTCCAGGTTTTTCTGAAATCCTTTTGCTTGTCATTTCTTATAGCACAATAATATTCCATTATTATCATGTACCACAACTTGTTCCATCATTCCCTAGTTGATGGACATCTCTTCAATTTCCAGTTCTTAGCTACCACAAAAAGAGCTACTGTAAATATTTTTTTTTTTTTGCGCAAGGAGGTCCTATTCTTTTTAAAACAAAATCTCTTTGGGATATAGACCTAGTTCTATTGCTCAGTCAAAGGGAACAAACAATTATTAAGTACCTCTTGTGAGCCAGGCACTGTACTAAGCACTTTATCACTATTATCTCATTTGATCCTCACAACAACCCTGGAAAGTAGGGAAACTGAGGCTGATAGAGTTTAAGTGATTCACCCAGGATTACATAGGTTGTAAGTGTCTTGAAGTTGGATTTGGACTCAGGTCTTCCTCACTTGGGCCCAGCACTCCTTCTAAAGCACCATAATGAAGAGAAGACAACATATAAAGGGCAGCTAGAAAGAAGGGCAGAGAAGGGGGAGAATACTCAGGAAAGGCAAGGTGCTCACATGGAGGCATGCTGAGGAGATGATTAAGACCTGTATGGAGACCTAGGCTCCCTCCAGGTAAGTCAAAAGTTAACCTATCAGACCCAATGGTGGAGTTCAAGTTTCTGATAAGGTAGAGAGTTGGAGGGTGGGGTCATTGTGAGGAGAAAGATAGTAATGACTCCAACTCTGACAATATGAAACACTATGTAAACATATCATCATTATTATCATTAATAATAATGATAACTACTGTTACTATTGCTTTTGGCTCTTGGTTTTTTCTTTCTTCCATCTAGATCACTTTAGGCATATTTTCTTCATATCCTTACAGTGAAATCATACCAGACTTTGAGCTATTTTGCTGGAAACATTGTAGGGAGAATTCATGGTTCTGATAAGAAGCTGGATTGAATCACTCAACTTTTAGGATTTGGGTCTATGTCTCTATATTTTTCTGGCTTCCTGGACTTCATACCTTTGGTTCCCCTGAGTACTTGGCCAATCCCATGATACTGATGTATACTAGTGAACTTAAAGTCATGGTCTCTGGACCCCTGATTACTGGGGCCTTGAAATCTCTGATAGAGACATACCCAAAGGAAGAGGAAAGGTTCAGTAGGCATTGTCAAAGAAACAGCTGTTGCTGCTCTTGGGAAAGTGTCTGTCATCAGCTATCAGTCCTTTTGGTGTACTTTTCCTAAAAAAAAATTTTTTTTTGCTAATAGCTTAGGCATAGCCTGATAAATGGGGCTCTTCCCAGGAACATATATACTCCTTCTCCAGAGCTGCTTTGTTTTGCTGTATAGACATCGTACGTGGTTCATTTGTTCTTTTTTCCAACATGCTTAGTTCTGTGGTCACCATAGGAAGGATAGTAAAGGACCAACGATCCAGAGACTTGGGCTTTCCCTGCTTTTATAAGCTGTCTACAGACAACTTCAGAGAAGCAAATGTTCTCATTAGGGCTACTGGCAGCAGCTGATGCCTTCCTGCTCGATTCCCCTGACTCACTGATTGTATTAACACTTGGTTCAGTCCTACCCCAGCTGCCAATACTATTCTTCACCTCCCCTTGAACTAGCACCTTGTAGTGATGTCATGTCAGCCTAGACTTGGCTGCCCTCTGCTGATCCAGGTAGCAGTTGCAGGCAAGGCTGCCCCTTTACGATCTCTTACCTTATGGTTGAGATCTAACACCTGCTACGTAACAGATGGTATATAGTATATATGAAGACTGAGGAATTCTATGCTTGGGGTTTTTCCAAGATAAGTATAGGTACTGGAGGCATTGGACAACCATCTGAAGACAGATATAGTTCTCTATATTTTGGTTCCCTGGAGCATTTCACTCCCTTGACATAATCTGGAATGTTCTGTGGGACATCTGTGAGCCTCATTGGGTACATTGGGAACGTGGCTGCTGAATATGAAAACTTCATTAATTTGAAATAGCAGAGGACAGAGGGGGGGATTTTTCATCTGATCGGATTTGTGTAACTCCACATAAGAAATAAAGTGGTAGTATATTCAGGTTTATGCCGATACAGAATTCTGGCCAACTGTCAGAAGAGTTGTCATTGAGTAATGGCAAGGAGAATCCAAAAAGCAGACACAATCCCAAAACAATGATTCAACATTGGAACTCATCATATGACCTCTTGTTGAATGTAGATTTGCTTCCCCAGTTGTGCCTCATCAGTATTAATAAAACCAGTTTTCCTGAGTATACACCAGGTTACATTGGGTGTCAATGGAAAAGTTAGAATTTAGTTTACCCAGAGCCAATGAAATAAATGCTGTCTATTGTCAGCATTTATTAGCTTTATTTATTATTATTACTTATTTATTAGCACCTGTCAGACCTCAAAGATTCAATTGGGTTTTAATTGAAATTTTAAGATCTGGGATTTTGACCTTGAAGGAAGCTTAGGAAGTAGCTCCATTAGTTTGTCGATGAGGATCTTGAAAGGCAGCATGGTGCAATGGAAATAAATATTGGATTTAGAATCAACAGAACTGCTTTCAGATCATAGCTCTGTTACATATTACCTATATGACCTTGTATATTCATAAGGCAATAATAACAATGTAGATGATAATTGTCAAAATGCCCATATAGTTCTGTATCGCAAAGAATACAATACTCTCCACATAGAAGGTAGAAGTAAACTATTTATCCAGACACCAGAGAACCTTGTCCCACAAGTCATTTATCCAGTCTATCAGAGCAGTAAAACATTCAATACACAATTTCACAACCTGAAGCCTCACCATCCCCAAAACCTCTCTGAACCCCTGCTGAGGTCTTACCAAAGACAAACTCATAGTACATCTAACTCAGCCTGTTCAGCTCTAATTATCATGATGGCCCTTAGTAGCCACTAGCAGTCATAACTGCGCTCTCTCTCTCTCTCTCTCTCTCTCTCTCTCTCTTTCTCTCTCTCCATTTCCTATGACATAACTTCCTTTTCCTGCCAGGAAGCTCCTCCCGCCACATGTGACTTAGGCTTCCTGTGACATAAGCAGGTCACATGGTCTATTAATGGGTGGGAAAGATCTTCAAATCTAAATTACTACTACAACTTGGGCTCTCACTTAACCTCTCTAGTCCTCAATGTCTTCATCTGTTAGCAAAAATGTGGAGAGAGATGGTAGACTAAATGACCTCTGAGGTCCCTGCTAGCTCAACATAGATGAATGCATAAAATGTGAGATGTAAAGAGGGGAAATGATTTAGCCAAGGCCACAAAGCTAATAAATGAGCTTTGAAGGAATGAATGAATAATAATAATAAAAAAAATTTATTACTCACCATGTACAAAGTGCTAGGGGTACAATTATAAAAGAGGGACAGTAATACAAGGCACTCATATTCCAAAAGCATGAGATAACTCATATGCATGATGAATGACCAGGAAAAAGAGTTTTGGTCTGGGAAGTCACAGGGATGGTGAGTGGAGTCATACGTCAGTCAATTGACGCATTCAGAATTGTAGTGCTCCCTTTTTGTTAAAAAAAAAATTTAACATTCTTTTCTTTTTAAATTTTGAGTTCCAGATTCTCTCTCTCCCTCCCACCCTCCCACACCCACTAGTAAACAAAATGATATCAATTATACATGTAAAACCATGAAAAACATATGTCCATATTAGCCATTTCATTAAAAAGCAAAATGTGAAAATTATACTTCAGTTTGCACTCAAAGTTCATCAGTTCTCCCTCTGGAGGTGGGTAACACTTTTTCATCATGATGTTACTGTATTGATCAGGGTAGCCAAGTTTTTCACTGTTGATCATTATTATAATATTGCAGTTACTGTGTACAATCATCTCCCAGTTTTTCTCACTTCACTTTGCATCAATTCATATAGTTCCACCTGTGTGTGTGTGTGTGTGTGTGTGGGTGGGTTTTTTTTTTTTTAAGAACTTCGTGTTTTTATTGTTAGGATCTGGGTTACTTGAGAGGGATGAAACTTGAGGAATGGGTGGCTCCGATACCCGGCCAGCAGTGTTTCATGGGTTTGTAGGTGATAGAGAATTCACCCAGGTAGTGGCCGATCATCATCATCTCGGGCTTAATTTCTACCTGATTGAAGGTCTTGCCGTTATAGACGCCCACCATATTTCCCACCATCTCGGGCAGGATGATCATGTCTCGAAGGTGTGTCTTCACTACCTCTGGCTTTTCCATGGGGGGGTGCCTCCTTCTTGGCCTTCCTCAGACGCTTCAGGAGGGAATGCTGTTTGCGCCGCAGACCCCTGTTGAGTCGCCGACGCTGCCGAGCGCTGTACAATTGCATGAACTGTTCGTAGGACATATCCAGCAGCTGATCCAACTCCACGCCGTGGTAAGTGAACTTCCGGAAGGTGCGCTTCTTCTTCTGCTCCACTTCCGCCATCTTGTCTGCCATCAGGAAAAGCCACCAGTGTTTTTATAAATGAAACAAATGAAACTGTGTAGGTATACATATTCGACCCTCTTTGTACCATTTCCAATGAGAATGAGGTTCAAGCACTGTCCACTCCCTCCCATTCTGCCCCCCCCCGCCCCCGCACTATAAAAGCTATTCCTTGCATGCCTCCTTGATATGAGAAAATTTGCCCCATTCTACTTCTCCCTCCCAACTTCTTTCAGTTCATCCCTCTTTTTTACCCCTACATTTTTTGGCTATCATCCCAACATAATTGACTGTCAACCAGGACCTCTGTCTATGTAGACTCCTTCTAATTGACCAAATAATGATAAAGTTCTTAGGAGTTACATATTATCACCTTCCCATATAGGAAAATAAACAATTTGACTCCACTGAGTCCCTTATGATTACTCTTTCATGTTTGCCTCTTTATGCTTCCTTTCAGTCTTCAGTTTGAATGTCATATCTTCTATTCAGCATTCAGGAATGCTTGAAGATCCTCTATTTCATGAAATATTCATTTTTTCCTGAAGGATTATATCCAGGTTTGCTGGGTAGGTGATTCTGGCTGTAATCCTAGCTTCCTTGACCTCTAGAATACCATGTTCCAAACCCTTCTATCCTTTAACATAGAAGCTGCTAAATCTTATATGATCTGACTGTGGCTGATGTTATTTGAATTATTGCATTCTAGCTGCTGCAATATTTTCTCCATGAACTGAGAGCTCTGGAATTTGAATATAATATTTCTTAGAGATTTCATTTTGGGATCTTTTTGAGGAGGTGATTGACAGATTCTTTCAATTTCTATTTCACTCTCTAGATCTAAGATATCAGGGCCATTTTCTTTGATAATTTCTTGTAATATGATTTCTAGGTTCTGTTTTTGATTATGGCTTTCAGGTAGTCCAGTGATTCTTAAAGTATCGCTCCTCAGTCTGTTTTCCTGGTCAATTGTTTTTCCCAATGAGATATTTCACATTTTCTTCTATTTTTTTCATTCTTTTGATTTTAGTTTCTTTTTTTGCACAAAATTTTTAAGTTTAATCTGCATTATTAATATTTTTCAATTTATTTCTTAAGCCTAGACAATCAATAAAACAATAAGCTGAGCTTTATTTGATAACATTGGCCAAGTTCTGGGGTATAAATGGTCAGAGTAAAAATTTAACAATAAGCAAGTTATAAGCTGGCTCCAGCATATCCCTGAATAAAGTGCAGCTCATGGGAGTTGAGGGGGTTGATCGTCTAGGAAGCAAAGGAATTTTTAAAAATTTCCTTTGAATAGCATTTTGTTTTTCCCCAATTACATATCAAGAAAATTTTTAGTATTCACTTTTTTAAAAATTATAAATTTATTAATTTTTTGTTTTCAATATGTATTTCCACAAGATTTTGAGTTCCAAACTTTCTCCCCATCTCTCCCCTTTCCCGCACCCCAAGATGGCATGCATTCTGATTACTTCTTCTCCCAGTCTGCCCTCCCTTCTACCCCCCCCCCCCCCGTCCCCTTTCCTGCCTGCTTTCATGTAGAGGAAGATATCCAATTGAGTGTGTATCTTATTCCCTCCCTAAGCCAAATCTGATGAGATTAAGGTTCACTCATTCCCTTTCACCTCCCCCATCTTCCCCTCCACTGTAAAAGCTTTTTCTTGCCTCTTTAATGTGAGATAATTTATCCCATTCTATCTCTCACTTTCTCCTTCTTCTAATATATTCCTCTCCCACCCATTAATTTTATTTTTTAGATATCATCCCTTCATATTCAACTCACCCTGTACCCTCTGTCTATATGTATATTCCCCTCAACTAACCAAATACTGAGAAAGGTCTCATGAGTTACAAATATCATCTTTGTAAATAGGGATGAAAAGAGTTCAACTTTAATAACTCCCTTATGATTTCTCTTTGCTGTTTACCTTTTCATGCTTCTCTTGATTCTCGTTATATGAAAGTCAAATTTTCTATTCAGCTTTGGCCTGTACATCAAGAATGCTTAAAAGTCCTCTATTTCACTGAATGTCCATTTTTTCACCTGAAGTATTATACTCAGCTTTGCCGGATAGGTGATTCTTGGTTTTAATCCTAGCTCCTTTGATCACCAGAATATCATATTCCAAGCCTTTTGATCCCTTAATGTAAAACCTGCTAGATGTTGTGTCATCCTGATTGTGTTTCCACAATACTTAAATTGTTTCTTTCTGGCTGCTTACAATATTTTCTCCTTGACCTGGGAACTCTCAAATTTGGCTACAGTTTTCCTCTTGAGATCTCTTTCAAGGGGCTATCAGTGGATTCTTTTGATTTCTTTTTTGACCTCTGGTTCTAGAATATCAGGACAGTTTTCCTTGATAATTTCTTGAAATACGATGTCTAGGCTCTTTTTTTGGTCATGGCTTTCAGGCAGCCCAATAATTTTTAATTTAAATTTTTAAATTATCTCTTCTGGATCTATTCTCCAGGTCAGTGGTTTTTCCAATGAGATATTTCACAATTGTCTTCCATTTTTTCATTCCTTTGGTTCTATTTTATAATATCTTGATTTCTCATAAGGTCACTAGCTTCCACTTGCTCCAATCTAATTTTTAAGGTGGTATTTTCTTCATTGACCTTTTTGACTGCCTTTTCCATTTGACTAATTCTGCCTTTCAAGGCATTCTTCTCCTTATTGGCTTTTTAGAGCTCTTTTGAAATTTGAATTAGTCTATTCTTTAAGGTGTTATTTTTTTCAGTATTTTTTGGGTCTCTTTTAGCCAGTCATTGACTTCTTTTTCATGGGTTTCTTGCATCACCCTCATTTCTCTTCCCAATTTTTCCTCTACTTCTCTTACTTGCTTTTCCAAATCCTTTTTGAGTTCTTCTATGGCCTGAGTCCAATTTATATTTTTCTTGGAGGCTATTGATGTACGCTCTTTGACTTTGTCGACTTCTGACTGTTTTGGTCTTCCTTGTTATCAAAAAAGGAATCTAGAGTTTGAGTTTGAGTATGAGTTTGTTTTCTCTGCCTGTTCATGTTCCCAGCCAACTACTTGACCCTTGAGCTTTTTGTCAGGGTATGACTGCTTGTAGAGTAGACAGTACTTTGTCCCAAGCTTTAGAGTCTAAGCACTGCTGTTTTCGGAGTTACTTCTACTCCACTGTCACCCCAGGTTCTGTCACAGCAGTGATCCTCCTCCCCCAGGAACTGCCAACCAGGACCTCAATCCAGATCCAAGCAGGGCACAGCAGGAGAATCTGCCTTTGTTCCCACAAAGCACTCCTTGTACTCCCACTCTGATCAGCTGCTAGATTCCTCCCACCATGTGAGCCAGGGACTCAGGAAGCAGCTGATGCTGATGCTCTGGAAGCAGCCTCAGGCACTTCTTGCTGCTGCTACCACGACTGCTGCACCACTTCCACCACCCCTAGAGCTGGTGGCCAGACCACTCTGAACTCAATGCCACAGTTTCCCCCCAACCTGCTCTTTGGGGTTTGTGGGTTGAGAAGTCTGGTAACTGCCACAGCTCACTGTTTCATGGCCCCAAGGCCTGTTCCAGCTGGCTGACTCAGGGCGTGGTCTGACCCGGTATGGCCCATGCTGGGCTGCCCTCCACTCTCAGCACCATGCAATAGATCCTTCCTGACCACCATTCAGGCTCTCCTAGGCTGGAGACCAGTTTCCCTCTGCTATTTTGTGGGTTCCGCAGCTCTAGAATTTGTCAGAGCCATTTTTACAGGTGTTTGGAGGGATTTGTGGGAGAGCTTAAGCAAGTCCCTGCTTTTCAGCCTCCATCTTGGCTCTGCCTCTGCTAAAGAATTATTTTCTTCAGAGAGCTTTTGTATATCCTTTTCCATTGGTCAATTCTGCTTTTCAAGGCATTTCTTTCCTCATTGGCTTTTTATACCTCTTTTGCCATTTGGGTTAGTCTATTTTTTTAAGATGCTGTTTTCTTCTGTACTTTGGGGGTCTTCTTTAGCAAGCTTGTTTTTCATGATTTCCTTGCATCTTTCTCATTTCTCTTCCCAATTTTTCCTCTATTTCTCTTACTTGATTTTCCACATCCTTTTTGAGCTCTTCCATGGCCTGTGACCAATTCATATTTTTCTTGGAGGCTTTGGATGTAGGAGTTTTGACTTTGTTTTCTTCTGGTTGTATATTTTGATTTTCTTTGTCATCAAAATAAGATTCTATAGTCTGAGTTTTTAATGCTGTTTGATCATTTCCCCAGCCAATTACTTGACTATTGAGCTCTTTGTCAAGGTAGGACTCTGCTGCCAGAGTGGAGAGTGCACTGTCCCAAGCTTCAGGGGTTTTGAACAGCTGTTTTAGAGATACTTCTAGGCACATATAAATTTTCAGTTTTTCTAAGGTGGTATGATCAAAGGAGAGGTGTTTATTCTTTTCCTGGGCTATGCTTTGGTCTGTAAGTGACCACAGACACTCTTTTCTGCCTTGGAACTGTGAGGAGGATTACTTTTCTACAGCCACCACAATCTCTGCCATGCCAGCACTCCTCCTCACCCCAGGACCACCAAACAGGACTGTGACCCAGATCCAAGCAGGGCAAAGCAAGAGAATCCTGTCTCAGAGCCAGCAAAGAGATCCCTGCAATCCCCCTCTGATCAGCAGATTGATCCCCGCCCCCTCACCCCCCACTATCTGTGGGTCTGGAGCTCCAGAAGCAGCCACTACTACTGCTGTTACTGCTGCTGTTGCCATTGCTACTGCCACCTCTGCTTCCCCGGGGCTGGGGCTAGACCACATTCTTCTCTTATCCGGGTCCAACAGAATTTTTTCCACTGACCTTCTACATTGTCTTTGGCATCAGTGGGTTGAGAAGTCTGGAAACTACCACAGCTGCAAGTCATTTAGTCCCCTGAGGCCTGCTCTGGCCTTGTCTATTTGGCCCACACCAGACCAGCCCCACTTGCAGGCTGGTGTGATAGACCTTTCCTATCAACCTCCCAAGTTGTCTTGGCCTGGAAATTGTTTCACTGTCATTTTGTGGATTCTTTAACTCTAGAATTTGTTTAGAATCATTTTTTACAGGTATTTAGAGGGATTTGGGAGAGAGCTCTAGCGAGTCCCTGCTTTCACTCCACCATCTTGGCTCTGCCTTTAGGATTCATTTTTATAAGATTTTGAGTTCAAAAATTTTCTCCCTCCCTCCCTTGATAATGGTAGGGAGTTTGATATAGTTTATAATATGTACTATCATGCACTACTATCATTTAAAACATATTTCCATATTTGTCACAGTTGTAGAAGAAAAAAAATAGATCAAGGGAAAAAATGAGAAAGAATAAAGTAAGTGGAAAAAATATGCTTCAATCTGCATTCAGAATTCATCAGTTCTTTATCTGGATATAGATAGCATTTTCCTTCATGAATTCTTTTTGTGTCTTGGATCCAATATAGTGTCTTGGATCATTTTGTTACTGATTAGGGCTGAGTTATTCATAGTTGATTATCACACAATGTTTCTGATACTATGTAAAATGTCTTCCTGGTTCTGCTCATTTCACTTTGTATCAGTTTGTATAAGTCTTTCCAGGTTTTTTCTGAAATCTGCCTGTTCATCATTTCCTATTGCACAATAATATTCCTTAAATTCATATAGCTCTCTATAGCTTGTGCAGCCATTCCCCAATTGATGGGCATCCCCTCAATTTCCAATATTTTGCCACCATGAATAGGGCTGCTATAAATATTTTTGCATATGTAAGTCCTTTTCCCTTTTTATGATCTCCTTGGGATACACACCTGGTAGGGGTATGGCTGGATCGAAGTGTATGCATAGTTTGGTTGCCCTTTGGGCATCATTCGAAGTTACTCTCTAAAACGGTTGGATCAGTTCACAAGTTTATCAACAATGCATTAATGTCCCCATTTTCTTACATCCACTCCAACATTTATCATTTTCCTTTCTTTTTTGCCATATTAGCCAATCTGATTGGCATAAGTTGGTGTTTCTGGGTTTCTCTGATAAAATGTGATTTAGAGCACTTCTTTATATGCCTATAGATATCTTTGGTTTCTTGATATGAAAACTGCCTGTTCATATCCTTTGACCATTTATCAACTAGGAAATGGCTTGCATTCTCATACATTTGACTCAGTTCTCTATATATTTGAGAAATGAGGCATTTATCAGAGACACTTGCTATAAATGTTGTTTCCTAGCTTTCTGCTTTCTTTCTAATCTGGGCTACATTGGTTTTATTTGTACAAAAGCTTTTCAATTTAATATGATTGAAATGATCTGTTCCGTATTTCATAATGCTCTCTTTCTATTGTTAGGTCATGAATTTCTCCCCTCCCCATAGATCCGACAGGTAGACTATTCCTTGCTTTTCTTATTTGATTGCTTCATTGTCTATGGTACCTTTTAGCAAGATGTAGTTTCCTTCCTTACCCCTTTTAAGTAGGTCTATTTTTTGCTTTTACTACGTCTAAGATTAGGATTATTACCTCGGCTTTTTTTTTTCTCTTACTTTATCCCCTTACCTTTACTCTGTGTGTGTCTCTGTTTCAAGTGTTTCTTACAAGCAACATTTTGTGGTTCTGGTTTTTGATCCACTTGGCTATCCACTTCTATTTTATGGGAGAAGACATCCCATTCATATACACAGCTATGATTACTACTTGTGTATTTCCCTCCATCTTATTCTTCCTCCTGTTTGTCTTCTCTCTCCTTTCACCCTTTCCCACATCACCAATGTTTTGTTTCTGTTTACCATGTCTCCTGATCTGCCCTCTCTTCTCTCAATTCCCACCAACCCCCACTTAACTTAATTCCCTGCTAAGATACAGTTCTAGATTCTATTGATTGGGTATATTATTCCCTTTTTGAGCCAATTCTGATGAGAATAAGGTTCAAGTGATGCCCACTGCCTCTTGCCCATCTTCCCTTCCTTTGTAGTAGGTTTTTCCTCCTCTCTTTATATGAGATAATTTACCCCATTCTACCTCTCCTTTCCTCCTGCGCTCACTGTACTCTTTCTCATCCCTTAATTTTTGTTATGTGATTCCCTCAAATTCATCTTATACTCATACCCTCTGTCTATGTATATTCCTTCTATCTGTACTGTTACTAATACATTTTTAACAGTTATAAGTATCATCTTCCTGTGTAGAGATGTAAACAGTTTAGCTTTATTGAATCTCTTATGTTTTATTTTCTCTTTTTACCTATTTGTGCTTCATCTTGTGCTTAATCTTGATATTGGAGGCAAAATTTTTGGTTTAGTTCTGGTCTCCTTATGAAGGTTTGAAATCCTTTTATTTCATTGAATAACCATTTTTGCCTTGATGTATTATGATTAATTTTGCCAGGTAAATGATTCTTGGTTGTAGTCCTAGTTACTTTCCCTTTCAAAATATCATATGCCATGCCCTCTGATCCTTTAATGTTGAGCTGCCAAGTCATGTGTGACCCTAATTGTGATTCCCCAACACTGGAATTGTTTCTTTCTGGCCACTTGTATTATTTTTTCCTTGACCTGATAGTTTTGAAATTTGGCTATAATGTTCCTTGGGGTTTTTAATTCTGCAGTCTCTTTCCTGAGGTGATCAGTGTATTCTTTTAATGCTTGTTTCACCCTCTGGTTCCAGGACATCAGGGCAGTTTTCTTTGATAATTTCTTGAAAGATGCTATCCAGGTCCTCCTTTTGATTGTAGCTGTCAGGTTCTGATTCTGATATTGTCTCTACTGGATCTGTTTTCCAGGTCAGTTGTTTTTTCTAAGAGGTATTTTACATTTTCTTCCATTTTTTTCATTCTTTTGAATTTCTTTGATTGATTCATGGTGTCTTTTAGAGTAACTAGTTTTCACTTGCCAGATTCTAACTTTTCAGGTGTAATTTTTCTCAATTAACTTTTGTACTTTCTTTTCCATTTGGCCAATTGCACTCTTAAAGGAGTTGTTTTCTTCAGTGGATTTTTGTATCTTCTTTTCATTTGGCCAGTTCTACTTTTTAATCAGTTTTCCAACCTGTTGAGTCTTTTTTCATAATTTTCTTGCATCACTCTCATTTCTTTTCCCAATTTTTCTTCTACCTCTCATATATGATTTTTAAGCTTCTTTTTAAGCTCTTCCATGAGTTTTTTCTGGGTCTAAGACCATTTCCCATTTTTCTTGGGGTTTTACCCATAGGTATTTTGACATTGTTGTCCTCTTCTGAGTTTGTGTCTCAGTATTTGTCACCATAATAACTTTCTATGGGTAGATTATTTTTTGTTGTTTTTTGCTCATTTTTGGGGGGGTGCTTTTTTCCTTTGTTTTAAATTTGAGCTCTTCTCCCGGCATGGAAAGGTTCTACCTTCTTGTGCTAGTGGCTGTAGGCCCTGGCTGTTTATGTGGTGCTACAATGATGTTGCCCTGAGTCTGATTGGAGACCCTCATGTTTGGTCCTTTGCTGTGGGGGTAGGGTGAGGGTTGGCTGGTACTGCTGGAGGCTATAGGGATGTGGCAACTTATCTGACACTGAACTGGGGTCCAAGGGGTGGTATCTTATGTGTGCTGAGGCCCAGTGTGGTGGATTTGTGTTTCTCCATGGCTACACTGAAGCATCCCTTGTTCTGGCTTCTGTAGATTGCCTGTTTGCCTGGGGCTATGCTGATGCATGTGGTAGTTTTTGGAGCTGGAGTCTGCCAATTCCCCTGGCTATGCTAAGGCATGTGTGTGTTGGGAGGAGTGGGGTGGTATCCTGGTGTTGTTGTTTGCCTGCTCCACCACACTGAAGCTCAGAATCTCTCATTGGTTTGCTGAGGTGGGTTGTTTTATTGTTTCTTGATGTCTCATGAAGTCATTAGCTTTCATGTGCCCAATTCTAATTTTTAAGAATTTTTTTCAGTAAGCTTTTGTACATCTTTTTCCGTTTGGTCAATTCTGTTTTTAAAAAAGTTCTTTACTTCAGTGAATTATTGTGCCTCTTCAACCATTGGACCAAGTTGGTTATTTTCTTCAGTATTTTTGTGATTTTTTTTAAACCAAGCTATTAATTCTCTTTTCATAATTTTCTTGTATCACTCTCATTTCTTATCTCAATTTTTTTTTCCCAACCACTCTTATGTCTTTCTTGAATTCATTCAGGAATGTATGCTGGTCCTGGATCCAATTAGGCTTTTTCTTTGAGACTTTGCTTTTAACTGTTTTCACAACATTGTCTTCTAAGTTTATATCTTGGTCTTCCTCTTATCATAGTAGCTTTTTATAGTCAAGGTTTTGTTGTTGTTTGCTCATTTTCCCAGCCTATTTCTTCACTCTGAACTTTATGTTAAAGTTGGGCTCTGCTGTCCTGGTGTTGGGGAACCACTGTTCCAACTTCAGGCTTTTTGTGCTGCCGTTTTCAGAGCTAGTTTTGGGGGGGGGGGGATCTGCAAATTTTTGGTGATTCCAAAGTAGTGTTATCCTGGGAAAGGTGCTCTCCTGATCTGCACTCTAGTCTTTAAACCAGGATGGGCCCGTGCTCCACTGTAGCTGCAAGTATTAGCGTTCCTCTTGGCCATGGAACTGTGACCAAGCCTTCTGCTGTCCTACAACCACAAATGTTAGGGCTCCTCCTGGCTCTGTAACTCTGACTCAGACCTGCTTCTTTGTGACCTAATACAGAGTATTACTCTCTGCCATGGAACTGTGACTCAGAACTACTAAGGGGCAATAGAGTCGTCAATCACCATCAGCTGTACCCAGTGCCAACAAAGGGTCCCCTGTAATCTCTTTCTGACCAGTTGTCTGACCCTCTTACCATTTCTGGACTGAGAGCTCCTAAAGCTCCTGCTGCTGATGTTCCTGCTGACTCCAGAGCCCTCCAAAGCCTCCAAAGCTGGTGCTCCTTCTGTGCTCCAGGCTGTGCCGACCCCAGTATTACAGATATCTCTTGTGGACTTCTTAAACTGTCTTAGACTGGAAACATGTCTCCCCCTTAACTGTTTGTTGGCTCTACCACTCTAAAAATTAATTTTAAGCATTATTTTAAAATTGTTTGGAGGGGAATGTTGGGAAAGTTCAGTTGGGTTCCAGCCTATACTCTGCTATTCTGACTCAGAATTGTTCATTTAATTCATGGAAAAGGGGTGGGAGGTAGGGAGGGTACATATGATTGCAATGGCATGCAGTAAGATGTCCACATAAAGTTTGATTGGGGGTCTGAGGCTGGCAAGATTGAAATGACTCCCCACAATCAGGATAAGATAGGAGTAATAAAGAAATGCAAAATGTAAAATTAAGAAAATAATACAAGCATTCAAGCAAAAAAAAAAACTGCACCTTAGATTTCCCTCAGAGATGATAATGCTTCTCTCATGACAATGACACCAAATTGAGGGTTAGGAAGCAGCTACTTTTACTTGTTTGCTGGAATTTTATGATAACTTTTTCTCGGGGGAGGAAGGCTTTTAAGCAGCTGGAGACCTGGTATGGTAGAAGCACCAGGGACCGACTCCTCATCTCCTCTCCTCCTTTCTGTTCTTTTCCTCGCTACTTGTTATTTCTGCTGTTATACAAATAAAATAGCACCTGCTAACCTTTGTTGTTCTTTAATACTATCAGCGCCAGTAGAGATTTGGGGGGGAATAGGAAGCCTTGAAAAAGAGGAAGAGCCATCCAGCCTTAGTATGGAGAAGTTGTGGAGCATGATCCCCCTTTTACCCACCACCAAACTCCCTCAAATAACATTTTGGGGTTATTACTCTTGGTCAGTATTAATGAGACAGCTCAAAGTTGAAATAAAGGAGAAAGATGGGGGAAGGACTCATATTCTGTTCTGCAAACCACAATTTAGGAACAATATTGATAATTTGGAAAGTCCCAGAAGAAGTAAATTAAGATGGTGTCAGGCTTGGCAATCATGACACTGACTCAATATTTACCTTCTTCATCTACTGTTCTCTCCAGCGTACCATGCTCCCTTTGAGCAATGAGGGACTTCAGTATTTTTGTTTTGATCAGTGTAGGCTGGTTTTTTATCACTTCTTACGGTGCAAAATTTTCCAGGGGGAGGAGAGAAGAGGCTAAAGGAGTTTTAATTAAAATTTTATTTTGCAAGGTAAATTTAATAAATAATGATCAAGGTGTTAGCAGAAGAAAACTATAAATTAGCAGCACCTAATGTTTTCATTAGAACAAAATCTTGTTAGCCATTCACGTGGGAGTTATCCATCATCAGAGGAGTGATTGGCTCTTAGAGACACAGACCCAACTGAAATGAAGAGTGTTGAGAGCTCCATGGGGGTGGTTGTTCACATACTAAACAAGTTTAACACCAGAAGCAAGATACAATGTAATTCTCCATCTTATTTTATCTGCCTCATGTTTGGAAGGCTGAAACTTTTTTCAAATTTTATTTATTTCGGTTTTCAACATTCACTTCTATAAGATTTTGAGTTTTAAATCTTCTCCTCCCTCAGCTCCCCCCACCCTCCCCAAGATGGTGTGCAATCTGATATGGGCTATACATGTACAATCATATTAAACATATTTCCACATTAGTCATGTTGCAAAAAAGAAATAGAACCAAAGGGAAAATCCAAGAGAAAGAAAATGAGAGTGTGAGTGAGAGAGAGAGAGAGAGAGAGAGAGAGAGAGAGAGAGAGAGCTTCTATGATTCTATCTGCATTCAGATTCCATAGTTCTTTCTCTGGATGTAGATAGCATTTTCCATTATGAGTGTTTTGGAATTGCCTTAGATCCTTGTATTGCTGAGAAGAGTTAAGTCAAAGCTAGTCATCATACAATATTGCTGTTACTTTTTACAACGTTCTCCTGGTTCTGCTTATTTCACTCAGCATGAGTTCAGGTAAGTCTTTCCAGGTTTTTCACAAGTCCAAGGGTGGAACTTTGTAAAGGGAAATAGACATAGCTAGGGTTAAGGGCATGAGCATGGGACTGAAAATGAGACCTGAACTTAGTTAAACCTGAGACACTGAATCGCTTTGCTAGTATGGACACATATTTTGATGTCTCTGAGCCTCACTTCCCTTCTCTAGAAAACGAGGGTAATAATATCTTTCTAATCTAATTATTAGAATTGTTGTGAGG
Source organism: Phalanger gymnotis (assembly GCA_028646595.1). Lineage (NCBI taxonomy): Eukaryota > Metazoa > Chordata > Mammalia > Diprotodontia > Phalangeridae > Phalanger > Phalanger gymnotis. The sequence continues at coordinate 86,707,551 of CM053622.1, forward strand.
ATAATAGAGATAATATAGGCAAAAGAAAGCATTTTTTCAAGTAAAAAAGACTATATAACTGAGACATTATGTGAGAGATAATTTATGGGGCACCAAACTTAGGTAAACTTGAATTCAAGGACTAATCTCTGATGCACATTAACTATGCAACTCTGAGGCAGTTCACTTAACCTGGGAGTTCTCTGATAGAATCACAGATCCTTCCTATATTCATATATTACTAAGCAGGGGGTAGTCAGACTTTGGAGGTTGAATTAGAGACAGTGCAATGGGATAAACACTTGATTTCAATGATACCTAGATTTTTACATTTGACCTTTGTCCTGCACTCACAATGGAAACTTGGACCCATTGCTTATTCTTTCAGAGATTGAGTATTCACCTCTATAAAACAGATCTAACAACTTCCTTCTTTTACAAGGCATGGGGAATATCCATTACAAAATCAGTTATGAGTTAGATGAAGAGGAATAGAGTACAGCAGAGAGAGATGAGCAGTGTTACTATTGCAACCATAGACAATGACCATAACCAGGAATGTTTTATAATATTTCCTTCTTATACTGGACAAGGGTGGCCACTCTCGAGGAATAATCCATTGGCTAAGGAAAGATTTCCAGTGTTATAACCCTAACTCCAGCCCCAATTTCTTTTTTAAATAATATTTTGCTTTTCCCCAATTGCATGTAAACACGATTTTTAACATGTGTTGGTTTTTTGGTTTTGTTTGTTTTGAGTTCCAAATTTTATTCCTCCTTTTCTTCCCTCCACACTATCTGAGACAGTAAAGCAATCTGATATAGGTTACACATGTGCAATCACATAAAACATTTTCGTATTAGTTATTTTATACAAGAAAACAAAAAAAGTGAAAATAGTATGCTTCAATCTGTATTCAGATGATATCAGTTCTTTCTCTGGAGGTGGATAACATTTGTTATCATGGTCCTTTGGGGTTGTCATTGATCGCTATCTTGCTGAGAATAGCTAAGACAGTCACAGTTTTCCATTACACAATATTACTGTTATTGCACAATATTACTGTTATTATTTACAATGGTCTCCTGGTTCTGCTCACTACATTTTGTATCAGTTCATCAAAGTCTGTCTAGTTCTTTCTGAAATCATCCTGCTTGTCATTTCTTATAACACAATTACATTCAATTACGTTCACATACCACAACTTGTTCAGCCATTCCCCAGCTGATAGACATTCTCTCAAGTACAATTCTTAGCCACCACAAAAAGAGCTGCTATAAATATTTTTGTACAAATATGCTCTTTTTTTCCATTTTTTCTCTTTGAGGTAGAGCCCTAGTAGTGGTATTGCTAGATCAAAGGATATGCACAGCTTTATAGCCCTTTGGGCATAGTTCTAAATTGCTCTCCAGAATCCAACCCCAATTTCTTAATGCCTTTTACTTTAGGGTTGAAGGAAGGAGATCTTTTTTTCCCAAAATCCAGTAAGGCAATCATATGGTTCAGTTTTTCTCAGAAAAGACAGATATTGCTAAACAAGCATTGTTTTACTAACTCACTCTCACTGAAAAAAAAAAAAAAACAACTATAGTCTTTCAGTGGAAGACTCAAAGATATCCCTCAGAGACAAGATTCTGAGTGTGAAGACAATGTCTGAATCACGATTTCCACCATGGACCATGGCACAGTGGCCTAGAGTCAGGAGGAGCTGCGTTAAAATCTGGCCTCAGATGCTTACTAGATACGTGACCCTGGGCAAGTCACTTAACCCTAATTTCTTCTGAAAATAAATGCATAAACAAATAACTGTGGTTTGGGTGAGAGGAAGAGTGTGTATTCCCTCCTGTAGATTTTGGTCCTTCATGCCTGTTTGGCAAGTCACAAACACAATACAATTTTATCTTATCATTTGATCTTTTTGAGGGGGAGAGGAAGTTCAATTAAACAGAGGAGGCATAGCTAGAAAGAGCATAATGCCAACTCCTTGAGAGCAAGGTAGTTTTTTCACTTTTATCTTCATATCCTCAGTGTGTGACATACCGTAAGTACTTAATAAATATAATAAATGCTTATTGATTTAAATAGAGGTGAATCAACTCCTTTCCTACCACACCACCACCAATTGACGTCATTCGTGTTTTAGAGGGAAGGAAAATCACAGGATCCTTAGAGTTGATGGGACCATAGAATGTTAGAACATAGAAGGTTTGAATGAGATTATAGATTGTTAGAGCTGGAAGAAATCTTAAGAGAACATTTTTTCTGGGATCCTTACTTTGCAGATGATAAAACTGAGGCCCAGGGAAGGATCATCAGATCAAAGATTTAGAGCTAGAAGTGACCTTAAAGACATTTTAGGACAACTTCCCAACCCCATTTCACAGATAAGGAAATTGAGGCTCAGAGAGGTGATTTTTTCCAGGATCACACAATGACAAAGTGTCAGAGGCAGGATTTGAGCCTAGATCTTCATAATTCCAAGTCCAGCAGTCTATCAACTATGCGGAAGTTACATAGTTGGTTAATAGAAAAGCCAGGACTAGTAGGTAGGTCTTTTGACTTTATATATTTTCAAATATTGAGAAAGGATAGTTAAGTTTTTAGATAATCTAATAACACTAATTTATCAATATTCTCACTGTGCTATCTCTGTGCAACAGCTATTAGAGGAAGTGAACCATACCTATATTGGCATTCTAACTATGAACAAAACCAGAAGAAGGCAAGCATTTGCAGCCAGATGGTCGCATGGCTGACAGATTCTCCTCAGGAAAATGAAAACATTTGTGGAGTAGGCTTCATCATGCCCAAAGGCCACAGGCAATATTATTTCATGGAACTATTGATCACCTCACCTTGTAGTTCTAAGACAATCATGAGCAAATGCATAACCATGCAGATAATTGCAGTTTTTGCACCAACATCTGTTTCAGAGAATGAAAAAGTAAAGACATTCCATGAATGACTTCACAAAACTATACAATTATGTAGCCCCTCAATTTCCATTACAGCACTGAATGGGACTTCGGTAGTCATCTAGCCCAACCTATACTCAAAAAAAAAAAGATTACTACTTACTCTCTCAAAATAACAAGTGGTTATGTGTATTTTGCTTGAAGACATTCAATGAGGGCAAATCTACTACTTCTCGGGGCAACTACTTTTGGACAGCTCTAACAATTTGGAAGTTTTTTTTAATCAAGGCTATTTTTCAAAAAAATCAAGTTTCAATAAACATCACTCCTAGATTTGCCTTGGGAATGTGGAATAAGAACTCTGGCTTATGTTATTTTAGGAAGAGAAGGTATGTATCACATCAAATGGCTGCAGGGACACTATGCATTGCTAACGTGAAGAAATTGTAGGAAAATGTGTTTTCTTTCCCATCAACCTTGGTACTCCAACTCATCATCCTGTCTCTCTGATTGGAGGATGGAGTCATGAGCTTCAAAACTTGAAGTTCATTTTGGGACATATGCTTATGTCTCACCTGGCTGCCCTATTATAGAACTTCTCAGCCTTTTCCACTATACCCCATGAAGCTCATTTTTTTTGAAAACCCCTATTACCCTGCAAGATCACATCAACCTTGGTACTCTATCTCATCACTACTCTCTGTCCCTCCAGTTGGAAAGTGGAGCTATGGACTCCCAAACTTTCATTATGCCAGAGCTTATGGTCTGAATGAAATTAAGTATCAATATGATGAGCCCCTGGGGGTGGGGTGGGGCATGAGGTTGCCTAAAGAGGGGTAAATCTGCCCATATTAGAGATAGAATAGGTCAAGGCTCCCATGCTGATCACAGTGAGATGTGGCAAGTAACTATTGCGCTGAGATAAGGAGACCCAACAATTTTTTTATTAGAAAAATAAATTTAAAAAAAGCTGGAGGGCTGAGGTAAAAAGGATATAAGCATAGATTATGTGAGAATTTGAAAAAAAAGGAAGGGTAAAGGCAAGATATCATTGGCATGGAGAGAGAGTTTTTGATGCCTGAAGCCATCATTCCGTGATGAGAATGGCCATCTAAAAGTGATGCTTCTGGGCAGGAGCAGGCTCGTTGCATCCCTACAGAGGCAGACAAATTGGAAGAAGAGTTAGAGGGAAGCATCTAGTACTGAGAAAAATCAGTCAGAAGAATTATTGCTTGAGTCCAGCCTTTTGATGGTTGCCCTAAATGAAGTACCAGAGACCAGACTAGACACTCGAACTAGATAACCAGCTTGCACCCTCTGCCCCATCCACTCATCTGGATTCTGAGCCCATTGGAGTTCCTGAGTTCATCCATATTGAGAACATTTGTTCACACTCATTTGGAATGGGGAGGCTGAGTCTTGGCACATGAATTATGTCTGAGAACTCCTGGGTTTGGAGTATGCCTATAAATATGTATAGGGCTTCCTAGCCCTGCAAGAAGCTATGTATATGTGAGATACATAGCAAACACACAAAGGCTGAAAATAACGAATGAATAATTGTAGCATTTATTAAATTATATATTATTATGTAGAAAGATAAGCACTGAGATACAAGTAGAAACATAAGACAGACTGTACCCTCCAGGAGTTCACATTCTAATGAGGGAAGACAACACATATGGAAGGATTCAACTGCAAGTCCAATGGAAAGGCCCCATGGTCCTTAGGGTGCAGCAGAAAGGCAGATGGTTATGCCTCTTCTTTAACGCCACTTCCACTGACAAAATCATGTCCATTTTTGATATTAAACCATTTGACAGTGCCAAGGACTTTGGTCGTGAGAACATTCTTTTCTGGGCCTTCAAAAGATGCGGCTGCAGCCCTTGATGGAAAATGGATCCATGTGTTCTTCAGTACAGAATGCCCTCTAGTGATGAAGGTCACAAACCATCCTACCCACCTCTCCTATGTGACTCTTATCCATGTCTCCTTGTAAGTCAGCCACAGGGTCCACTCAATATGGTAGAGGCTTCCTTCTCTTTTTCCTGATGTTACAAGGACACTGGTGGAGCCCTAGGCCTGTTTGCTCGCTATCCCTTGCTCTAACCACATGGCCATCCCATCGTCCTTTCTGGCCATGCATTTACCTGATGATATTCAAGTTCTTATTTAGCACGTGATGTGGCTTACTCACAACTGCTTGGCAGGCAGGCAGTGAGGGGGTGTGGTGGACAGAATGCTGAGCCAGGAGTCAGAAAGACCTGAATTCAAATCCAGCCTCAGACTCTTACTAGTTATGTACTCCTGGACAAGTCACTTAGTTATCCATTTGCCTCATTTTCCTCAACTATAAAAAATGATTTTAATCATAGCACCGACCTCCCAGGATCGTTGTGAGAATCAAATGAAATAAATCATTGTAAAGCACTTGACACAGGTCCTGGGACATATTGAGTGCTTTATAGATATTATTTATTATTATTGCAAATGAGATAGTATAGTGAAGCATTTAGCACAGGGCCTGGCATACAGTGGGGCATCTAGGTGGCACAGTGGTTAGAGTGTTTGGCCTACAGTGAGGAAGACTTGTCTTTCTGAGTTCAAATCTGGCCTCGGACACTTACCAGCTGTGGGGCCTTAGACAAGTCATTTAACTCTATTTGCCTCAGTTTCCCCATCTGTAAAATGAGCTGGAGAAGAAAACGGCAAACCGTTCCAGTATCTTTGCCAAGAAAACTCCAAGTGGGGTCACAAAGTATTGGATGTGACTGAACAACAGCTGGCATATAGTTGGCAGTCAATAAATGTTTGTTCCCTTCTACCCTTACCTGTTGCATGCCTCTCCGTTGTCCCTTGCATCGTCTACTCATTCAGTTCTTCAGACCCTGTAGTGTTCCACAACTCACAGCCTGTGAGTTAGTGCTTCAAATATATAGTCGATGTTATTTCTTCTATTTTACTTCTTTGGTCATGAATAAGGAAACTGTATAACAGTCAAATCAGGCTTATGTGATCAATTCCCTTTTGCCATGCTAATGTGGCAGGGGTCCTTTGAAATACAGCTTGAAGGGAAGAAAGCAGAGTTTGCTCAGCAGAAAGAACCCCAGACTTGGAGACTCAGAAGACCTGATCTGAATCCTAGTGGCCTAATTTACTAGTTGTATAACATTTCTGAGACTCGATTTTTCCCCCTGCAAACTGGGACAAAAAAGATCTGGATAATCTACATCCCAGAGGAGGAACAAAAGTGCTTTTAAAACTGCAAAACATTATAGAAATGTAACCTATTGTTACTTTAATATTAATGATAATAATAGAAGATTATTGAAATTATTTTATTAATAATCATAATAATCTTTTTCAGTGTTCTTTTTTTTGGTGTGTAAGGCAGGACCTGCATCAACCAACCCCAGGAATCCTTGGCCTAATGGGCGTGGGTGAGTCAATTAGTAAGTCTTGCTCACCAGCATGGCAGATCCTTCATCTATGACACATGAGTACAGATCTGGGACAAGAACCACAAATAGCCACAATAAAAAGACAGATGTTTTGAGGAGCTAGTCAGGTTGAGCCAGACAAATCATCAGCTACCTCCCAAATACTCCCTTTATTTTGCTTCACGACCCTGTACTGACTTCCTGTCCTCAATATCTGCTGCTGTAATGGCCTTCTGCCATTTCTCACACCTCTTAGATTTCAGCATCATGAAGACACTTCCAACCCAGCTTAGCCTTTGGTTTGCACTCACTGGCTTCCCAGTAAGACCTCCCTGCCTCCTTCACCTCTGTGGCATAGAAACAGGTTTAGATAAAGAAAGAAACAACAAGTGGTATATAAAACCCCCAGGATTAACCTTTTCCTCTTCTGAGGTTTGCTTAATCAGAAGCCAATAGTGCTTGCCCAGGACAGACTATGGCACCAAAGTTCCATGGCCCAAATGCAGGGTGATTCAGAGGTCACCATGGTCCAGCATCCATGTGGGTTTAGACTGTGTTGAAGAGAAGGCACAGCCCAATCACTATTGAACCCCACTCATTCAGTGGGTGAAGCTATTTGCCCACCAGCCATTCCTTAGACCTCAGACTTGCTAACAAGCTCTCTTCCTTTTCTTTCTTTTTTTTTTATCCATCTTACTTATTGAAAGGCTGAGAGGTACCCACATTACTGTCCTTAATCTAAAATGTGTCAACATGCAGAAACCCACAGGGAGCTCGCAATTTATTTTTAATGTGTAAATTGTCTCCAAGAATTAAGTGCACTGTGGCATTCACAAAAAGCATGTTCTTTGGCTATCGCAGGAGAAATGGAACTAAATAATAAATTAAAGCCACCTGCCAAAAATAAGAAAGAGAAAGAAAGTATTAATTCTGTGCATGAGGGCCATCATTCAGCTGTATTCGGGAGGATGATGATAACAATTGCCGCAAACCTGCAAGATTGAGCTAGACCTCAAAAAGGAAACACAATCCATTTAGAAATGGAAAATTAAATGATATTTCATTACAAGTGACAATATGAATAAAACATGGGAAGCTTGGGATCTGTCTTCCAGAACTGGCAGGTCAAATCTATATCCACTTAAAAGCTTCCAAATGTTAAAGAAAGAATGTCTCTAACCTCAAATTATTAGCTCGTTTTCTTGCAACGTCTTTCTCAATTGTCTTCCAGCCAATGCTTCTCGGATCTCTTTGGTCTCAATTTAGTGTAGGCTGAGTCCTCAGGCCAGTAATGGCTTGGTGTTGAGAGGAAGAGGAAGGTCTCCCCAAATACTGAATTCTAAGAGCTGGCAAGTGGGAAAAAATAGAGGCTGATAAAAAGGGTCAGTAACCAAGGATAGATACGCAGGTGAAGGTAGTCAGGGATGGGAGAGTTCATAAGATCCAAAGGAGCAGCCAGAGTCAGAGGCCATAGTGAAGGACAGAAAGTCCTATTGGCAATCTCTCCTACCTTTTCACCCTTGTCAACCAAATTCCTCCCATTTTCTCAGTTTAAAAGAAATTTGGCTTTTCTCCACCATATCCCTTACGGATCTATATACTGATAGCTACCTTTCCTTCCAATCTCCTAAGTAGTAGGGAGGTATATGTCTTGTTCCACATTGCAAGTTCTCAATCATTAAATAATCCATCAATGGATAAATGCAGGTGAATGTAGGCAAGTTCCATAACCTCTCTGAGAATGACTACCTGCCAAAGCACATTACGATCCAGTCGCTGGCTTTTTTAGTGTTTCTCATGACACTGTCAAATGTCAACCAACTATTACTCACATGATAGGCAGACCAGCCTAACTGAAGCAGAGGGCATCCTTAGGGGGAGATGGGACATACCAAGCAAATTCAACCTCTACTATCTTCTTTCAGAATCTAATGGAGACAGCCCAGGACCCCAAAACCAACTGCCTTGGGAATAGCAATGCTTCCAGGTCAGCATCCACAAACAAATGGGTAGCAACTCCTGTTGAGATGCAATGTGAAAACTGCTCCTTCAAGTGTTACTGCCAGAAAAGAAAATTCATATCGCCAAAGTCTTTATCACTGTCAAATGGTTCAGCATCTGGAACTTGTATCCCAAACCTTCTATACATGTTGTCTTCCCCATTTGAATATGAGCTCTTTGAGAGGTCTTACTTTTCTATTTGTATCCCCAGCAATGAACACAGTGCTCTTTGCATGTGGCATCTAACAAATCCTTCCTTTTTCCTTCTTCTTTTCCTTTCCCTTCCCTTTCCCTTCCCTTTCCCTTCCCTTTCCCTTCCCTTTCCCTTCCCTTTCCCTTCCCTTTCCCTTCCCTTTCCCTTCCCTTTCCCTTCCCTGTCCTTTCCTTCCTTCCTTCCTTCTATCCTTCTTTCATGACCCCACATCTCTTTTCATGGTTTATCTCCTGTGTTTGGCATACACTTCTTCCACATTTCAGTCTTTCAGAAGCCTTCATTTCCTTGAACACTCATCTCAAACATAACCACCTGTATGAAGTCTTCCCTGACGCCCCAGCTGCTAGTCCTTCCTGACCCCAGTCACATTGTCTAAGCATGGTACATGTTATCACTCACTTACCTAGAATACGAGCTCCATGAAGGCAGGAAGTTTTTGCTTTTGCCTCTATGACTCCTTTGCTCAACATGAACCTGCCACATAATTGTTGTTGTTGTTGATGTTGCTGAGTTGTTTTGGAGTCATATGCAACTCTTCATGACCCAATTTGGGGTCTTCTTGGCAAAGGTATTACAGTGGTTTGCCATTTCCTTCTGCAGTTCATTTCACAGATGTGGAACTGAGGCAAACAGGGTTAAATGACTTGCTCAGGGTCCACAGCTAGTAGGTGTCTGAGGCTAGATTTGAACTCAGGTCTTCTTGACTGCGGGCTGAGGCACTCTATCCACTGCACTGCCTAGCTGCCATAAAATAGGCATTTGATAAGTGTTTCTTTATTGATTGTTCCTTCACCTATAGGAAGATAGTATCACATATCTAGAGCTGAAAAGGACCTCCAAGGTCAAATAATCCAAACAAATGAAAAAACTTAAAGCTACAAGAGGTTAGTAACTTAGCCAGTGTACCACCATGTTGCCTGCACACAGTAAGCACTGAATTAGTGCTTGTTGATTGACAGATTGCCCAAGACCATGTTGGTAGTAAGAATCAGAGATAGGATTTGAATTTTGAACTCAGGTCCTATCTTTCCAGATATACCCCAGTGACTCCTAAAAAGGGGGGTGGACTAGATGACGGCTAAGTTCTTTCTAGCTCAAAATATGATCCTATGATCTTTTGAAGCCCATGCAAACCCCTTATTCCATCCTTTCTGCAAACTCGTTGCTGTCATCTAATTATCTCCAAGTCATTCTCCTAACATTTTCAATTATATTAAAAAATATTCATCTCATACTCTTCTTCTCCATACTGTCCCCTTCAATCATCCTTGGAAATGTCAATATTCACATTGTCCATTTCTCTGACACCCTTAGCTCACAATTCCTCAAATTCTTTAATGTTGATAACTATCTGTGCCTCATATTAGCCACACATTTAAATAGTCATGTCTATCTTTCAGAATTGCACCACCTCCAAAACTCATAACCTTGAAATTCCAATCTTCCATCTGAAATTTCCCATCTTTCCATCTCCCCTACTCTCATGCTTCATTTTCATTGTGTCCTATGGTCTTTGACTTATCCCCATGTCCCAGTTCATCTCTCCCACTCTAGGTTTACTTTTCTTCATACCCAATTTTAATGCTTTAGGATTTTAATATTTCAACAGCTACTGTACCACCCTAGAATCTTTTGTCTCTCAGAATTTCTATGCTGTCCAACTGTAGTAGGAAGGCCAAATTTATAATCTCAAATATAATCATGTATATGTTTGAATGGTTTGAAATCGCAAGGTATGAGAGATTCTCTAAGGAGAAAACAACAAGAAATTTATTTAGGCCCCACCGCAG